>JADANN010000435.1:842062-953038 GCA_018806985.1 Angiostrongylus vasorum | reverse complement strand
CAGTGGTTTGTTTACGTGCTTGGTAAGATAAAGAACATATCGACCAGGGAATATAAAAAATCACATGCTAAAACAAACCGCTTCATATCGTAGCAAACCCAGCCCTTCAAAACGTTGAATGCGTACAACCCATACAGGTTCCTATTTTGATGTTTAGCCTTCACGCACAATATTACGTCTTCTAATAGAACGCCTATTTATAATGAATAGGGAAATCCCAAAACTTACCTAAACCTGGCGGTTGGGCACAATTCGTTTTCTCCTCCATACTCGATTTTTCAGTTCTTCAATGGTTTCAAGTAATCGCGCCTGTTCCTACCACCGCTCACCGGTTCGGATTCGATCGAAACATTCATGGGAGCGACGTTCATTACCCTTAATCACATCAGATTCAAAACAAAAACACTAGACAGACTTCTACATACCTGGAGAAGAAGAAGACCTACATTTAGTTATCAACAGTACAAATATGGGAACGGACAACATTTGCCATCGGCATAAGAATAGAGATTAAAAAATTTATGAAAAACAACAAAAGTTATAATTCAGAACCGTTTCCATGGTTGGCTACCATCACTTGGTTAACTCGCAAATTAATCGCAATTTAAATTCGTTTTCCTCATCGTTAAATCGATTAAATCGTAAAACATGCCATGGTCAGTGGTACAATATCAATAGGCAAATGAAAAAAAAAGACAACAGTGACATCATACCAGTTACTATAATGAATACCAAGTGATAAAAAGTGTAGTATAAGACCTATTCAGTATGACTCACTTATAAATCGTAGTTCATGATCCCCAGGAACCAACAAGCTGGCGGTGCTTACTGAGGAAAACCACAAAGCAACAGGAAGTCACGAAAAGAATCCACACATTCGGCATAAGCTACATTTCTAAATAAACAACAGAGCAGTGAATGTTGAAAACCTTCAAAAGATTCTCTGCAATGGGGAAAAAAACTTCTGTATAAGACATACTAAACACTCCAAGATAGGATCACTCAGTTGTACTCACAGCTGCAGAGGTTTACAGCGGTATGAGACTCGCACTGGCCACCATACTTGAAGATAATCTCCATCATGAACGAGGTTTGCGAGGCAACGGAACGTATTGAAAATGTTCTTGGTCTCGCATTACTCGTTAGGACCGCCCGTTCAAGTACCCTAGTAAGTGTACATATGTGGTAAGCATAGATCATATCATGGTGCTTTAAAAACTTCTGCAGCTTCTCTGTCATCGTTCCTCCACAACACTGTGATTTCAAACCCACTTTCACACTAGAGTAATAGGTGCTTCCTTTTCACCCATGATTCCGCATTTTCGACGTAAAGGGTACAGTCGGGATATAGATCAGAAGACTAGCGAACCCATGACACAACAGAAAAGTAGTCCATTCTCCGAATTCGCCTAGATTTCAGTGCAAATACAGCGCATCATTCCTTTAGGTTTACATCTAACACACAGACACACTAAACACTAGAGTTCGGAAATAACCTGTCGAGATCTCCATACTGGAACAAACGTGAAGTTCATTATAACCCGTCTCACCTCGGATCTACTTATATTCCATAGTCTCCTTATTCGTGCTATAGATATATTGTTTAAGCGTGGAGTCCAATACGTAGAAATAGTACTACCCAACGTACAATACAACATAATAAACGCAACAAACTTTGGCAACGATCAGGGAGTAAAAGCCAAGAAACTTTTATGGGCGATTCTGTCACACAGACCAGCACTAACTGCATACACTCAATGATGTCCTAGTCTTCGATATCGCAAATAAGAATAATTAGGCCATGGCATCCTGAAACGAATTACAAATTTTTCAAAAAACCCCCTGTACGAAATACAGTAGACACCCAGACTACCTTGATGTTCATTGATTCACTTCCAAATCAAATGAAATAAAGTAGGCAGTCGATTAATCAATTTCTGAATGCAATATGTAAGGCCCTAAAAGATTCAGCTTTTGTTAATGATCACCATAAACTTCATCCCACTAGATATATGTCCAAGGAGATGACCTACAATACCTTGCGTCCTAATCCTATACTAAAATCAACTGCAGCATACCACATTTTTTTATCTCTTTTACTAGATGACTCGAGATCACATGTGCCACACTGTGCGGATCCCAGCACTTCTTGCATTCGATTCGTTTCCTCGATTCCACCACCCAGCTACCAATGTAGATATATATATATATATATATATATATATATCTATATATCTACGTATATGTACATATAAGTAAAACATTTTAAAGGAAGATCACTGCTAGAAAATATGCAAGAAAAATGGGAAAATAAAACAGCCCATCAACTTCCGAGGAACCTAGTAGGAAGTTATCCACGATTTATATTCCTATCTCTTGGACGGCAACGTCCACCTGCTTTATTAGTAAAATTGGCACATAGCGTTCCAATGATTTTCGCTTCCACCTCCCTTATGGAATCAGATACAAATAGTTGAAGAACTTTACGACATTCTCCGTCGACAGGCGACCTGAAGCTGAGGTAATACTTGCTCTATTGAAAGCACTGCATGGTTTGTACACCGTTCTGATTCATTTCTATCGCCTGTTTGCGACTATGGTCCAATGTTTACCAGGCACTGTCGACGTTTCTGTGACTCCATCAATGGCTTTTGGATAGTCATCTATAAGTCATGCGAATGGTATCCACCACTCATACTACTCCATTTATTCCACATTTTCATCGACGATACCCTTGCAACTTTAATTTACTTATTCACCGAACCGGTCATCAAATATTTAATTCCAATACTTTTTTCGTCCAGTTTATTTTTCTTATATCCGCTATCACGTAGGTCATCGGGTTTACTGATGGATTCGGCTGCTCCTTAACGATTTAGTTTTCATCACTAACAACCTTCAACGCTGGTCGAGCAAATTTTGTGATCCTGGGACAAAAATGCTCTTAAGCAAGCAGAATCACCAACCGTGGAGGACTGCAGGGACGTTTTCTTATACAAGCCTATAGGCAATCTGTGGAAAGCATGTGATACTTGAATGCGCGTGGGCGAGGTAGCAACAATAGCCATAGGTTGCATAAAACGAATAGAAACCTGATTTAGTTCAGCATACCACGGCTTAAATTTAAATCATAAAATAAATATTAACCAAGTGATAGTAGCGCTCCATAGCAGGATACTAATTTTGGATGTGGAAGGGCCAATTTGCAATCGAAGGAGAACTGGGCCACAGATCGTGAATGTCACAGCAATACAACACTGCATACGATCACTTGTGTCACTTGTAATCTCGATTATCTTAAAGTATGTCGAGTAGGCAGAAGAAAATTCCAAACATCGTTCTTTCAGCCCAATACCACTTAACGAACTTCGCTCGATGGATGCGAACAGCATAATATATTTCAACATGAGGCATAACTGTTTCTGATAAAGGCAACTAGCTAAGAGCAGTGCTCTAAGTCTCCTCAATCTGAATGTGCAATTATAAAACCGTTTTTCTTAAAAGGAAACGTGAGAACAAGCCAAGGACGTACGAGGAGTTCGACTCCTTGATTGAACACGAAGGCTGTTGGACTGCATTTCTGATCCTTCGTCTATTAGATATTCAACACAGGCGTAACCTCCACGCCAAGTCGTCAAATCAAGCGCAGTTCTGAAGGAAAAGGACTGCCTTTTCGGGGGTGCAATAACCATAAGAGTCAGCCAGAGTTCTTGTGTAGAACATGCCCACTCCTTCAGAGATGAGCGCTGATAGAACTGCATTCATCCAGACGATGTCGAACGATTGTTTGCACGTGACAAAGGCTAGGAAAAGCAGGTGCTATAATAAAAGATTGTTTTACATAGTTTCACTCCGCACAATTTAATTATAATATACAGCGCATTGTACAAGTTTTAAAGATTAGAAGTTGAGATGGCGAAACAGCTATTTCGACAGACTTACTTCTACGAATTTAAACCCTGTCGTATTGCAGCGCAAACGGCTAGAAACAAATAACGAGTTTTGAAGTGAAGGAAATCCTAACGAATCTTCAGTGCAACGTCGGCTTCACAAATATTGTGGTAGCAAAATCGGCAAGGTCACAATGCCCTTCTGCTATTGATGACGATGAATTGAAGGCCTTTCTGTAGGCAAACAGATGCACAGTTGTTGAAGAACTTGTTGAAAAATGAGGTGTAGGCATTTCCACTGTCTCGCAGCGTTTAAAGCAAACTAGAAAGTCGAAAAAGCTAGGCAATAGGTTCAAGCGAAAAGGAAATATCTTCCTCTATGATAACGCGCGGCTAGAAGGCACACTTCCGACACCGCAAAGGTTGAACAAGTTGTGCTACGAAGCTGTGCCTCATTAACCATTGTCTCCAAATCTCTCGTCTGCCTACTACCAGTTCTTCAGATATTTCGACAACTTCCTGTGCATGAAATGCTCCAGAAACCAAGCTGAGGCCAAAACTGCCCTCAATGACTTAAACGCTCCAAGAGCTTCAGAATTTTATATAGTCAAAATGAACGAACCTACTTCTCACAATGGGAACAATTTGTAGATTCTAACTGTTCTTAATCCCAACAATAAAAATTCTTTCTGAGCTGAGATTTGCGTCTTCACATATACAGGCTGAAACCGTGATTAATTTCCAAACCTAAGTATATATCACACTCAAACGTTAAATCTGCACTTGTAAAACTTCCATTTGATTATCTTGATCGCTGAGAAAGTCCAGTGGATTTAGTTCAGCCGATAACATGGAGTACTACATACCTTTGCTAAGTGAAACACCAGGGGTTCGCCAGTGGTGTTGATTTACCCTTATATATGCTGATGGTTAAAAAAGGTCGAACGACTTGGCGTAATGAGTCTGCAAGGCGAACGGCATACCGAATATACCATACCACAGAACACACTTCTTTCACGATAACGATGGATTGAAGACATCACTGAGAGATAGGTTTGCAGTGTTTTCTTCATGAACAAACAACTATTTCACCGACACTCACAAGCGAATCTGATCTGAAGAAGGTCAGCGTATATGAGTCAATACATTTATGTGTATATGAGTACAACACATCGAGAACTCACTGAACTAAGGCAAATCGTATCGAAAAAAGGGATAGTACATATACATATATATCTATGTATATGAATATATGGACATATATATGTACATATATAACACAAAGGGAATAGAGAAGTAGCACGGTGGCTCGCAGCCCAGGAAGAATAAAGATGATGATTGGAACCTTAGTGAAATCTGCTACCTCCAAGATTTAAAAAACAGTCGACTCGAACATCATTATGCGACATTTACAAAGAAAGATGTGATCCTCAAGCAGCAGCCGGAACAAATTTGGAAGTGTTCGAAGACCGCTGGGAACAGTGAATGCAAGGAAAACGAATCCAATGCAAGAAGTGCTGGGATACACACAGCAGATGTGATGATGAGTGATGCAGAATAAATTACATCCGCAGTGTCATCGATGACGTAACGAAAAAATAATTGTCGATAAACATAATCATGTATGTGGAGCGCATGTAGAGCAGCAGTTACAAATGCCCTGCGGTACACATGGGTTCAATCTCGCGCCAACGGCACATCAGACATTCCATCTCTCCGGAGCGAGGTCGGCAAATCGTTACCAGAGGTGTCTCGAAGGATAGCAGAACTGACTCGATCCATCGGTGGGTCACCGCGAGTAGGTGCAGGCCAAACACGCAACCACTCACCTCTAACGTTGCTTGATGAAGTCAAACGCATGGCGTACCCTTCAGGGATTGTTCGTCATCACCTGATGCGGCGAATGTGCGATGAAGATTTTCACATGAAGAAAGATCAAAGGGGAAACAAGCAAGCCACATTTCAACCATGACCTTCTACAATAAAATGATGTATAAAAAATGCTACAACTATGAAAGCATCATACCTTCATCAACGAGGAGTTTTCTATTTCTTGGCGCAGTCAGTCAGGCCGACCGCGTCTTGTGCTTTTGCATTCACACCACTTTCTGAAACAAAATGAACCGATTTGAAAGCATCACGGAAAATTCATTCAAGCCAGTTCAAGGAGACAATATAAAAAATAAAAAAAAACAGCATCGTCTACCGCGTCTAGACTGATAATGCACGAAAAAAAAGAATCTGGATCCAAGCGATTTTGGGTTTTCATTAGACACAGTTTCCACTTGTTGATTTAGGATGATTTCACTACATTTCAAAAAATGAGCTCAAGCAGATATGGGAGAGACTAGGACAGATATGAGACCCTCCAACGGTTTACTGCCTCATCGCGGCTGAGAATTGTTCCTTGGTGTCGGGGGTGGGATGAACAGGATGAACAGCAGGGGATTCATCCCTCGGCGGTGTCTCCCAAGATGAGAACAGTAAGAAACAGAACGGCGTTTCCAACAGGAAACCCAACTAAGAGTGAACCACTATCAGGATCCACCACCGTCCTAGTATCAAACTAGTCGCATGGTGGCAAATTTCCCCTCTGAACCACATAGGCGGCGACTGCCTGCAGTGGTGACGACCTGGGGGCAGACATTGGCCAGGGTGTTCTCGGAACTCCAGAGAAACACGATGGACAAACCAGCAAATACTGTGGAATGGAAACTGTGCGGAGTTCCGCACAACTAATGAAGACGAGCTAACCAAGTATCCAGGTACCCACGATATGAGACGGATAAACCCATCAGTGGCGATTCTGAATTCCTTGCACCATCGATGATTTTGGAAAACACACTTCTGGCAGTGCGGCTTTAGACGAATGTGCTAAATGTGCTCAACTAAGTACTTTAGAACGAAATTTCCTGTACCACAGTGGTTAGAGGGGCCCTACAATATGCAAATGGTCGACGGTTCGACGCCGCTCACAGGACTCATCAACATTTCCATCACTCCGTGGCCGAGAAATTGGTAATAAGATTGTCTGCGAGGATAGAAGCATTGACTTAATACATCGATAAGCCAACATAAGTCATTGTATGGGTCGCCAACTACTCATTTGGTCACCTCTAAGGACTTATGATAAAGTCGAACACATGCCGCATCCTTTAAGTATTGGTCCACGCCAACGGCTGTATTCTTCTACTCCTTAAGGTCCTTAGAATACGACCTTATCTAATTCTAAGAGCTTGATGTACACGTTTATATAAAATGTACTAAGGAATGTTCAAACTAAGACATTTACAAGGATCGTTCATCACCACCGTCAAAACCAAGCACGAAAACAAACCACTGCCTTTTTGGGAGGTTATGATCCATTCCTCATGCAAAGACATTCCGCAGATTACTAATTCCGAACAGTAATGACGTTCCCTATAGAAACAGTACGAAAACAATTCCCTCTCCATGGAAAACTTCCAGAGTTTTCTATTAAGTCTTCAATTGACGGCCGCCTTGACAAGAAGCGGAACACCTGCGTTGTTGCGAGGAGCATCGTCAAGTGCCCGTTTTCGAAACGGGGTTTCTGTTTCCTTTTCACACTCCTTTTATTTTGTGCTCTTTTTTCGCTTTTCTGAAATTGGTCATTAAAAAGTAGTGCTATTGAACGGATATTTAGTAAATGTCATCGCTTTCTGCAAAAAAATGAGCTTCTCATGTTTCATGTCGGGCTGGAAAGTGTTGGTGGCTGTCAAAGCTCTTTTACCTCCTTACCTCCTCTTTACCTCTTACCAGTTTTTTTATGAAGAAGTCCGTACTGGCGTTTGTTCTTTTTTTCTCATCTTTTTCTTCTTTAGATTCTCGTCCCTAGAGATGACGGACTCCTTCATGGAAGCCGTTGCTAGTGAATCTGTGTAGAGTGCAGCGCAACGGGTCTGTGTCCACGTCGAGTACACGATCGACCCTGCAGATGCCTTCAATCCAATTTGGACGCAGACTGGCACGTGCCGTGATTTTGTGAGTTTTCTCACTGCATTGAAATGGAAAGTGAAGTGTGTAGGATCATCGCCACTTTCCGGTCATGGCGATGGATTTCATACCAAAGGACGCCCTAATTTCGAACTAAAACGGCGGTGAGGAAACCGTTGCCGGGTGAGTTGACATATCAGATTCGTACTACTCACTTACTTGGCTACATAGATAGCCCGTCCTCACTGGTTGTTCGGACCCCATCATAACCTCCATTTTTTTCGGAGTTTTCCTTTTTAGTCAAAGTGGTCCCTTCCCTGAAGTCCCGAGGTCAGCCAAGCCAAAATCTGACCCAGGTCGTCTCCATCACAGGTAGTGACCGCCGTTGTAGATCAGAGGGAGATTTGCCATCATGCGACAAGTCAGATGCCAGGACGGTAGTCGACCCTAGTATTGGTTTACTCTTAGCTGGGCTTCATGATGGAAACGCCGGACTCCTTCACAGCTTGGGAGACCCTGTCGTGCTGATGAATCCCCCCGCTGTACATCGCTGGCCGAGACCCTGGAAACACCTTCCAGCCACTATGAGGCGGTAAACCGCTGGGAGGCCGTCTAGAGTCCTTTTTCCTAAATCGCTTTTTTGAACTTGTCTCTGGTTTTCAGGAGGCTTGTCACTCAGACGTGCGGTCAGTGTTCAGCACGGGGTGGTTGTTCACGGAAATCACCAAAGCATCGATTGTTATTTACAGTGATATGTTTATGTGGAATTACGAAAGTGAGTAACCAGAATTACCCGATTTTTCGTTTTTACTGAGATGTCTCGTTTTCGTCAAAGCAGTTTGCGCTGCCTTTTCAGGCTATACTTTCGCCGTAACCATGATTTCAGCGAAGATCCTGCTTCTTTCGATGCTGTCGAGAGTTCAGCTCTGAGAATTGCGTTGGTTCGTGTAAAAGCCGATTTGTTTGCAGTGAGTAATTCAAGTTTTCCTTCAATGTTTTTACCACTTTTTTGACACCTCTGATTTCACTCCCATAATTCTCGTTCAGCTCCGGCACGTCGCAATTTGATTTTCGAAATTTTCGGATATTTTTCTTCAGCAGGAGGCAGACTTTGGTCTGGCTGCCCTCGAAACACTGGAGAACCACAGTAGCTACACGAACAAAGCTCCGAAACAATGGGCCTTATACTGGGGTCCGCACAACCAATGAAGACATGCTGTCCAAGTATGCAGGCAAGTATCTTCGACAGACTCTTGTTAATTAGTCTTTGTAGGCCGATATCCTAAAGATTCGTAGCTTCAGTCACACATAACGTACAGTTTGGTTGTCGGTACGGTCACATATCTCTACCTATGTCCTGTTCTTATGGACACCGATGCCGTCACCGTTGAACATGGTATGGCCGTCGATGCTAGTCATTCTTTCAAAGTATGCTCTATTAGCACGCATTATTGTTTCTTCTGAAGGTTGGTCATTCATCTTTCACAAGTTACTCTTGACAATTTTCCGTTTTGAGCGACATCTCATCTGCCAGTGATGGAAGGCTCTTGTCACTGCGGTTGACAAGAATCATGAGTTTGTTTACGAGCTTAATGGAAAGCTTTGTTTTTCAGGAGACCAACATATTACGAAAACTATGAAACTTTGCGTTTGCAATCACATTCTTGTTTTCATCGCAATTCCGGCGTGAATAATTAGTGCATTGTTTGTTTTGTTAAGTGGAGCTAATGTTTTGAACGATGATTTCCAGTTCACTGTTCACTTCACCGAGTGCTAGAGCTTAAATTGAATGAAATCGTTGGTAACTTTGTCCATTAGTTTTTTTTTATTTAATTTTTATACGAAACGTTCTATTGTGTGCATCCCAGCACTTCTAACATTCGATTCTCTTCCTGGCATCCATCACCAACAAAGCTCTTCCAACTTTCATTTCATCTTGAATCTCTTAAAATGCTGGTCGAGTCGGTTCCTACTGGAGTCATGAGATAGCCGAGCTACAGCGTTCTCAGTTGGATTGTAAAAAAACGATCCTCTGCCACACAAGTTCTTTATCACTTTACCGACCCCAGAGGGATTATTCTTGGTGAGCTCGAAGTGGGATCAAAGCAGCACCGTGCTCGTGATGACCGGCATCAATTACCACTGTGCTATCCGCCTCGTCGGGTACTGTAGCACGTGATAAGTATCTGGTACATACAGTGACAAATGATTGGCTTATGATTGGACGTAAGGTATTCTACCCTCCACTTCATTTAGATTTTTGTAGCTAACAATGTTTGTGGCTGCGAGCTCGAAGCAAATCGGCTGTAATGTTCTCGTGTTGATGCCTTTCTTCATGTTTTTTTGTAGCTTCTAAAACTCGCTTATTCGAAAATTCCTGACAGTTTTGTACCAGAATTACGTAGTCTGGGCCAAGAACCCTGGAATGAAAAGACTGATGTGTAAATTTTCCGTCACTAATTCCTTATAATGACGGTAGGTGGTAGTACCATCTTCGTTCATCAGGGTTGGCAGCAGAACATTATGGTCGTGCAAATCTTGAAATCTCTTCTTTAAACAAGTCTTTTGAGTAGCGTCCAATAGCTTTTTTTTACCTGCACGGGTGTAATTGTTTTTGGAAAGTTCCTTTGAAGCGGCCGTTTAGTTTCAGTTGCGTTCGGTCTGTTGCAGTAATGTCAACCTTTTGTTTCTTTATTCCTCTCTTTGAACGGCTCTTTGATTGTGATAAAAATACGATCTAAACTTGTTGCTTAGGAAACTCAGTTGACACAAGTTTCAAGTCCATCAGCAAGCTTCTTGTGGTCCTTGCCTTTCTTCTTTGTCTTTGTTCGCTTCGTTTTAGTCGCACCTGCCTCGGTCTACCAGCCACATGAGAAAAGGCTTTCGTTGGAAATATTCTCCCCATACTCGACTTGTCTTGTTCTTACTGAGAAATGATCATCGTTATTTTAGAGCTTATGAGTGATTTGAATCCTCACCTGGATTCTACGGTGGTCAGATCCAGTGCACAATAATGGCACCCATAGGCTGCAGAGAGATGCTATCTTATTTGTGAGTAAGTGGTCGATCTTGTCATGAGCGTGCTTTTAGGAGACTCAGACGTCCAGCGGGAATTTTTTTCTTTTCGAGAAATGAACTTTCGTAAACTTTTACTTTGAAGGGGGGCTGCAACAAGACGGTTTCTATTCTCGTTGCATTCTCCTAATTTATACTACTTTTTTCTATTCAATTTCGTCAGCCTTTCGTATTCTGGCATTGAAGTCTCCAACAACGAATTTATACCAATACACATCCATTGTGGCGCGATTGGCGCTGGGGTTGGAGGCACCCTAGAACACACACAGGTATCGATCACCGCGTTTCTGGCCCACCAAGCCTTCCATTCTTCCGGGATAGGCAAATTGGAACCAGTTTATCAGGGAGGATAGCAGCACTGGCTCGATACATCGGTAGGTCAGCAAGAGTCATTGTAAAGACCAAGTAAGCATTTAATCACCTCCAACTATGCTTAATAAAGTCGAATGCATGGCGCATCCCTCAGGGATACATCAACGCCGAGAGCTTTATCCTTTGCCCTCTACACATCCATTGTGCTAGTCGGCAACTAGTAGTTAATGATCCTGTTCCTTCGACAAGGATGTGAAGGACGAAGAATGGCCAAGCAAGGTTATGAAGGTGACGATTAGAGGAAGGCTCTGGCTAGACTAGCTTAGCGACTCTTGTGAACCACAAATGACTCAACCTGCACCAGTATCCTACACATTGAGAGTTCCGGCTACGATTTTGTTCACTGAAACCCGGTGAAAGGCGGTCGGCGATCCAGTATAGGATTCCACCGACCACTTCGATTATTTTCGAACAAAGTACATGTCGACAACTTCTTAACTTTGCTATTGAACTGTTCACTTAAGCAGAAAAAAAATGTATTTCATGATCTGTTGAATACATTTTTCTTTAAGCGCAATTCACGGTGGTTTGAAGGGGATAGGAAATGGTGTATCGTCAAGAAATCGGTGACACTTCCTGGTTCTCTAATTCCATTTCTCGGTCCTGTGCGAGTTGGCTAGTGGATTAGGGAGTTGGTCGGATTTGTCTTTTGTCCGCCAACTGTGTGTGGAATGCTCGACTTTATATGAATTCGCCACGCGGCGCGGGACTTTTTTCCATAACTGTCTTGAACAACCTCGAGTTTGGGTTATAACAGTTTATAGCAACAACAATGATTCAATAATAATGTGTAATATTTGACGATATGTAAGCTGGGTGGATACGAGCGAGATTGAAATGAGAATAAGTGATACACTTGAAGGAAGCTAGGCAGACACTGGAGTTGGGGCACTTAGGAATTCAGGGACTGAAAGATAAGCACTGGAGATTGGAACCTAGGCACTGGTAGATTGGAAGGCAGACACTGGTTGGCTGGAGCACAGGCACTAGTGGGCTGGAGGACAGGCACTGTCCTTGATGACTAAAGGTGCTCCTTATGTTCTGCCTGTAATGGGTGACGTTTTACAGAGGGGGATCAGGGATAGTGCTCAAAAAAGAGGTTGTGTACTTTTCTAGCTAGTGTAATTTCTTGTACAAAGAGTTCGTGAAGGGTACACAAAGGCTTACACAGAAAGTGCATGGGAACTGCCGATTTCTTGAAAGTACATGTAGCTGGCGGCGGCTTATTCAGCACCATAATCATCGGACAAAGAGAAGCGGAGATACAAAGAAGTTACAGTATCTCTTTCTAGCTCAGTTGAGAGGCAAATGTCGTTGAGAGACAGTTTACAGAATATGCGAGAATAACGATTACAAGTAAAACAGTTATTGTAGAAGGCATAAGTGGTAAATCAACTTTTTTGAGCCTAGTGCCTGAGACTGAAAACGTTTCTGGTAGTGGAGGTATCATTTGTGTCACCTGTTGTCCCGTTGGTTGTCGAATGATTCCCATGGGCGCCTGTAAACGTTCCACTTCTCCCTCTCCCATGCAAGAGTGGCCTTGTGTTTGGCTTCTGATATCCACGCATAGCTAACCGAGCTCTTAATATTGGGGCTGAACATAATCACGGGTACAGCCACAATGATGGTGTGATTTCTACTACAGCCTCAACTTAACTGTGTTCATTGCCGATTTGGGCTCACCAGATCAATGCTGTTGACGGGTGATTGTTGATGGCACTGATGAATAGAAAATTAGCCGGTAGAGAAATGAAACGAAGGGCCCACAAGGTGTGGTGGTGAACGCATTTGCCCCAGAAAGAACAGTCTGAATGTTGTTCCGTCCTCTCACGAATGGTATCAGTTGATTCAGAAGTTCATCCACTATCACGTCCTCTCATGTGCTGTGTTCCGTAATGTTTCCTGTTCTTGAGTAGCTCTGAAGCATTTGTAAAAGAAATTCGTATGCTTCACGCAGCGATCTTTTAGCTGCTTGACGGATCGTTTAATTCCACATCCTTTCCTGAGTCTTCTTTTATATATTTCATGCAGACCTAAAATATAGCAATAGCACCACTGCTTTTGTAAAGTCGCTTTCCTAGATACTTAAAATATAACAGTTTGTTCTCTTGAAGTGTTTCTTGTTTGTTGCCGTTAGTCGTGCCATATTCTCCACACTAGTAGTTGTGGGCTGCGGTTTACTTGCATCGTCGATGTGAATTCGTCTTCTGCACTTTTGTTTCTTTTTTTCTACCATTTTACTTTGATTTTGAGTTACTAGCGAATTTGCCAAGTCTGCTTCCAATTTGCCAACCCCGGAGTGATGAAGGGCTTGGTGAGCAACGGTCGCGGGTATCGATCCCATACGTGTGTCGCGGGGCGCCTGCGACCATTGCGCCACATTCTGCGACACGTAAGGCATTTGCGGCTGCGAATACAGGTAGGTGACATTGGTGTGCTTGCATCCCCGAGTGGTTTGCTCTTTTTGTTCTCTTCATCCATCTATTCCATTATTTTGGCGTTTTGCTGGTTTAACCATTGTGGCTCCTTCTCTGAAGTCTCGAGGTGAGCCAGGCCAAAGTCTACCCCATGTCGTCCCCACTACAGGCAGTCGCCGCCCTTGTGGATCAGGAGAGATTAGCCATCATGGGACTTGTTTGATAGCTGGATGGTGGATCTTGGTATTGGTTTATTCTTAGCTGGGCTTCATGGTGAAAACGCCGGTCTTCTTCTCAGCTTAGGAGGCCATGCCAGGCTGATGAATCCTCCCGCTGCACGTTGCAGCCCGACACCCAGAAACACTTCCTAGCCACGATGAGCGGTAAACCACTGGGAAGATGGGTGATTTTACTGCATCGCATTTCTAATCTCTGGATTTAACGTGCCCAATGCTGAGTGTTTTTAAATATCGAAATTTTCTTGGGTTAGTTGTTTGTATATAGAAGCAGCTTTTCTAGTTTGTTACTCCTTTTTGAAATCTGAACATGTTCGCGTAGACACAAGTTTTGACAAGTTATTTATCGTGCTAAATTTTTTTTTCGTCGTGGAGTGCATTAGACGGCGGTAGCTGTCAGTATTGAACATATTTGTGACTTCTCATTCATCGTCGTGTTATAGCAAGCGTCATGTATACATTTTGTTTCCATGTTCTTTCTATTCAATCAACGTTCTTGTTTGCGACCTGTGTTTGCAATACTCATTCGCTTCGTTTCTACACGTTTCCATTCTTAATAATGTTCCCTCCCTGAAGTTGGCAATCTACCACGCATATTTGTTGATCGTTTACCCATTTCTGCGGCTTATCTAATAGAAGGTTTAAAGTTGCGAGGATACTCCATATAAAAGTAGTCTAGCGAGCAGCTCCTGTGCGTGAAAGAGACGAATGCAGTTCAACTATTTGCTTACATTCTATCATTTCTTCTCAACCCCTCTCATTACCGTATTAGTCAGAACTGTGATGATTGTTAGGGATACCTGTTGTTAATGAGTAGCCCACTGTTCAGGGATTAGTCTCTTTCACACGCTTTTACGAAGGTTTTGTATTCATTTTTAAAAAACGTTGACTTCTTTTTGATGTACTTTTCAGCAGAGGCATTACAAACGCTGTAAACAGCGCAACGATTTCCTCAGCAATAGTGGTAAATCAACTTTTTTGAGCCTAGTGCCTGAGACTGAAAACGTTTCTGGTAGTGGAGGTATCATTTGTGTCACCTGTTTCCCGTTGGTTGTCGAATGATTCCCACGGGCGCCTGTAAACGTTCCACTTCTCCCTGTCCTATGCAAGAGTGGCCCTGTGTTTGGGTTCTGATACCCACGCATAGCTAACCGAGCTCTTAACATTGGGGCTGAACATAGTCACGGGTACACCCACAATGATGGTGCGATTTCTACTACAGCCTCAACTTAACTGTGTTGATTGGTGATTTGGGCTCGCCAGATCGATGCTGTTGACGGGTGATTGCTGATGTCACCGATGAATAGAAAACTAGCCGACAGACAAACGAAACGAAGCGCCCACAAGGTGTGGTGGTGAACGTGTTTACCCCAGAACGGGTAATAGCCCGAGAATACTGCGAAACTACGGTTATATATAGGGCGACGAATATCTACGAGCTCCCAGGATCGACTTTCTATTAACCTCGGCATTGGAATATGAATGCGTCGTTTTCTTGTTCAGCAATCGCGAGGTTGTTAAACAGCATACATTTACTTCCATAGAAAAACACAATACAATACAACAGTTCGTCTTTTTGTGAGTTTTATTAAAGCGTTTCGCCCAGTAAATTGTATATCAGTGTACCCTTCCAGGCTCTGAAGAAGGCGATACTGCCGAAACGTCAGCTACTGTTGTACTGTATTGTTTTTCTATGGAAGTGGGTGTGCGCTGTTTAACAACCTCGCGATTGCTGAACAAGAAAACGACGCATGGCTACGAGCTACAATTAGTTGTAGTTTACGATTTTCTTTGATATTTGGCACAAACAGGCAGAAAATTTGCGAGGAAAGGATTCATGAATTAATTAACAACGTGAAAAACTATCCCATTGTTACAGTATACATGCATCTCGTTAAACATTAGGCTGAAGTAAATTAAAATTCCTTCATTTCTTCCTGTGCCTGGCCTTTCAAAAAATTGCAGCGATTCGCTTCACTCCTGAAAAAGTAAATGCTTTTCCAAAGCGCCACAGCTAACCGATCAGAGTGAAGTGTAATTGCAGATGTTATTTAGCGAGAATGTTCACATGAGAGTGGTAGAATTTGTGCACAGCCAGTTTAGCTCATCATTATTCTTTCGCTACAAACCAACCACACATTGCTAATGTTACCCATCCAAGTATGCAATCGTAAAGGTTTTATGGTTGCCTAAATGAGGTAGAGCTCTGGTTCCATTTCCTTTAATCGTTACGGAATTGCTTATGCGGCCTGTGGTTTGAGGTTGTTATGCAAAGGAATCTATCCCCTTCGCTTGATAAATGCCTCAGTAAAGCTGAGGAGTTGTGAACTTCACAGACTTGTAGAAAAGACCTTGCTCTATCGATTCATTCTTTATGAAATATCCTTCCATCGTTTGATTTTTTCATCGTGGTATAATAAGAGATTTGGTTTGTCGATATTTCAGATTCTTCTGGGATTTACCTCCATTAATGAAATTCACCTTGAGTTAACAAAGTTGAAGTCATGTGTTGTTTTCGTACTTTACTATTCGCATATATTATAACTGGAATGGTCGCAAATGTGATCACAATGTGAACGTGCAAACCATCGTTAATTTAAGAGCTTAGAGCATTCGCAGATCAGCTTCCCATTAGTTGACGCTAGTTTAAGGTTGTAGTAGACTGTCACTACCAGCTAGAGAACACTGAACAACCGCTCAATTGGCTGGTGTGAGTGATAGCACGCATGTCAGTATCACATCTTGATTAGCGCACATAGTAGTTTTTTCCATACTTTATAAACTCTGAACAGATATGTTGGTTGTATTGCAGAATATCCTATTTAATTATTCACCTCAATATATTCATACATGTTCAGTTTATGTGCTCACTAATAATGGAAATTTTATGTTAATTTTCAAGTTTACTCTGGTAACAAAATCTTCCTTTCAAGCGAAACAGAAAGGGCTATTCTCTGTGACTCTTGTACTAACGAAAGCATGGCTGGTAACTTTGTTTATCTTTCGTGGGATTCGTCACCCTCATGCCACTCCACACTGGTTTCTTTTCACCTAGACATTCAAGAATTACTTTCAGTGGCGTAACTGCCACTTTGTATTCCGGTTCCTTCGCTCTATAAAGTTTTTCAGAAGGAAACAAACAGTCTATTAGTGTACTTAAAAATTTCAGGATTGCTGCTATTTTGCATCCGTACCGGTTGAGTAGATATGCTTCGTCTTTTTCGTGCTTGATTGCTGCTTCTAGCTGATGACAGCACAGCCAATACAATTTCTTTTTGCTTTTCTCTTGGCATCTTCAAATTGTTCAGTGAGAATGAAGCTCCTCTTTATAAAGTAGAAAGCTCTGGAAACTAATCAGCTCAACACCTCACAACTGACGTCGTTATTGAAACATGAGACCGGCTCTCGGAATGCAAACTGAAACTGCGAAATGCAGTGGATGTTACTTGCTTCGGCTTTATATATATTTCTCGAAAGTAGTTATCAGTTGGTATCAGTGTATCATATTTTAGTAGCAACGGTGTTGAGTTGCGTAATCACATAACTGATGTGTTCACGGGAATATCATTGTTCAACAGTACCAATGAAACAATATAGTAGGTCGGTAAACAATGGATAAGGGGGAGTAGTGAAGGACACAACAAGGCTTGGTTACAGTACAGTGGTGAAATGTTGCGCCGTTATCTGACCGTAGTGTGAAGATTAGCAGTTAGTGAAGCGCTTGACAGGTATGCATAGTTCGAGCTAGTGCCAACGACCTGGATGTCTGCTTATTCTTGTAATCATGTTAAGTTTTGTTGGATAAACACGAGGTTATTATTGCAGTATTTATTCATCCACAACACAGCTGACGTCTCGGCGGTTTCGCCTTCCTCAAAGCCAAGAACAGTCGAACTGACAAAATCTGCTCAGCGACACGCTTTCATAACGTCAGCAGATAAAACTTCTTTGTAAAACTTACAATAAGCAACATCTTTTAAACACTCGTCGTTTGTTCATAGTAGGTCTTCCAGTTATTTTGTGTAGACCAACTACACGCAGTCTCACATGGCTAAGGAATGTGCGTGGCTCAGGTCTTCCAGCCAGCAGGGCCTTCCACGCTGAGAACTAGTCCTGCATTTCCACTGGGAGGCCTAGCTAGGAGTAAACCAATACCAGGATCCACCACCGTCCTGATATCATGGTCATCAACCATCCTGTGTACAAAAGACTTCCCAATTGAGGGTACTACATCCGAGCGTTGCTCCACTCCGGAAGATTCAATTAGATGCGACGACGAACTCCCTGCGTCATGAGGGCGAACTGACGCGGACAATCGACTCGGATCATCGCGATTATGAAAAAAGAGGACGCGTAAAAAAAATTAGCCCGATAAAACTTTTATACCTACCTCGCGTTAGCTCAACAATCTAAAAGAGATCGAAAATTGATGAAGTTATAGTTACAGTTGTTATCCAGTAACTTATACTGTCATACGTTCTCATCCGGGAGGTGTAGCGCAGTGGTTATTGAGACAGCCCATCAGGAATCGAGGTTCTGGTTCTGATACCTCACTAAAGGTTCTCCTTCAATCTTCACGACAACGCCTTAACTCTGCTGTCTCAAAGATTTCATGGAGGAACGACTCGACCAGCATTCCACGAAATTCGCGAAGAACAAAAATCCTCAAGGAGCAGCCGAAACAACACGCGAAGTACTCGAAAACCTCTGTGGATGACGAATACGAGGAATGCGAATCGAATTCAAGAATTGATGGAATCCGCAGAGTAGATGTGAGGACGGCCCATGTAAAGTGAAATAATAACACGCTCTCATTGCCACCGTTCTCGATGGCGGCGATGAGTTCCTTTATTGAGGTGATATCTCAGTATCGATCTTCTTTCATTAGAATGTTGCTGCCATCCTTGTGGAACGTCAATTAATGTGTTATTGCAAACCGACTTTGATTTTACCTCAGTTCGATTATACGAATAATCATTGTCTACATTCCTCCCAACGCTTTATCCCCTATCTTCGCTTGAACGTGTTTCTGGGTGTCGGGCTACGATGTACAGTTGGGAGGTTCTTCCAGCCAGCAGAGCCTTTCACGCTGAGAACTAGTCCTCCATTTGCACTGGGAAGCCTAGCTAAGAGTAAACCAACACCAGGATCCACCACCTTCCTGGTATCATGGTGGTAAATCTCCCTCTGACCCACAGGGACGAAGACTGCCTGTGATGATGACGACTTCGGACAGACATTCGCTAAGCTCACCTCAGGATTCCAGGGAACCACAATGGCTAAGCCAGCAAAACTCCGAGAAATGGGATGTGTGCTGGGCCTGCACAAAGATTGAAGACGAACCATCCAAGTACCGAAGTAAATAAGTAAGTAATGTCCACTTTTGTCACTGATAAGCCGACACGAGATCGGAACCAAACTCTCAATCAATGAGTTGTTTTTGTTGTGTGAAAGAAAGCGCAGAACAAGCTTTATGATCCCAACTCGCTGCTTTTCACTCAATTCATGCGGCGTGTATTCATCCAACTTTTTTTCTGAAAATTATGCACTGTCTTGTAAATAAACCAAGGTTATTGAATCATGGATTTTGTAAACGTGAGGGACTTTCGCCGTTAAAAAGACTCGCATTCCAGAAATCCTATCAGTCACTTCTTAACTGTGCACTCGGAACGAATTTTCTGGATTTTGCTTTTGTGATATTTCCAATTTCCATTTCCACACTAAACAGAAGACAATTTTAGAAGAGAAGACGAGTGCTGTCCGATGTGAAAACATTACTGCTACAGTACTTTTCAAACCGACCGTCATTTAACCTCGGCAGTAATGAATACCTTCCTGTGTTGTCAAGCTAACGATAAGGTTCTCGACGTTGATCAATCTCTGAAGGATGCGCCATGCATTCGTCTTCACAAAGCATCATTGGAGGTTATTGAATGCACGTCTGGCCTTAAAAATGACTCATCGTGGACTACCGATGCATCTATCCAGTGATGCTATCCTCCCAGATAAGTCTGGTACCAATTTACCGAGCCCAGAGAGCCCACAGGGATGGAAGGCCTGGTGAGCTTTGGGCGCGAGGATCGATCCCATGTCTATTGCATGGCGCCTCCGACCACTGCGCTATAGGTGCCCGTCGCACGAGGTTAACATAGATATTAAATCAGCCGACGTTTCGACGTCTTCTTCTTCATCAGAGCCGATGATCTGGGCTACTGCTACAGTTTTTTTAAAATATCATCCCGTTTTCTTGCCGAGAATCTACAGTGTAATTGTAACATCAATATAATATAGTTTTTATTTACTTGCTATTATTGTTTTTCACGGCATCGTATGACGTGGATACAACCACTACGACGCTGAGATATTTGCGAAACCTGGATCCCAGACCGGACTCGAACCCACGATTACCCTTTGCGGGAGCTCACGTGTTACCACTGCACCACTGTGGCACTTGTTTTGCCTTTCTGTCAGGTAGTTTTCTGTCCTCACAGTGCCATCAGCAACCACCCTTCAATGGGATTGACCGGTGGTGATTGCTGCACCGTTAGGGTAAAAAATTGCCTGAGAGAAAAGCGAGCAAGGGTTTCAGTGGAGCAGTGGCTAAAACGTGAGCCCTCGAGAAATGTAATCGCGCTTCGATCTGGCCTTGGGTCCAAGTTTTGCAAAGATCTCTTTGTGGTTGTATCTCACAGTATGCCCTTCGTGAAAAAAGGGTGTAAATGAAAAATTAAGGATTGGCAAGACGTTTTATTGGCTTAGGTTTGGAATAGGACCATGCTCTCGATGGCCGGTCTCCTTTACGAAGTCAAGAAGCAACCACTACCAGACGAGCTGGACGAGTTTACTAGCTTCCTTTTCACGCCATTTTGCGGACACAGGCAAGCTCAAAGGCTGCATTGTTAAGTGTAGAGGTCAGCTTTTTTTTTCCTCCTACTCTTCGTACATTATACTGCTTTCGATTATGGCGAAAAAATATGGTCGAATTAGGTCCTGTGTGACAAAATGAACCGATAAAAAGTGAATGCATTGCGTACAATCATATGGTCCACTACAAGCGCCAAATATGATTGTATAGAATACGCACCGTCACGAATGTCTTAACGCCGAACAGATCGCCTCTGTATAAATCAGAGGCCGGGCAGAGATCGGCGAATTATCCATAGCTATCTTCTCGCCAAAACATTAGGCAAAAGTGCATCATACCACACAAAAAAATGTGGCTGCTTTGTGTTCCGCGAATGAGCGAGCTGATACCTCTGAACTGTTCTGGTGACCGATTGAGTTACGGCGACGGTCTTGATCATTGAAAGATGAGAGTTTGGACGTAAGGTGGCAGTTACAGATGACGTAGATAACGCATTTCGGTTATTCGATACAATTTAAAAGTTAGTTAATTGAAGGCTAGTGTGACGCTAGTTCGAGTTCAAGCTCATGCACTGCACATGGATTGTAGTGGATGTGGTTCACAGAATTCTGCTGTGAATTTTAAGGTATTGATCAATTTTCGAGCGTTTTATGAAATCGATTAGTGGAAACACGCCATCTCTCGTGTTGATCGTAGGGGACAGTTCACCACATACGCTGCTGTTTGATTGCGAAAACGTACTGGTGCTGTTTCTACTTCCCTTCAAATCAGTTCTGTTCAGGTAGTTTCTTTAAGATGAGGTCAATCCCGAGGTGTTTTCTTTCCTCTCGATTCTTTCACATGCATTCTAAAGGTGTTTTTTTCTGTCGTTCTCATGTCTGTACATCACTTTAAGAGCTGCTATTTGTTCTTTCTTTTCGTATCTTTTCTTTAAGTTATGCCTTTGCCAGAAGACTAATCGACCTTTTTATGTGTTCGATCTAAGTGTGTTGAAGATTGCTTTTATTGAGTCTGTTCATACATCTACTGAATTGAACATTTTAAACCCGTCTGTTGTGTTTCCTGATTTTCTGACTCCCATGCTACTAGTTTTCCGTCGTATCTCTCCTGCCTATGTACTCTTCATAACAGTTCAATTACTTAGAATGAGCAGTTCTGCTTTGACAGCGAGTAATTGCCTTCGTTCACGGGATGTGGACGCCATTTGACCCGTGTGATCGGACAGCGCTGTATTTAGGAAGAATGGGTCAGAATGGAGCTGGCTGCTGGTTGTCTTTCTTAACCCAGCGTTACTATCGAACCATCCTTGATAGGCGAGTGTTCAAAACCTCGTCGCTCAAGATTCGCTAAGCATCAGGTGATCGTTTTCTAATACCATATGCACTTTATGTAGCACCTTCGTTGTATGAGATTTCAGAGAGTCGGATGAAGGGAACAAAGCCGGCATTACCTTATAGGAGCGAAGTGTGGTGAAATGGTCTAAGAAAAAAAGTCAGAGTGAGTTATTATTTGTGTCTGTTCGTTTAACTTTCTACATTGATCATGTAGTGTTAGACGTTTTGTGCTTTAAGTGGCCCGACCATGAATTCGTGGATATCCCGACGATGCTAAATCACTTCAAAATACACATACTTGATAAAACGTCGTTGACCGTTCCATGTCGCAAAAGACATATTAAGCAAGTAAGTCACATCCTGAAACTCCTAGTCCGTTACCGTTCCACTATCGATCTGCGTGTACTCCTCAAGCACGGCTTTATAGCAAGAGTCCTGCAGTCGTTTTGCATAGGTTCCGTTCCTAATACTCACGAGTGCAAAGTGGTGGATATTGTGAATAACTTTACCTCTTTTAACTTGTTACCTCTGATTATTTTACCATTACTTCCTCCAAAATTGAGTATTATGGCAAAGGGTACTGTAGTATTGTTTACGTTCCGGTGGTGGGGATATACCACTGTGATGGTGAGCGTGAATCGGAATTCTTTTTTCGAAATGGGCGAAACGCTTGAAATTATTGCAAAACCAGAATGGGTATGGTGGTAGGCACGAAATGCACTTGATACCACAGGGCTTGTGCCTACAGTTTGTGTCAGACCTGCGAGTGCCATATTGCCCACTTTGTTTTGTATATACGGCTAGCTCCGTATGTCGTCACTAAAGGGGGGGGATGTAAAGAAACATAAGCACAATAAGGCATTGTTTTGGCCGCGTTTGTTTATTTCCAAATGCGTTAAGTGCTATCGAGTCAGTGTTTAGTGTTCATATAGACGAGAACTGCGATCGTCAACTAAACGGGCGCAGCCTTTCGTCGTTAGGGCAGTTCCGCAGACGAAGGGCGATCCATTGGCTTCTTCGAACAACGATTCCACTGAAGAGCAATGTGAGTTGTGGCATATTATTTGTTGCTCTGTTCGAAATTCCAGATCGGTCATTAGCTTTTGCGAAATGTCTGATCTTTCTAGAGAAGTGGCGATTTTCTTGCTTTGACTGTTTAATGGTTTGTTTGACAGCGCTTATAGTTGAAAAGGGCAAGTTAGGACTTTTGCTGTAAAAAAAGATGCGAAATTGTTCAATTTTATTCCTTGTTAAAATATTTTCTCTTCGTAGTGGCATGTGACATGTTGCTAACTAGAAGACAAGTTGACGGACATCTTTTCCAGCCAACACTGCCCGCCGTTGCAAGGGCCCTATTCGACAGACGGCTCAACGCGTGTGACCCTACTGAACTGAAATTAAAAGTGAGTTGTAGTTTCAATTCGCATGCGATTTCACTACGAGATGTTTTGACATTTGAATATGAATTTTTGCTGCTTCACTACATAGTTCAATTCGAATAGGTCAGCAGTGTTGAGTTGCACTGACTGTTCTCCAGAGAACCGATTTCCTACGTTACCTCGTTTTTTCGCTAACCAGTAGCCCTCGTAAGCCACCGCGTCCACATTTGTCGAAACAATTTTATCGTCTAATTTTCAGAATTCTTTCTATGTAAACTCTAATGGTTTTCGTTCTCTTTAAAAAATGACAGCAAGTGCGATTTACAAACGGGAAAAAACATGTGAATAGAATGTGTGAGGGAGAATTGGATGAAAAAAGTTAGCATAGTGCCGTTCACCTCTGTGCGATTTACAAATGCTGGCGCCGAGTAGGCTTTTCGCCTACCCTTATTGTTAAGATAGTGTTCGTGGTAGCTTATGGAAGTGTTTTGCAGAATGTCATTACTAACTCCCAGTGATAACATTTTGTTCCTTTATTGAATCTAATAAAATCGTATCATCACATGCAGAACTGTAAACCATTCAGGGAGTGTTACTTGCAAGAATCAGATCCAGCTAAGTAGGAAGGATTAATGTCTTGTTCACTGGTGTATGAAGGTTAGGAAACCCAGTTAGAATTCTATCGTGAAGTATTTATAACCGCGGAATCTATTTGCTCTTTTTTAATACTAAGGGTTTTATGACTGTCGTTGGTGAGATATATACTTTCAGTCGTTTCAGCATCTGCTTCCCGTTGTTGTTTTTGAGATACTCCATATTCGACGTTGTCTGACTGATACATTGATACATTGCTCATACCCATTGCTTACTTACTTGATACTTGAACGGCTCATCCTAACTAGTTGTGCGAGCCCCATCATAATCACCATTTCCCGGAGATTTCCTGGTTAAGCCATTGTGGTTCCCTGGAATCCCGAGGACAGTCTGGCCAAAGTCCTGCCCGGGTCGTCACCACGTCAGCCAGTCGCAGCCGTTTTGGATAAGAGGGAGATTTGCCACCATGCGACTTTGATATCAGGACGGTGGTGGATCCTGATAATGGTTTACTCTTAGCTAGGCTTCCTTTTGGAAACGCCTGACTCGTCAGCCTGGGAAACCCCTGCCGGGGGAGGGGGGACGATTCCCCCGCTGTACATCGCTGTCCTACACCCATGAACACCTCCCAGCTACGATGAGGCGGTAAACCGTTGGGAGGTCCTCATTAATGAGTGAAGTACTGTTTCCTATTTTTTATACTGCTAAAACCAATGCCAGGATCCGTCGTCGTCCTAGTACCAAACTAGTCGCATTGTGGCAAATCTCCCTCTGCCCACAAGGGGGGCGAATGCATGTGCTGGTGACGACCAGGGGAAGACTTTAGCCTGGCTCACCTCGGCACTCTAGGGAGCCACCATGGCTAAACCAGTGAAACTCCGAAAAAAAAGGAGATTATGCTGCAGCCCGCACAACCAGTGATGACGGGTCATCCAAGTGACCAAGTAATTTTCTGCTCTACATTTTGTTTATCCCTCGTTTAGAAAGCTCCATACCATGTGAAATTATGGGGAAATACATGTGCACAGATGAGTTGTTTTAAATCTCTCTGTGAAGACGTTGAACATATGGGAAACATGTATGTACAAACATGCTCGTGTTGTATCCGTTTTTCGCCTGCTTTTACTGATGATTTAGGATTTTGCAAGCCTGTACACAAGATGCTTCGGTCGCCTCCTATACTGTTCGTGTACTCTCTTATGGGAATTTGTCGACTTCCTTTCTTCTGGACAGATATGTAGTTGAATTGCATATATCTGTTGTTATTCCAACCACTGAGTGCTGTTTCAATTAGACTATTCCGAGTGTTATCACCGGCGGTCTATTCATCACGAAGCTGTCCGTATCAAAAATAATTTCCGTGTAAATACAGAATGTTTTCTTCCTAAAACACACACTTTCCGGCTCCAAATGGATGAAAACATGGATTTCGAAAAAGATGTTTCCCTGTAGTAATCTGAAAGAGACAGCTCAATATCTCAAATTCCTTCACTTTTTTTTCCCTTCGGGAAAACAAGAAGCAGTCGCATCAAATGCATTTGGTTTTGAATGGTATGCACTGAGACATTTGCGTGATAGCTAGTCGCTATATAACAAGATCGCTTGAGCGACAGACATCTTCGACATTTTCTTGAAACTTCACACGATTTATGAATTTTTCTGTTAAAATCTCACTTAAAATCGTAAGATTTTCATGTGTAGAAGTTTCACTGCTCCAGAAATGAAGAGTCCCACCGTGGCAGAATAAGAAGTCCTGTATCACGATCGCAAAATCTTCAGGGCTTAATGGATTCAAGGGTTAAAGTAGGGGCTCAACTATATCTGTTTAAACTAGACAGCGGCTATTATTTTAGCATAAAGCGTCTTCAAATCAGTCTGGCGTTGTGAGTTAGTTATCTGTAACTGTTTCGTTGCTTTGAAGTAATCCGCTTTCTAACATGAAAAAAGCAAATGTTTGAAATCATCTATTTCCCGAACTCATAAAATACTTTGTTTCTCTACAAATAATAGGGTTATCAGATAATTTCATTAGTAAAGCGTGCAAGAATAAAAACAACTATTTAATTTTGACGGGTAGTTTAGCGATTTTCGTCGTTTTAATTCCTCCAGTGAACCATCTACTTACTCAAACCAGTCAAATCTGATTCATATCGTATTGAAACTCCAGGTTTAGACCCTCGTTTTACCTGTTCTTTTTTAATGTTGCTATTATTGTTTTAGCACTCTTTTTGGACTGTGTTGTACAGTTCGGACACATCGTGAAATAATCGACGAAAGTGTATCGGTTGATATTGATCGCACAACGTTGAGGGTGACGCTTTATTTTTAGCATATCCTTCAAAAAAAATAGCACTTATATCCTAAGTCGAATTTATTTTTTTTACAACTAGCTGAGGAACTTCAAAACAGGGTCGGATTTCGTACACAATAATTTGTTATGCGATTTATGAGCGATGAAATCGGTAATGAGATCAGTTGAGAGAGAGGTGATACACCGGGTTTTGTTGCCGATAGGTTCTGTTCCTAGTGAGATGGGCTAAACTCTATTAAAAAATGACGCCAATGTTCTACCTGAAATAATCTCTTTGTCCACACGAGTTCTGACCAGTCGTGTCAAATGAGGAAGATGCGCAGTTTTCTTTTCTTTTGATCACAGTGAATAGTGTAACACGTAATCAAGGCATATTTTAGTCGGAAGATTTTGCGAATATTTTCGCTGCCGGAGGCTGTTAGATCACACAGAATGCAAAGACGACGGGTGCCGTATCGAGTTATTTGAAGACAGTCGAGAAAAAAATTAAAGGCCGACCGCCCTAAAAGGACGAGAACCACCGCCAGCTACGGTACCTTGCCAGAATACCTACTAATACTTGATGCTAGAACGGCCCGTCCTCACTGGTTGTGCAGGCTCCAGCATAAACACCATTTTACGCAGATTTGCTGGTTGAGCCATTGTGGTTCCCACGGAATCCCGATGTCAGCCTGGCCAAAGTCTGCCCGAGGTCGTCACTACCACAGGCAGTCGCAGCCTTTGTGGATCAGAGGGAGATTTGCCACCATGCCACTTTGATACCAAGACGGGTGGTGGGTCCTGGTACTGGTTTGCTCTTAGGTAGGGTTCCTGATGGAAACGTCAGTCTCCTGTTCACCTTGGGAGACCCTGCCGGGAGGACGAATCCAATCGCTGTACATCGCATTCCGACACCCCAGGAACACCTCCCAACCACGATGAGCGGCAAACCGCTGGGAGGACGTTGCCAGTACACCATCAAAATTTTAAGAAGACACTCACTGTGATAATGGTAACTTATCATTCGACAATTTTCACACATCGCAGAAAAACTCCAGTAAATTGGAATGTGTTATATGGATTCATACTTTTATGGACTTGGTGAACACCACTGTCGACGATGCGGCCTTTGGTTCCATTGCGACATTCAGCTCGTCTAAATGCAATGTGTACTCCTACGTTAATTAGTGGTAGGCAAACTTGCTTAAGAGCGAACATCAATTTGTCAATTAGGAATAACTATCAAGTTCTTCAAAAAAGAATGTTCATTTCCACTATAGCACATCCATTTCTTTGTGACCTACCTGCATGTGCAGCAATCATGGGATTCTGAATACGCCAATGAAACTGAACCTTTTTGCAATGACTACGGACAAGTCGCCAAGTTACGTCACATATGCTATCTGTCTTCCCATAAATCGTAGGAGGACTCGAGCTGATTCCAGTGTAGTGTCGAATTGTCTCTAAGCGTGGCTCAATGGGCTCTATTTGTTCCGGAAGCTTGCGCAACATAATATTTTTTCCTCCATTTTTGTAGTGAAGAATCTTGACTACGAGGCCGGTAGTCTTTCATCTGTTCGCTTGGGATTTAAATGTTATGGGTACGTGAAGAGTCTTAACGACAACCCGTAGGCGATTGATTTTCTACACCTTTGTTTGTATAGCGGCGTTTCTATCCACTGATCACTGACGTAGGTCGGAACTTCGAATCCGCTTTCTCGCCCTAACGATGTGGAATACTCCAACCATCGCCGGCTCAACTGCGTCCAACTGGTGTGTTGTCGTCTCTTCTTGAAATACGTTCGGAGCCAATTCCGCCTTCGTAAGAGCCTAACGCATTATACACCCATGTTTTATCTGTTACTTTTTACATAACCCGTAAGCACATCTACTTTGAGGATTCCAGAACTGCTTCTATTCTATTCCTTTCTCTTGCATTTTTCGTGGCTGGTGCTTGAAGGATCCGCCTTCTCTACGAGTATCGTAGAAATCGATAAAACTAGTTGAGAGACAGGCGAAACGAAGGACCCGCATGGTGTGGTGGTGAACGCGTTACTCCCCGGAAAGGACAATAGCGCGTTCGTTCCCCACAGCAGACACCTGCTGTCCGGAGTTTTGCAAATATTTCAGCATCGTTGTAGTTATATTTCGCATTAAGCATGTTGTTTGGCTGGTGCTCGTGGGATCCGCCTTCTCTATGAGTGACGTAGATTGCTGGTTGACTTGATTCTAACTTACATTGTTGTAGATTGCCGAGCAAAAGCGTCTCCCACGTGGATTGGAGGGGGGCGTTGGGAGTTGATCGCAGCAGAACCTCGCTTCCTGATAGACTGCATCACTAACCGCTGAGCTACCCCTGCCACCCATATTTCATCACTCGCCTAATTTTACAACTAAAGAGTATTAGCCAAATAATTAAATGTGAGTGCATGATGGGTCAGGGGCTCTGGATGAGACGAAATTATAGAACCTCGCATTACCTTAACCAAGTGCATTTCGTAAGAAACACAATAAGTTGTCAAAAAAAGACACTAAATGAGAATATGGAATAGGAGTCATACATGTTGACTCTTTGAGTGAAAACTGGTCAACCAGTGAAAAAGCGAACCAAAGAGTAGTTGTAAAAATAAGGTTTAGGAAGCAGTTACGCAGAGGCAGTGAAGCGATGAAATCGCTCGTCTTCGTCGGGTCTCTCAACTTCTCGTACTTCGAAAAAGTTTTAACCAAACGAACGACAGACAGGGCTAAAATGCTTGGAACTTTTAATCAGTACAAAGTCAGGGGGCTCATGTGGCGCAGTGGTCGATGGCACCTTGCCATACACGTGGGATCGATCCCGACGACCCACGATCACCAAACTTTCCATCTCTCCAGGGTCGGCAAAATGGTACCAGACTAGTCTGGGAGGATAGTAGCACAGACTCAGTACATCGATAAGTCACTGCCAATCGCCTTGAAGACCAGATTTATACTAAATCACCTACGATACCTAATGAGGTCGAATGCTAATGATGTTTTTCCTTAACAAGGATGTTGTATACTGCGCCCACTTTTTTTGGGAAAGTAATTCAGAATTACATCAAGGGCAATGAGTTGTCTAAAAAATGGCAACGAATATATGCAGCTATATGCTTTTGATCTCGAAGTCTGTAGAGAAGAGAAAGATAGCCGGAGGATCGATCATGATATTTTGCAATCGGCTGTCGGAATGAACTCTGAGCGATAGAAATTAAATATTCAAGCAAATGCATTTGTCCCACATAGCCAAATAATCACTATAACATCTTAGAAACAGCGAATTCCACTTTCAGTGAATATTTCACGGACGTTTAACTTTCGCTTGCTACTTAGTATTTAGTTCGCCACTTAAGATATTGAAATCAATTATAAAGTATGTTGTGAAGGAATGGTGGCATGAATATCAATGCATGCTATAACTACAATGAAGACTTATCGATTGTGCTTGTTGCCAGCGGCATTTTCTCACTTATAAGCAAAAAAATAGCCCATCTATAATCGTCTGCACATGCATTTCAAAGCATCGCCAGAAGGCCGTCGTTGTAAACGAGCGCGTCTCTCCAGTTCTCTCTCGAAACATCTGCAGTCGCGTGAAGTGACTGCGTGACAGGGAGCTCCAGAGAATTTCTACTCTTCTTTACGTTTCTTCCTTGTATTTCTGATATAAAACAGAGATTGTCACATTCTGTAATGAAGCTATTTTTATTTTTTGTACAACCTTGTTACAAAAATCCCTTCCTTGGTTGTTTTGGGGAAGGTTTCTTGGTGCTGACAAAAGTGCTGTAAACTTACTTACTTACTTGATACTTGAACGGGCCGTCATCACTAGTTGTGCGGACCCCCAGCATAATTACCATTTTTCGGAGATTTGTTGGTTAAGCTACTGTGGTTCCCTGCAATCCCGAGGTCAGCCTGGCCAAAGTCTGCCCCAGGTTTTCACCACCACAGGCAGTCGCAACCCTCGCGGATCAGACGGAGATTTGCCACCATACGACTTTGATACCAAGACGGTGGTGGATCCTGGTACTGGTTTGCTCTTAGCTAGGGTTCCTGATGGAAACGTCAGTCTCCCTGTTCACCTTGGGAGGCTCTGACGGGGGACGAATTCCCCCCGCTGTACATCGCAGTCCGAAACCCTGGAATACCTCCCAACCACGATGAGGCGGTAAACCGTTAGGAGGAAAGTGCTGTAAAAGCTTCAACATACCAATCAAATGGAAGCTGCACTACTTCTCGTAAAACTAGTCGTTTTGATAATGCATTCCAGCATTCAATTATTTAAGTAGAACGTGCATCTTGCCTAAATTGCGTTGGACTGGAAAAAGATTCCCATTCTATTTTTCACGTAAGACAGTTCCCTGTTCTTAAAGAATTCATTTTCTCTGAGATCTACGTGCTTTCGCCTTATTCTTGTTGATGAGAGTATATCGTATTAAAGTTATAGTATCTGGTATAAGAAGAAACCCATGCCATCTTCTAATAATTTATTTATTCAACTAATTGAAAACTAGTCAGTGAGATTCGAAAGGTTCCCCTACCTCTCTGTTGACGGAGTCCTCCAATCTCTTTAGGAACACATTCACAACGCATCGTTCCTTCAACTACAGTATTTCTACCAGAGACATATTCAACTAGTTCAGAGTATTCATCGAGAGTATCACAAGCGTTCCTGTCTTGGATTAACCACATGGAGTAAATAGAGCTCTCGGCGTTGATCAATCCCTGAGAGATGCGCCATGCATTCGACCTCATTAAGTACCGTTGGAGATGACTGAATGCACACATGGCCTACACGATGACTTGCGGTGGCCTGCCGATGTATCGAGTCAGTGCTGCTATCCTCGCAGACAAGTCTGGCATCAATTTGCAGAACGTGGAGGGATGGAAGGCTTGGTGAGCCATGGGCGCGGGGATAGATCCCATTTATGTATCGCAGGTTGCCTCCAACCATTGCGCCACACTCGCCTTTGACACATGCAGTAGTCCAGAGAACTAAGATTTGGCCAGTACGGAGATCACTTGTCAAAAGCAATAGAATCAGGAACATGTGATTAGCACCACTCATTAACAATGTGGTGTTGTCAGCCGATGAAGAATCCTGTTCGGGCTTCCAAGTTCTACTGCCAAAGTGACTTTGATTTCAGCGAAGAACATTCTTTTCAGAAATGCTGTCGAAATAATTTCGTGTGTGCTTTCCTTCTAACCCATGAATCTAGGAAAGCTAAATAGATCTTGCCAAGGGAGGTGTTCCATATGGAAACCATGAATGAAATCGGGTGTGCGCTTCATCGGGTGTATGTAACCATCTGTGCTCATTGTTGACATCCTCCGTATTTTTAATATAAATGAGCTCATTTTTTCAACTTGAAGAACTGCCCAATATAAAAAGCTATTGATTCCATCCATGAAATCGTGAAAGTTCTGGAATTAATGGAAGCTGACTGTTCACTACTGGCTCAATGGAAGTCGGGGACTTGGCTTTAGCTGTCGACTCAAAGAGATTAGTGTAATACATTGAAGAGTCTACGATTTTCTCATAATGGCAGATGGTATTACAGAGAGTGGAACAAATATTCTTTCACGCGTTATGAATGAAAGGATAACGGCCACTGCATAGGAGAAAAAAAGCACAAATGCGAACACAAAAACTTCACCAAAAAATGCATTATATGTAAGATTATGTTTAATTTAAGTTTTTTAGTACATACATACTCCGTTCATTGATCAAATACCGTTAAACCCATCATTACTAACAAACTCAAAGTCAAACGAGTAATTTTCGGCTGTCTAATACAAAGTATTAAAGACTTACAGGAATTTGAGTCTTGTTGGAAAAAAACGACCGTTATGCATAGGATAGGCATATAAACCACAGGATAATGAGCATGATTTGAACGCAATTTCCTCACATATTCATTTGAATTCGTTCATAATAACTCATAGCTATACGAAATTGAAGCTTTTTTCCTTCAAGATTTTATTAGTCATGGTGAGAGTGGGCCTTCGGTTGACACTGAGTGCCTTCTGTTCATAAGTTTTTCTTTCAGTTTCTTTTCATCTTGCCAACTACAAAAAATGTCCTTATTCTGTCACAAACCGTTTTCGAGGCAATTGCTCATGTTTTCGTAGCATTTCTCCATAACATTTCTAGAGGGTGTTCTCTACGAACAACATTAAATCAAGCCAGTCAGTTTGTGGGAATGACAAGAACATCCAGCAGCTTCCCGACTGTCTTAAATGATCATCGTTCCGTGCAACGACAGTACAGTGCGATTGGCAGCATGAAAATGGTGAATTTCACAATAGAAACCTCAATGATTAATCCATCACTCTATGTTTTGCGTCCTCCAAAAATGTTACTGAAAGAGAAGCAAGTTAATCTAATGAATTGTTTTGAGTCATAAAATATGGCAAGGCCTTTCGAAGAGTTGGCATGAAGATGGTTGGAGGTTTGGAAACGAAAACGCGTATTATTTAAACCATTGAAAACCAAGATCGTTGGACCAAAGGTTGGAACGACTAAGGAACTGTCCTATTCCCAATTTAGCATTATCTTTAATATCTGCAAAGAAATTCTAGTGTACTTGTGTAATGGTCAATGTAGTGAAGTTTAAGGAAAAAAAAAGGATAAAACGAAAGCTAAGAAGTTGACTAATCGTTTTTTTTCCTTGGAGATTCAGAAATGAGCAGTCACATATAACTGCATCTTTTTTTTCCACTATTGAAACCGATGAGAACGAACCCAGTGATATACATCTCAGGGGATTTCCGATCATCGCTTCACTACAGCAAAGTTTGTCGAGCTATAAACATGCAAGAAGTCAAATATTCAAAAGCACATGGTTGACATGTAGATACAAATACACCCCTTCTAAGATTTCGAGAAGGCTGTAGTACTTCTCTCAGTAAAAAAAATAATAAAAATGCGTAAAAGGGACCTTCATTTAAAAGTACGGAAAAGAAGACGGTTCATGCAGAAGTAATGCAGAGGACGACACTTGTTTTTTCTTCTGTTTATTCCGACGAAATGTTCGTTAAAGTCAGCATTTACTTTAAGGTGCTTCGGTCTTGTGGCCTTCACATCGGTTTAGTGCTTGCCTGCCTGACATACATCAATATTGGTGCTATTGCATTCAAGAAATTAGAACGTCCCCATGAGGTCAGTTTCGCAGTTTCAAAGACTACACATTTTCTTTTTCACAAGTAGAAAATGCATTATAATAACAATTAATGAAGAGTGCTAAGCAGTCTCAACACTTTTGTTCAAATTTGACGACGAAAACACATTTTCAAGCTTGTTAGAGTTTTGAACAGCGCCGCTTCTTCCACTCGCAAGAATCATTCAGCCCCCTAAGCGCCATTGTTGGCGTACTTATTTGAATGCTTGCATACTTCTACAACTCTTCTTCATGTGTTTTGCGGACCCTAGCACATCTTTCATTCGCATTTCTGCTTCCAGTCGGCCGTCGTCAAGGTTGGTGGTTTGATTCGAGCAAGATAAAGGGTGTGAGTCTCACACCCTGGTCTATAAAACAAGTGGAGCTACGAGTACAGCTGTTTGACATTGGTTACGAGCACGTCGGTAGAACGTGTGGGTTGTCGTCCATGGGGACGTGTGCATCCTTGCGGAGTCCATTTTACAGTTTTTTCGTCCATATATCATCCATTGTTGGTTTATATTTTATTTTTTATTTTCTACCTACTCATTCTTCACGGCCGGATACGATATAAAAATACAAGCATAATCATAAGGACATAACCTCAGCTGGGCTGCGAAACCACGATTTCCGTTTACGGGGGGCTCATGTGCTATTCACCACACCAACTGAAGCCACTGCTTTGTTCTTTCTCAGTTATGTTTCTACTTCGTCGGTGCTTTCAGCAATCACCTTTCAACGAAATGATTCTGTGATTACAAATTAGCCTTGAACCCAGTTTAGCTGAAGCTGCAGTCGCACTCATAGTGTTCGCAATGAAATAACAATCACATGAGCCGCCAGTAAGGGCAATCGCTGGCTTGAATCCCACATGAGGTCCAAACTTTTGCTAATATCTCAGCATTCCTAAACTTCTATTGTCGATGCTCCTACAAAAGTGCTTAGGATGTTATTTACGCACACATGGACATAAATCTGCTCACCTTATTTCGAACAAAGTCCTCTGAGCAGTTTTTTAACTGAAACGTTAAACAAAGATTTGGCAATGTAGGGTTCCTTAATAAGGCTCATAGGCCATGCCAACTTCATTGCTTGTTAACTGGAAATCATTTCGTAAATTGCAGTTCGCCCTGCACTCCGATGAGACAACAGACCTTTTCAGAGAATAAAGCCCAGTTGTGAAGGCAAAAAAAGTCACAGAAATGCTTTTTTGTGCAAATTGAACATTAAACACTGAAGTTGTATAGTGAAAGAGAACAGCTACCATTGCAGATAAAAGTACGGGATGCGACTGCAAGACGATTTGCTGAAATGCAGCAGAGGTTACTTAGTAGTATGGAGGAGTTGAAAAGATCAGGTGGCTATTTCTCTTAGAAGTGTTTAGATACTTAGACATTTGAAAAACCAGTAAACTTCGATCTATTATGTTAAGACTATTGTTGCCTTTACGATCGTTTTCACAGCTGCCATTCCAATTATTGTTGTTTACTATTATTTTTAAAAAATATTATTAGCGTTTGAATTAAAGTTACATTAGATTGAATGCGAACCGTTATAACAATTTTGCTCATTCATAGAATACTTATTATAGGATTAATAGGATTAATACTTAGACGATAGCACTTTTTGATATAGATAAGGAGAAAATTAATGCGACAGCAAGCGTTTTGGTCGATGAGTATCTGGAAGAACTGTTCGACGAATTCAGAAATCCAGTGAGTTCTTCATAATTTCACTCTTCGCATTCACACCGTCTGCCGTTAGTTCCCAAGCACACGTTTTCTTCACAACGCTGTGAATTCACTGCAGTAGAGGGAAGCAAATGCCTCAAACTATTAAGATTTTCGCTGTATTGGCTGCAGAAAGGCATTAAAAGCATTTCTATTGTCCCGAAAAAATTCCGTGAAGCATAGTTTGGCCATATTATTCAAGAGACGACGGTGGAGGAAATAACAAATCGTTCTACGCTTACCAATCCCGCATGGATGCGCCATTCATTCGACTTCGTTTAATCATCGTAAAGATGATTAATTGACTATGTACCCTATGCATTGATTTGTGTTGCCCTACTGAGGTGCAAAATCAAGAATTGTTTAATCCTACTTGACAAGCTTGGTAACAATTTGCTGATAGCAAATAAATAGTGAAGTTGGTTACCCCAGCGAACACCCTCGAACGAATAATCATGTGTTTATTTTATTTGCTGCCTACTATAACTTTTCACGACAGGGTATAATGCGAAATGCAACCGCAGTGATGCTGAGATATTTGCAAAACTCCAGACCGAAGGTGTTTGCGATGGGAGACGAACGCACTATTGCATTTCCGGGGGTCTGGCGAGTTCACCACCACACAATGTGGATCCTTCGCTCTCCTGTTTCTCAGCTAGTTCTGTCGTCTAAAAAAAATTATAGTAGGAAGCAAATATAAACTATGCATTGTGATTTCAACTATAGGCTCAGCTTGACTTCCAATGCTGATATGGGGTTCCCAGATCAAGCCCGTTGACTGGTGGTTGCTGACTGCACTGCTCGATTTAACCAGCTGAGAGACATGCGAAGCGAAGGAGCCGCATAGTGTGGTGGTGAACGCGTTAGCCCCTCGGAAAGGGTAGTAGCGCGTTATTTTTTCCACCGCATACACCTGCGGTCCGGAGTTTTGCAAATATCTCAGCATCATTATGGTTGTATTTCAACAAGCATGTGTATCACAGGCCACCTTTACACACTGGGCTACAAACGACTATTCGCTAGTGAGTTTTTTGATAACAAGCAGTTTTCTTACATCAAGAAATAGAATACGAATGCAACAAATTATTTCGGTCAAACAGAACGATTCGCTCATTTTTTATAGATTTCCTATGTTGATTAGAACTGATGATTCTATAAAAAAAAGGATGACGAAATCATTTTTTGCAGAAATTTCGCACTGTTCGCAACAAAATACTTTTGGGAATATTCATATTTCTTCACTAGACAAGAATTACGAGTTTGCGAGCGATTTCTAGCAGTCATTTTCCCTTTTAGATCGCGAGAAACTTTCTTCAACTCACTTTTTTACAACGGTGGTAAATACGATGAACTTTGGACGACAGATTCTGCAGTGCTGTTCACTGCAACAACAATGATACCAGTAGGTATGATGGGTTAGTAACTTGTATGTTAGTAAATTCTATACCTATTATGTTGATAGTGATAAGTGGGCGTTTAGCGCAGTGGTCGGAGACGCCCTGCAATACAGATGAGTTCGATGCCCGCGCTCAGGCTCACCAAGCCATTCATCCCTATTGGTACCAGACTTGTCTGGGAGGATAGCAGCACTAGCTCGATACATCGGTAGGCCACCGGGAGTCATTGTAAAAGGCCAGATATGCATTCAATCACCTCAAACGATGCTAAATAAAAATTGAATGCATGACGCATCCCTGAGGGATTGACTAACGCCGAGGGCTTTATTCCTTGCTCTTTTTTTATTATGTTGATAATATATTCGAGTTTTCACCTAAGATCGGCAAACGCAATGAAATATATTCAGTTTGTTTCGGAATCTCTCACGTTTTCAGTAGATCATAATGTCATATCTAATCATTGCTGTTTCGTTCCCTACATGGAGTTGTTATGTTAAATTTCGAATTTAATTATCGAAATATGATCAGTGTTCATTCAAGTACTCGTGGTTTATCAGGATTTGGTTTGGTCACTCCTCTAACGTGGGGCGGAAGGCTGTTTCTTATTATCTATGCCATCATTGGCATTCCTCTTGCACTCGTTACCATATCGGACATTGGTAAATTTTTTTTGTGATGCCGCATTCAAATTTTTTTCGAGAGGTTAGTTCTATGTTATTGTTGTTTGCTGTGGCTAGAGCAACCTTTCCAGTAATTGCAGTCGACTCCCTGTTTCATGACGGCGCTTCTTATTATGCTGTTGCTGTACCCAATCGTTGGAGGTGTCTGTATTCATAATGTCTCGCAACTGTCACTTTTTGATAGTGTTTATTACTGCTGTATTACAATTCTAACCGTTGGTTTTGGTGATATTGAGTGAGTTGATCATCTTGACAGTGATATAATTGTGTTCTTAATGTCGTCAATTTTTATCGGCAGGGTATTATGTGAAATATAACAATAACGTTGCTGAGATATTTGCAAAACTCTGCACCGCTGGTGTCTGCGGTGAGGACCGAACGCGCTATTACCCTTTCCGGGGATTAACGCGTTCACCACCACACCATGTGACTCCTTCGTTTCCAGTGCTCCAGTCCAAGTCCAGACGATTTGTGCTCCCCGTATCAATCCCGTTAGCTGATTGCTGATAGCGCTTATAGGTGGATGACACGGCTGAGAGGCAGGCGAAAGGAAGGACTCGCATGGTGTGGTGGTGAACGCGTTAGCCCCCGGAAAGGGTAATAGCGCGCTCAGTCACTACTGCATGCACCAGCGCTCCAGAGTTTTGCAAATATCTCAGCAACATTATGTGTTTTTAATATTTTCGCAACAACTGACCTCTATAGGAGTCGTAGGATGTCGGACTAGTGGTAGCTAACGTTTAAATCAAAATATCCCAGCTCATGATGAATTTTGTAAGTTTTAACAAAAAGCCTTAAAAGTGTCATTTTTCCTGCAGAATAAAATGTCTCTTCTATAACCAGGATGAAATTCAGATTTTTGTAGCCTGGGATAAGTAGTTCCTTCGCTTTCCGAGTCACTCAAATCTCTTACTTTAAATACGAGAACAAAAGTACAGGAGGGATGTTGCCTAGCAGAGCACGACAGTGCTCTCTAATTTGCGGTTGTCGGTTTGCATGTTTGAATGCTGATAATGCTCTGAACATTGGTCTAGCAAAAAAAAGTTCCTATGTTACTGGAAAGCATATGCGAAGAATCCGGGGTCGCGTCCAACAAATAAAAAACATGGCTAATCTGAGATGGCACGACAGAATAATGCTGCCCACACAGGAATGTCTTTATAGGGAAGGACTCGGCGAACTACCCGTGAGCGTAGTTCGGCTGAAAGTGGTTAAATTTTACGGCCCGATATGAATATGGGTGATGTTCTTCGAGCGAACACAAATCTTAGAAATTTCAATGCGGCTGATATTCAAGAGAATACTACTCCTCAGATCAGTCAAATATCTACCGTATTGCAAATGGTAACGGTCGCGTGTGGCGCAGTGGTTGGGGGCGGAGACGCCACTGTGACACACACACGTGGAATCGATCCCAGCGCACATGGCCCACCAAGTTTTCCATCCCTCCGGGGTCGGCAAATTTGTAGACCAGACTTGTCTGGGAGGATAGCAGCACTGGCTCAATACATCGGCAAGCTGCAACGAATCATTGTAAAGGTCAGGTATGCATTCAGTCACCTCAAACGATACTTAATGAAGTCGAATGCATGACGTATCCCTCAGGGACGGTCTACAACGCGGAGAGCTTTACCCTTTCATTTTATCCTTTATTGCAAATGGTAACCTCCACAACGATTTGCAATCTCGTTGTTGTCGTGGGGAGTCAGGGTGCCAAACTGCGATGCACTGTTAAGGGAACCCTCAGCAGGTTGATACAAACTGAGGATTTCGACGTTTCCACTCGGAATCGCTTTTACAATAATGTAAAATGGCTGTCCCAACGAATTACCTGCCGCTTCCTTCTCGTTAAGAACAGTTGAAATAAAAGCCTTGGGATGAGAGGTTATGGGAACTGTTATGCGCTTGGGTGATTACGAGTGCTAAAAAGCAATTCAGGAACTCAAGCCATGATTTCAAATGTTGGAATCTGCATGTGCGAAATTTGACATATGGACTGAAAGACTGCTTACTCTTCCTAAAATGTTTTTTGCTTCAAGGAGCAATTCCGTTGACTCTTCAGAACGTTTTCAGTCCACCCATTCCGGTGCTGTACCTTATACTATTCATCTTTGTTGGCGTGACGTTGATGACAATATCAGGTGGGCATTGATTTTACTATTTTAAGAATGCTTATAATTTCTAACAAAAAAAGGGAGAAAGATTTTACTCATCCAGCAAACTTTGGGCGAGGATAAAGTAATCTTAGAGAACTAAAAAAATGTGAAATGACTGTGCATGGAAAACGAACAGCTTTCAAAAATAACACTCATTGCCGTCAAAAAGTACCATCTTACAGTTTGCTGCAAATACTTTGGAAAGTGCGATCAATAAAAAAAGGCAAGGGTGCATTTAATTACTTCTAATAACTAAGTACTGTTGACAATTGCAAGGGCGCGTGTGGCGCAGTGGTCAAAGGCGCCCTGCAACGCACACGTGGAATCAATCGCAGCGCCCATGTCCCACCAAGCGTTCCATCCGTCGGATCGGCAAATTGGTGCTAGACTTTTCTAGGAGGATAGCAGCACTAGCTCGACACATCGGCAGGCCATCGCGACTCATTGTAAGGGCCAGATATGCATTAAATCACCTCCAAAGGATGAGTAATGAAGTCGAGTGTATGGTGCATGCCTCAGGGGTTTGATCAACGCCGAGAGCTTTACCCCTTTTATCATTTTATTGAAATTTTCCAAAGGCTCGAAGCTTTGAGGTTCATAACAAACGTACGACTATGGAGCACGTTATATCTGTAACAATCGATATATCTATATATATGTTCTTACGAACTGCCCTTGTTTAGCTGACGCGAGATTGGTATAGATGTTCTTATTGTTGTTCTTGTTGTTCGATGGGTGACGTTTCCACGATTTCGCCTTAGCCAGGGCGTACCATATGTAACAGTAGTCCCATAATTCGGTGAAATCCATTGTATGAATGAAGATCTAGCATATGAACAAATTTTCCAAAAACTGATCAGCGTTCTGTTAGACTTCCCGTTTGTTGTTCGCGAGGGATGATGAGTAAGACCTTGGGGATGTGCATCAAAAAGTGATTCTGAGATAAGGCGCCATATCACGTGTAATAGTGGGGTGTTCGTTTTTCTGATTCATCTTTGAACTTTTGAAGTTTTTTTCACAATGCCTCAAGAGTTTTTCCCATCGATGTTTTAAATTCATTTTTTTAATGCACATCCTCATTAGTAAGTCTCACTTATCAACCCTCGTGAACAACATACGGGTGGCCCAGCAGCACGACGGGTAGTTTTTCGAAAATTGGCGTCTACTCGTATGCTAGATGTTCATTAATGCTATGGATCTCACCGAATTGTTGGGCTACTGTTACACATGGTATGCCCAAGCTCTGAGGAAGGTGAAGTCGCTGAAACGTCAGCCATCGAACAACAACAGAAACATCATCATCATCATCATCAACAGCAAAAACAACAACGACAACACCAGTTAGAACATCTACACCAACGTCGCACCAGCTAAAAAAAGGGCAGTTTGTAAGGACATATATATGGATATGTCGACCATTATGCCGAAGGTTATGGAAAGTAGATCTTTTGAATTATGTCGGTAACAGCTAATTTCCACCTGTTCATTTAATTCTAAAGCATTTGAGGTTAAGAGTTGAATTCGAAAGTTAGAAAGTTATTGAGGAAAGAGTGGCATGGATGGCTTTGAGCTACACTTTTAAAAAATAATGTTAAAAAATTGAAACTTTACTTTACACTTCTTAACCTATACTTGTTTTAAGTGGATGTAGTGGCGACTAACATCATTCACCATGTCCACTACATGGGAAGACAAATGGGCAAAGCGACGGCGATCGCTGAAAAAATGGTGCTGGTGGGACTGTACGCTTAATTTGTCAACCTCGATTCGACCTTCTTGAACCCGAGTTTTAATAAAATGACTTCATTAGTGATAATTTAAATCAAAGATAAGGTAGATTGTTTACTAAAGTGCGTCTACAATAAGGCCTTTACCCACCAGTTCACTTATTTGTACCTAGGAAGACTTGTAATTGTCGTTAGTTTAGATGGCTCAAAAGATTAACGTCAACAAAGGTCTCAGGTTTGGCATGGCACAGCTGGGAGCGTTTGCTAAAATGGGTATGATGATCGACGTAAGTTTGACGGAAATCACTAGTTTGTTTTTTTTTACTCAGTAGAAACTCCGCTGTATATCTAAAGAGATAATGATACATAGAAATGCCACTTTTTGCTCGACTATTTCATAACCTGCCATCCATAAGATTTACTGAGCAGTCTTTATTTCGTGATTCTCGACCGTACTGAATTTTAACACCAAATATCGCATTGGGTGGAATAGTTCTATCCGATTGTCCAGCAAATCGCATCGAAGATGAAGATACTTTTCTCTGTACATCGGAAACAATTAGGTAATGTGAGGGTTTTCGACAAATAAGCGTTTCGTGCATGTCCACTGACCGAATTGCGGCACTGCTTTCTTCAACTTTCACAGTGCTGAGACAGTACTCTGTAAATAAATCGGCACACCTAAAAAATACGGGCTCATAGTAGAGGGGTTAGAGGCGCTCGGCACTGCACACGTGGTAGTAAATACCTCGTTTTAACCATGCCTTTCATCCTTTAGGGTCAATAAATTTCTGCAAGACTTGTCTCGGAAGATAAAAAACACTCATCTTATTCACTGAAAAGCTTTAAGAAGTCTTGTAAGCCAATAATGCATTCAGCCGCGTCTCACTACTTACTTACCTGATTCTTGAATGGCTCGTCCTCCATGGTTGTGCGGGTCCAAGCATAATCTCCATTTTTCGGAATTCGTTGGTTAACCCATTGTGGTTCCCTGCAATCCCGAGGTCAGCCTGGCCAAAGTCTGCCCCAGGTCTTCAGGCAGTCGCAGCCCTTGTGGATTAGAGGGAGGTTTGCCACCATGCGACTTTGATACCAGGACGGTGGTGGATCCTGGTATTGGTTTACTCTTAGCTAGTCTTTCTGATGGAAACGCCGGTCTCTTTCTCAGGTTGGGAGACCCTTCCGGGGGATGAATCCATCCGCTATACATCGCAGTCCGACACGCAGGAACACCTCCCAGTCACAATGAGGCGGTAAATTGTTAAGAGCTCTTTTTTAAATATTGTTTTATATTTTTTATATTTTCCGAAAAAAACAAACAAAACACTCGATAAGAAGGAAGACTTGGAATCTCTTTGCGGTATTAGAATCTTTGAACCATTTCCACGCTTTACCATCTGCGATCGTATCTACAGAGAAAGAATAGAAACGGATCTGATAAGACTTGCCCACAGAGCCGAGAATTTCTTCCTCTTGGACGTCACGACAATTGGCTTTTTATATCTCATCATTCTTGGATGCTATTTTCAGCCCATCAGTCAGTTGATGTAATGGTGTAACAAATATTGGTTTTTTGGCATACTGTTGTATTCTTGAGCTTTAATGAAATTATTGTAAAACCTTACTGTAGATAAGATCGCCTTCTTCAAAGCCGAAACGGAAACTCACAATTAAATTTTGACTTTTGTTACACTTCAGTTATAAATGTGTGCAGTTTTCAGTTAACTGGAATTGGTGGGAAAATGAATCCCGAAAGTATTTATGGAAATGAAGGACAACGAAAAAACACCGCATTCGATCCAGAAGTCGATTTTGATCTCATCGATCATCGTCTAGGTAACATCAACACTGTGGGATCACTAGAAATATTTATTAGTGCTGTCGAAGTTCTCCTGTTATCTGGTATATTATTAAAAGCAGAGGAGAGTGAATAATTTCATTAGAAGGAGAGTCGAAAAAAGGATAGTTTCACGCCGCCTTATTAAAATCGATTGTAAACCGTTTGTAAGTTGTTTCAAACTTGTACTTGCAGGCTATTCTTCTGTCGTGGCATGTCGTGGCATGGTATAATGCGAAGCGCGTCGCGTAATGTTAAGATACGACTGCGGTTTCAGTTTGACTAGATACAGTGCCCATCTGTAGTCCCCATATTACCCCCCGGTGAAGAATGATTGCTGATACCACCTCCAGAAAAAAAAACGCCTAAAAGAAACACAAAGCAAAAACCTCGGTTGGTGTGGTAGATAGCACGTGGACTACCAGAAAGGGAAGTAGCAGGTTCGAAGCGCACCGTGGGTTCCGAGTTTTGTTCATGTGCCGGGATACTTCCACGGATTTCTTTCATATGAGAAACAACGAGTCGGTTAGTGGCGTGGCTACGTGATGCGTTTCCAGATGGCGGCAAGGAGGTTAATCACGGAACAAAAGCGGCCTTTGCTTCGCTGAGACGCGGGTGGATCCAGGGTATGGACCACCTGTATCTGCTGCGCCGATTTGGCACACTTTCTGTATTTACGAAGCGTATTCATGCACGCGTGTGTGGGTACGTTCTAGTTCATGCGGATTGTATTCTACGAGACAGTTCGGCCAAAAAGCCTACAATCAAGTGACAGAGAAGTATATGGGAAGCACTCAGGAGTTGCTTCCAACAAATAGGCTCCATGTCCACTTCGGGAGAACCTGGCAAGCTACCCGTGAGTATACCCAGTCCCCACGTTCAGAGCCCAGTAAGCTATACGTGCGTATGAAAAAAGTTTAAAACAATAGAAGAAAGGGGCATCATCCCTCTGGCCCCGAAATAGCTCCTAATTCGGCAGCGTTGGGTAGGACGAGTACGGAGAAGCTGCTAAATTTTCAGATCCAATGGAAACTGCCTGGATCGCAAAGAACTAAGGTGACGATCTGTACCTACAACGCACTCACACTAGCATTGAAGTCTCAATAGAAGACTTGATCAAGCAAGCAAGAAGGATAAGCTACGACGTCATCGGCGCGGCCGAGACGAGACGACGCCACCCATTCAACGCCGTCTATGACACCAGAGAAGAACTGCTCCTCGGGACATACAACAGTAGAGGAGTCGGCGGCATCGGCGTTCTCGTCAACACGAGTTTGTCCATGAACATCGATTCATCCGAACAACTAACAACCCAAATCGGACGTTTACGATTAACAAGGTGTGGATCACTTCCAGCCTAAATTCAAAAAGAGAAGTCCCAAACCACCACAAACTAGGCTTTATTCAGTTCATCAGTCGGCTTTTGGGAAGATACCGTTTTTGATAACATCGACGAGCAATACCGTCGGCTAATTCAACATCTTCACTTCAGTGCTATGAAAGCTGAGAGTTCGAAAGACGTCAAGAGAGATGCGTCTGTCTTCAGAAGCACTCGTGTTGACACGCCAGCGTAGAATCGCACGAGCTGCAGGCAACCGCGGAGTAATGTCCGAACCTGCAAAATAATGCAGACAGGCGATGAAAGAAGATTTTAAAGAGAGAAGAGCTGCAATTATACTCGAAGCTGCAGCGGCTGGGAAAAGCATTCGCAATGCTCACAGAAGCTTCGCCAATTACAAAACGAAAATCATTGTAGTCCCGACGCGCAGATGGAATAAATATGGAATACATAATACAGCGTCCTGAAAGGGAATGGAAAATATTATCCACGATTTCTACTCAGATCTCCTCAATAGCTGCGTGCTCCTTCCCTCATATGAAATAAAGGAAAATGGATGTCTTACCACTGGTTCTTCCTTCGAAATCCTACACGCCATTTCGTCGGTGAAAAATCGAACAGCTTCAGGTCCGGACAAGGTAAGATCAGGACACCTGAAGAACCTTCCGCCAGCTCTCGTAAACACATTGGCTCGGCTCTTCACACGTTACCTGTCTGAGTGCAAGGCCCCTACTCAGTGGAAAACCAGCAAGACCGTGTTATTGTTCAAGAAGGGTGACCTACACGATATCGGCAACTATCGCCCAATCTGCTTGCCGCCTGTCGTCTACAAACTTTTCACTCGAGTCATCCTAAACAGGATTGACAGAACACGGACGAAGGACAACCATGTTACCAAGCAGGGTTTCGTAAAAGATTTAGTACGATGGACCACATTCACACGATAATAAGACTTGTTGAAATATCGCGAGAGTACAAAAGATCGCTCTATCTCACCTTCACCGATCTAAAGAAGGCTTTTGACTCAGTTCAAATGGAAACATTCAAAGAAGAAAAGATGAGTTAGGCAAGGCGAAACCATCCCGCCAAAATTATTTATCGCCATCTTCGAGAAGTGGAGGGCACGTGTGGCGCAGTAGTCGGAGGTGCCCTATAATACACACATAGGATCGATCTGCGCGACCCTGGCACACCAAGTTTTCCATTCCTCCGGGTTAGGCAAATTGGTACCAGAGACTTTTTGGGAGGATAACAGCACTGGCTCGATACTTCGGTAGGCCACCGCGAATCATTGTTAAGGCCAGATATGCATTCAATCACCTCCAAACGATGCTTGATGAAATCGACTGCAAAGCGTGTCACTGAGAGATTGATCAACGCCGATAGCTTCATCCTTCCATCCTTTAACCTCGATAACGTCATAGGGACATTGGAATGGGACAATATGGGGGGGTGAAGATCGAAGGTCGGCAATTGCACCATCTTTGTTTTGCAGATGACATCTTTCTTACAACACAAAACATTAGCCAAGCGGAGCGAATGCTTGCCGCCTTTGATAAAGCCTTTAGAAAATTGGACTTGGAGTAAATCTAATATAGACGGCCATGAGAGATTAATTGGTTACATATGTCGTTTTCACACCAAAGAAATAGAGATCTCCGAAAGATCCAGTTACGTCTACCTTGATCGGGGAAGCAGGAGGAAACGAGCAGCTTAGAAGCTTTCAAGAGCATCGAGGGCGTAGTGAAGGGAACAAACAAAATTTGACTCCGTGCCCACATTTTCGTCTCCAAGATTCTTTCTACCTTAAAGTATGCGTCAGAAACCTGGCTGCTGCATGAGAAGGATGGAAGATCACATAGCGTTTTTTGAACGCGCAGTTGAGAGGACGATGCTAAGAGCATCACGTGTTTCACAAGTAAAGGAAGAAATCCTAAGCTCCGACCTGCATCAACGATCAAAAAATCAAAGATGCCGTTCTCTACACCAAACAGTCGAAGATAAGGTGAGCCGGACACGTAATGCGTATGAATGACAACCGATGGACAAAAGCCGTTTGCGACCGTTCCTCGGGATGTCAAACGCACTGTAGGAAGACCACCGACCCGATAGTCAGAGTTCTTCATGAAAAGCGTAGAAGAAAATATGATGCTCAACTAGTCCCTGGAGCAAGCAGAACCCACTAGCTACTTATGCACCCGATGGGGAAAAATAGAAGATTTACTGGCGCCCGCCCGAGTCATTCGACGACCAACGGGACTGCAGGTTATGCAAGTGATTGTGAATGTGATTAAGTTTCACTAAAGTGTAAAAAAAACTTATCACATTTGACCACAGTCAGAATTACTTTAAATCTTTTACTCAAATGTCTTACTATTTGAATACTGTGAATCGTACAAAAGCAAAAATACTGAAATCATATCGAGATTGTAGATGTAGAAAGTTTATAACAAATAGAGTCAAATATTTGACAGCCGTCATCATTTCAGATTCAAGCCGCCACATCCACGTCAGGAAACAAGGTGATAAAAACGCATTTTTGTGCTTATCCATAAGCCATTCAGTTCGGGATCAATCATCGACTTCAGCTTGTCTGCGTAGACAATCGTCATTGCTTAAATGCGTTTAAATCCATAATTGATTGTAGAAAAGCTAACAGTGCTAGTTCAAAGTGGATTGCGATCAGAACCTTGTGAAGAGCGCACTGATCGCCTCCTACTTCCATATGATATTACTATATGATCCATCATCAGTATGCAGATCGTAGCACTTCTTGCATTCGATTCGTTTTCCTCACGTTCCTCGTGCATAAAAAAGCCTCGAGCATTTCGCGTGTTGTTTTGGTTACTGTTTTAAGATTTCTCTTCTTTATGCATTTCAGTGAATGGTGGTCTGAGCCTATTCTCCCTCGCTCCCGAGGTAACTGCGCTTGAGCGTCCCTTCATGGATTAATGAGTGAGTCGTCAAGGATTCTTAGCAGAATCTTGCTTCCTGATGCCTTGCATCATTAGTCGCTCTGCTAAGCCTCTGTTCGTGTCGCGCTGAATCTCCCTGAGTGGAGCACCGTTTGAATTAAGTATCTAACCTCCTCGTTGATACTAACTTGTTTTCACCGAGCAATCCATCTTCATCGGTCGCTATGACTATCAGCCAGCACCGAACATGACCGTATCTCAAAAAGCCGCCTTTCTGAAAACAAGTTATTTCCGATGTACATTAGCTATATGAACAACCGCCTTTATGAAACAGAGCATTCGAGTGAGCTAATTTCATTTGAGCGGTGCTGCACTCAAGAAGATTCAAACGGTAAGGCTGCGAAGGCCTACAACGTTAGCGCGAGCGACTGTGGACCATCGACTCAATCATTGACTCGGAAGGGGGAGAAAACGTTAAAACACTCAGCAAGTAAAGTTTTTTTGTCTTCGAAATCAACCTCGTGTTGGTTCAACGATTCAAGAAAACGCTATTGATTAGTTAGGCGGCGATTAACGGAAAGTCGGTTATTGAAATGCTGGTGCTAATTTTTTTGATAAAGTTTCGTTAATCATTTTCATATTGCTTCCTAGTATAACACATAATATATGATCCTCAATTCTGCATGGCTGCCGCTTTGAGGCCATGCCTGATCTAGGGCGAATCGGCAATCCTTTCTACGATCCACGAAAGAGGATTCTATTCAATGCTGTTAGTTTGGACGACACGGAAAGCTACAGACAACAGCATTTGATGTAGGAAGCGAGTACTGTTGGTGTGGTGTAAGGAATGGTCGGTCTGTGCATTAAAGTAGAATTATTAAGCTGCTACAGTTGGCGGATTACTGGATTTCTAATTGTGCTGAGTAACCAGATAGGAAGAACTACATTAAGCCAATAATTGAGGATTTCAGTAGGGACTACCACAGCGTGTACTAGCATGACAAAGGGTGCATGCATTGAATTCCTGGCGTCATTTAGGCATAGAGCCCCTTCTTTCAGCACAACTCGCATACGAGGCACTGTTTTGTGCTGCATTGGCTAATTCAACGAAACAGTAATCATATGCTCTCCGCAGAAAGTTGGCCTCAACATAGACGTATACTTGCGTCACATCAGAGGCAGAAGTGGATGCAGGTCACTGAAGTAAGATTTCGCTGAAGAATGCGACATCACATAGTCCAGAACATGGAGACAATGTGTAGAATGATGCACTACTTTATTAACGTACTGCGGTTACAAATACGCTACTGTTATGTTCCCAGTCATATATAAAACTCACATTACTCGCACTGCTGTCTATTCCTGTTACGGCTCGCGAAATACTTTTTTAATGAACATCCGTCGTTGACTTCGGGGATTTTATGAAGACAGTCACCGTTTCCCTTCCTGAAAGCGCAAAATTACTGGAGAAAGGCGGTGTAAAGACGCTGTTCGATTAGTTAACAGAAGATTATTTATAAAATGAGAAAACAATAAAGCTCTCGGCTTTGGTCAATCCCCTGAGGTATGCGCCATGCATTCGACCTCATTAAGCATCGTTTGGAGGTGATTGAATGCATATCTGGCCTTTACATTGACTTGCGGTGGCCTACCGATGTATCGACCCAGTGCTGCTATCCTCCCAGAAAAGTCAGTACCAATTTGCCGAACCTGGAGGGATGGAGGGCTTTGTGGGCCATAGGCGCTGGGATCGATTCCACGTGTATTGCAGGGCGCCTCCGACCACCGTGCTACACTCGTGCGTGTAAATATCAACATAGTGCTGGCAATTGTTGCGGACAGTGGACAGATGAAATCAGAAGTGTTCTATTTGTGGAAAGATTATGAATGGAAGGCTGCGTTTTTTTCCTTATTTATCGAAGAAATGATTTCAAACATTTGACACTTTATTGTAGCTATGTTCGTAGAAGCTCATGCTGTTATAGTGTTTACGACGGCTTGAAGGTTTCTTCTGGCTGTGGATGGACTTATTTATATAGATTAAACATAGCTGAGAACTTTTCAGTAACGGTTTGATAACAAGTGATTAGTACTGTTTACCTCGAATGCTTTGAATCAACTGTCATTCAAGAGTGTATGAATAGAAACAGAGCAGATAATAATGAAGAAAGAAGAAGGCATGAGGCGGAATTCTGAAGTTCCATAACGAAGCACTGTCTGGCCGTGTGAATAGAGACATGAACCTTGCTTCTTATGCGGCTGAACAGATTAACGATATTCCCATCAAGGCAACTAAGTGAGCTCAGCAGTATCTGCATTTATAAAGCCCAATTTCTTCTTTGTTTCCATAGAGTCAATCTTTTTGCACGAGATGGATAGAGCAAGGATATATCTGTAATCGCTCACTTTACATTTCCGTTGCATATTTTTATAAAACGGATGTAGATGAAACGACAGAACGCGAAAAAATACAAAGCTGCCAAAGTCCACATAACGTTAGGAAATCATAAGACCTGTGATATCGTTTCCACTCATGAATTTTTGAATCAGATCGTGATGGTTCCCTTTCTCGATGAACATCCTTCTTTACTTGAGATCCCTAGTATAGGATTGAACCATGTCTTCATTACAACAAACTTGGATGGTTCGGGCAAAAATATTTCAGAAAAAGCGCAGATGTGTCTCAAACTACCCTTAGACGTTGGTCGAGACCTTTTCGTGATAGCTGACAGTGCATTTGTATTCGTATTGATGAGAATAGATTTCAAACCGTTAGTCTTCTTCTCACCAACACATTAAATATCTGTTATTTAAAACCAAGTCCTTATATTGCAGTTATAATTATCTGCTGTTCAACCGATGGTGAATATCGATCTAATAACGCTAATTTCTGAAGTTATATGATTTAAAACTCGAGGTAAGCATGTAATGGTGCAAATTGAACAGTATGGAGAAGTTTTTGGCTCTTTGGAAATTCAGGAGTAGTAGATGCGCAATTATCGTGTGGTTTCAGTTCATGTTGTGTTTACTACAGGGAGAAGGACTAGTGTTGTAGAAAAACATGGGATCGAGCTAAGATTGATCCTCACGCTTCACACATTCGTGACATACATTTCAGATCATGTGTTATCTCTGGGCATTCTTTGTGACCCTAGCACCCGCATCTCAGAATTGATTCTTGATGTGGGGTGGTGCAGCCATCAACCATATGCGACTCTAAGCGGCTGTTCCTCCTCGGTGGAAAGCAGGTAAAAAGCGGTGGGCTTTTCGAAAAGGTGCTAGTCGTGTAATTATCGTTTAACTTTTTTATCTTTCTCTGTACTGCTAAAGCTTTTGACCTAGTAAATTGGGTATCAGTGTACCCTTCCGGGATGTAAAGAAGGCGATACGGCCGAAAAAATCAAACCCGCCAAAATAGTCGCTGTTGTAACAGCGTTGTGTCTGCTAATAAACAATGAACAACGTTACTGATTGGTGAGGAGGTGAAATATGAAGTGATCTCTTGGAATTTCCCTCACGTCATCCTATCAATTCTTCGGCCTTGATGTTCTTAAGCTTATTTGTTTGTTTATTTATTAAGCTTATTAAGCTATTCAACCTGCAACTAAACTTATCGAAATCGGATGTGCAAAATATAGGAGAAGCACTTTTTCAGATAATCATCCTCATATTGGGCAAATATTTATGTTAGCGTAGTGCTTCGGTTAATTCCTAAGCCGTAAGTAAATTTGGGAACGCATTCAAATGCGGTTATACTATGTTTGTTCTCCCAAGTTTACGACTATGAAGAAGGATTTTGTTATCACATCGGTAATTTCTGCAGTTTTATTGATAGCCACTGGAGCAGTAGCTAGATTTTCTGCTAAACTCTAATCAACGCTTACTATGAACGTTCGGCAATTTTAAATATTTTTTGAAGAGCTAGTTGGGTAGATCTATACTGCACGCTAAGTAAACGTTTGTACCAACAAATGGATGGGAAAGCGTTTAGGCGATGAATCCCTATGGGATTAAGTCCATCAAGCATTGTAGACATGAATGAGTTCATGTTCCCCTATACAATCACCTACAGAGACCTGCCGATTAAAAAGTCAGCGCTTGGATTCTTTGAGACAAATTTCGCACAAGTTTGAAGACATTGCAGGAAATGAAGGGGCTCTCTTACCGGAGCGGAGAGTTAAGCCAAGGACACTTTGTGTTTTCCAGGACACCTCTGACCACTGGAGAACTCACTTCCTTATAAACATATTAAGGTTTAAACATGACAATTATGTTCAACACTGATCGATAGAATGAAAGTCGAACTTCAAAAACTGGCACTAACATATTCGTCACAACGGCTAGTTTTTAGCAGTATGCATCTTATTCACATTCAACGAATACATTCTAAAGCGTTTCATCAGAACGAAAATCTTACCATCGGCACCGTCAGCAACGGTCTTTAGTTCTACAGTTTCTCTACACTGAGCAATGAAGCTTTCCAATGAAGTTACTGACAAACTTCTCCTAGTGTCCTTTTTTGGAACTGTGACATGTAGAAACAGCTTTTCCTTGGACTTGTGTTGCCCAACATATGTGGTGAAGAAACGGTCGATTTAATCCAAACTTTAATTTTAAAGCCACCCAATTTATTATCCGTATTGCGCTGAAATTTCTAACTTTCACAATAATTCATCGTTGTCACTCTTAGGAATTTTTGATGTAACGTGAAATCTAGATCCACCCAATATAAACTTAGTGTTCATCTGGTAAAAGTACACAAACCGCAGTTAGAATAAGAAGGAGTGCCTGTTGGTTCAGTGATACAGTAACCCATCTTCATTATAAGGATCTTCATTATAAGGTATGAGGGAGCCGTGATGCTGAACAAGAATGCCAAGCGAAATTTGAGAAGATCTAAAAAGAAGTCGCCTCTTTTTTTCGACGAAATGGATTAATTTCAACCAATCTTATGCAAAAAAAAGGCTGCTTTCAAAATACGCCATAATATCTTGTGGTGAACACTTTTTTACATGGCCTGACTTCAAATGTAGCGCCGATCTTTTGATTCGCTTGCATGCATCGATATTCCACAGAGGCCTTCAAAATCTTGCGATTGCATTCAGCTTCTGCTTCAGAATATTCATCTTTTCATGAATTTGATTGCATGTTTGTCGATTCGTTTTTTTCATGGAATCCTGGGATTGCCGCGCCAGCTATCCCAAAGTAGGGTGGAATCAATGTGAACTGGCGAATTTAATCCAAAGTGCTGAGCTTCACCAGTTCAAATTACAAACCAATAGAACCTACAGTTTTCGGTAGCCAAAAAATAAGTCCTCGTTTTCTACTGGAACAAAAATTCTGGTTATGGAGATTTTCATAAAGCATATAAAACATATATTTTACAGAAAACATCTAAAAATAAATACAATCTCTCCTACTTTTGCTGTACTGCTCGAAAACATGGGATGTTCCCCCCAAAACGAATCCTGGAGACGAGTCATAGGACGAAACGTCGAAACGTGATTTCTTCGTCCCTACTTGAACTTTATTATAACATTTTTTATTCGGTACACTAGATAATCTGCTTGGAGAGTCTATTTCATTCCTCCTGCATTTCTTGATCGAATCGAATTCGTTTAGAGCAAATTCTCGGTCACCACCAAACGGTAATGAGAGAATAATGTCCCTTTATCCTTCTATTCATCTCAAACGAAATAACGCAGCTGTAAGACATTGCTTGAGATGGTTTAGATGGACCGGTTTAGAAAATACGGTAACTGAGTGATATGTCACCAAGCACTTTAAGACGCCAGCTAGTTCGTACCGCTTGTATGACAGTCTACGGACTGCGCAAAAATCGCATAAGATGTTGAAATAGCACAAACTGTGATTGAATGAGTTGGAATACAGTATATATGGCATCTTGTAAAGAGTGCAGGGACGAATACGTTCGCAAAAAGGGCAGTCCTTTATGTATTCGCATGGAAAAACACCCATTTGGTAAACCTAAGGTTAAACCAGTTACTCCACTAGGTACGCATGTGAGACAGAGATATAACAGAGAAGATTTTGAAGTAGAAGTTAGTCGTCGCACAGGAATCGAAAACCACGCACAAAACTCTCGAAGCATTCTAAATGAATTCCAACAATCCGATAATGAACAGGCAGGAGGAGCTTTTTATGGTCAAGCATAACATCGCGCCACACTCCATGCTGTTTTTTTTGAGCTGACCCTACACATTCATCACCTGTGAAGGACTCGGTGCTGCTGGCCTTAAACAAGAACTGTGAGACTTGGAAAGAACAGAAACCGTGATTGTTTAAAAAAAAACTGTTGTTAATGTCACAGCACCATATCACTGCTGGAGACGGAAAGACGTGAGCTCAATCCGATCCAGATTTTCATGAAAACGAGTAGTTTAACTGGATGCATAGTTTCCTCTTCGCATGTCTTTTATATTGAAATCAATGCATATCGGCAGCCATTCCATCATTTTGCTCTTTTTTTTGTTTTCAGGGCTTTACAAATGCACAGTCTCTTCAGCGTTTTTTTTAAATATATGTACAGAATTTTATCTTCGCATGCTCTATGTTTTTAAGACGTTTTTTTCATTTCTTCCTTTGCATGTGGCAAAAAACTTTCCGAACAACCATCCACTGTTCTTTTGGTCTTTGGAGAGGTGTCTTTTGACATCGACAGTTTGTTTCGTCATTCCAGTTGCAAAGAAAGGATCAATGAATAATTTCAAAAAAATCGCGGTCCGAGTGAAGCAAGGGGTGGATATTTTTTTAGAACACACTCCGAAATTACCAGTCAGGTCTAGCAATGTGGTTGACCTTCAAAAACTACCTCTTTGCAATTCGATTGGGAAAAGTTATTCAAATATATATTACGCAATAGCCTAAGTGTTTTCTACTCATTGGACTCAAATCATTGAATCCATCTTGCGAATTTTACATAACAACTGAGTGTGAGCATGCAAACTGTGAGGTTTCCTCAACGGTTTTCAAAGATCGACAATTTCCTTATACTACATTTCCGTCTTCCCATTGGTTTAACGCGTCATTGGAAATGTTTTTCTGGTGAAGTGCTGCCGACAGCAAGGGATGTTATCCCCCATTATGTAACTCATGCTGAGAAATTCACGTATTCCATGAGGAAACCAAATCAAGTACACCATATTTCAATACATAGTTACTAATCGTTGCTTTTTCTGCAAAAAATTTAATTAATAATGACCTTCATATGAGGACTACTATGTTCTCCGTCGCACCTGCAAGTGGAATCCACTGAGCGGTTCCGATTCCGAAAACCTTTCTCCGAACCATTGGTTTTAACTATTTGTGGTGATTACGTGTGAGCATTGTGGTACGATTTCCGTAGCGTTCCTTCTAAAAATCTAAACTATTAGTATTTAGATAGGATTACGAAGAAGGACCATAAAAGTGACTATTACCACGTGAGTTTCGTAGAAACGCCTTCTTCACTGTGTGTACTGGATGGCATTGCGACCTCCGTCTAAGCGTGTGGTAGTTGGGTGACGCGTAATGTAGAGCGTAAATTTCGCACTCTATGTTGCCTTATGATCGCAGTATCATATCATTTTCCAATTAGATTCCATAAGCTGGGAAACATTGTACATTTGGTCTTTTTTTTCTGATTACATCAGTTCTCTAAAGATGTAATGTACGGAGCTCAGCGTCCGAATGCAATGGATTTCTAATGCCCTCTTCTGGTGGCGAAATGTCGCCTTCTCAATAAAATTGGCTGCTTAGCGTTTCGTGATAGCCCGTGAGCATGTATCATTCTTGTTTCATTTTGTTATCGGCGTTGTTTCGTCCATTTCGGAATTTTTTTTCTTAATCATGTTTTTGATATATGATGCATTACGTAAGAATCAACATGTTTACAACCCTTATCTAACGAAACAGTTTCACGTGATTCGCAAGCATGTTGTTTTACGCATTACGCATTTGTTTCAATTTATTCCACGATCACATCATAAGAAAGGTGGCACTTGATGATGAGGTGCTTACATTTTTTCCCCTCAGTACACGAATTGCTGCAAAACATTAAACTGAAGATTGAAACAACCCAAATTGTTTACAGTACGGTAAAAAATTCGAGGCGTTTTTTACTTTATTTAATGCGCATTTCCTGCCTAACTTTCGAGAGCATACAGTATTCCTAGCTATTTCTTCATGGCCACTTAGCAATCTTCACCCATTGATTGGAACTTCTCTTGCTCTTACTTCCATCATTCCCTAATATCGCGATAAGATCCGCATCTTAGAACTTATCCTGATGCTAAATAAAATGCAATATCAGCTAGAAAAATTCGTTTTGAACAAGTTCTGGGCCGAAAAATTAGCACTTCGGATTTTCTAACCCTTGTTCCACTTTCATTATAACATTGCAATACGTTGGTTCATATAATCGAATAGATTTTCATTATTATACCTAAACATATCCATCATTTCGCGAAGTAGTTGTTCTCTCATATTCTCGTTGAGCAAGCACGCGGTGTTATTTTATTCTTTATTGTTTGCCGTTGTTTTTGTCGCTTTTATAGCACGGTTGATTAATTGTCTGCCTCAACATAAACTGTCTCTAGAATGACTGAACGCGCCGAAAACGTGGCGAAAAACGTTGACGTCGAGCAGAATAGGCAGTATAAGCCTCCTGAGAAGAAGACAATGGCCGAGATTCTGAGCTCTCACCAGGTACTCCTTTGAAAGGCGGATAATTGATGCAGAAGAGCATAACATTCTTTTTTACGTGATGGATATCTATAGACTGCTGGGGTTTAAGCAGATGAACGTTCATTTCTTTTAAGCGAATTCTTGAAAACCACAACATTGATAGTTAATATGTGTAATTTTTACGAACTATCCTTCTTGAGCTAACGGGAGGTTGGTTTCAGTTGCTGTTGATGTAATGATTCGTCGGCTGATGTTTCGGCGAATTTGCCTGTTTCACAACCCAGACGTACTTTATAATTCTGTGGATTATCTGTGGTACTAGTGAAAATCAATTATATACCTAATAAAACGCGTAAGAGTTTTTTAGGCAAGTTTCCATTCATTTATACAATAGATCTTCTTTAGTACTAAAGATAATCCACCGAATTATATCGATAGTCTTCTCGTTCTTTTTAATGGAATGGCATTATTTGAAATTTAAGCATAATGATGCTGAGCTATTTGCAGAACTCCGGAGCGCTGGTGTATGCTGTGGGAACCGAAAACGCTATTGCCCTTTCCGGGAGCTAACGTGTTCACTACCACACCATGCGAGTCCTTCGTTCCGTTTTCCTCCAAGCCGTGTTATTGGCCTATAGGTGCTATCAGCAATCACCCGTCAACGTGACTGATCTGGCGAGAATAAATCGGCGAGAAACGAGACACGAAGGGTCCGCTTGGTGTGGTGGGGGAACGCGTTTGAACCCGGAAAGGGTAATAAATAGCGTTTTCGATCCCCACCACATGCACCTGCGGTCCGGAGTTCTGCAAATATTTCAGCATCATTATTCATATATTTCAAATAATACTTTTCCATTAAAAAGAAAAGAGTAGGCAGTAAATAAATAGTGACGACATTTTGAATTATACCACAGCTTCAGCTTAATTGGATTCAGTGCAGATTTGGGCTGCCCAGATCAATCCCGTTGGCGGGTGATTGCTGATGGTACTGATCGATAGAACAAGCTGAGACAGGTGAAACGAAAGACCCGTATGGTGTGGTGGTGAACAAGTTAGCCCCAGGAAGGAATAATAGCGTCTTTGGTTCGCACCGCGTACACCAGCGGTATGGAGTTTTGCAAATATCTCTGCTTATCAAATACGTCCAGGCTCTGAAGAAGGTGAAGTCGCCGGAAGGTCGACCATGTTAGAATCACGACTATAGCAATAACTGACACCAACCTTCCGCCAGCTCAACAAGGGCACTTCATCTCATTTCTCGTTCCGTATACAGGTTTTATGAGTGCAGACGCAGTGAGCTAAATCTCAAAAGTTCTCGAGATTGACTTGGAAGAAATACATGAGTGTTTGTAAAGTTGACCGTTTTCTATGTTAAACCTTTGCACGCTCGAGTTTCTGCGAACTCCTCAATTATGAGAAAACAAGAAGCAACGAAAATACAGTCAAGTTCCGATTGAAGCAAAATTGGGGGGCCAAAGTTTCAGGATGACGTATCATAGTTCTTAGCATTTCCTAGCATAACATTTAATTTGGAAAATATAACAGTTGATATTTGAGAATGCTACTAATGACATGGCTGGCAGTGTGTGCAAATGGAAGGAGTATGCATTAGTTTTTAGCTATGACTTGTTCAGACATTGTTTAACATTGTTCGTCTTGTTTCCATATATTGGGAAAAGAACTCCATTTTTTTATGCGTTGGTTTTTTCCCAGTTACTTTGCTGACAAAATCGTTTTTTCTCCAATAGTAACTCTTCCAGGATAATAAAAAGTCTTGCAAAGTACAAAACTGTTTTGCTGGGTTCGTCTCCAAACGATATTGTCGTTGACGAGAACAATCCCAACAATGTTATCATTAAATCAATCAGCTTGTTGGTTGACGGACGCGAAGACATCACAGTGAATCTCGATGGTCGTGGTTGGTTAGAATATTTTGGACTTTTCTGATGTTTAAAATCCACAAAGTAACACTTAGAAATCGCTTTAGAGTGAGCATAAACCGACGAGTTATTACTGTGACAGACCTGTCCCGTGATTGAATGTCGGAAAACGGATGCGTATAATACACAGTTAAGTTGAAAAGAAGGTTCTGCGACACTGCGCAAACTTTTTAGTAATTTTTATGACTTAATGAAATACGATTTCAGTGTGCAGTGTATTCACCACAATCATCAATCGGGTGCTCACAACACATGGATAGGTGCTCTGCTTGTTTTGTCCATAGGACTATCGAACTATTGAAAGCTTTACGAGCACGGTCTTTTTCAATTTGTACACCATCATTGAGTGTCGACTGTTGTTATTCACCAAGTGAGCATTGAATTGCGGAGAAAAATCAGATGAGCAACGAATAAACCTCAGAGAACACGTTGGATGCGTGGAGCCTTCCACATGTTTCCGTGATGTTTGACAATTACAATTTGTGGACTGATGCTGCCGTGGTGAAGAAGAAGACATTTGGGACAACGTTTTTTTTAATGAACGAGGTCAGGACTGGACCTTGAGCAATGGAGTCACCGGTCGTCTTTGCGATACCGGCTGGTGTGGGTCCATGGTACAATGTTTCTTTCAAGTTCCACCAACGGCAGAGAATAACTTTCTTGCACGTGATTTTCTTCCCATTTTTGTCTACGTGATGATAATTCTTCTCGCAGAAGCACCTTACGCTTAAGAGTATGATTGATGTAGGGCAACCGAATCTCATCGGAAACCGTTTCCGTCAGTAGGTCCTTTCTGTACAGACGACGGTGCAGTGATTCGCAAGCACTCATACCACTTGGTCTGACAAAATTGCTGAACTGGTGCAGAGCAAAGGGACCCTCCGAAGCCAAGAACATTCAAATTGTTGTTGATAGTTATTTAGGAATTTTGTCACACATTTTGTTGTAAACCCTTCCTCGTCACTCTTTCATTAATTTTTTTATAAACAATTTCAGAGTTCACTTAGGTTTTCATCGTTCTTCTTCTCCACTTTCCTTCTTGTTTCCAATGAACCTTTTCTCAGCTTAACGTTGGCAGTGGCGCGTCTTTCTACTTTCCCCTTCACGCGTTAAATCATCGTAAATTTCACTAGTTAAATTTAAAATCTATCCCATATGCGCAGCTAACGTGACCAAAACGTCAAGAAGACATTTGGTAATGCTATAGACGTTCGTAAGAAGGGAAGCCTTAGTGACGACCTCTACACAAAAGAATTTAAGGTACCGTGGAAGACACGACGTTTGTTTTAAAGGAAGGATGTCAGTACAGGCTCCGATTCGACTTTTATGTTCAGCGCGAGATCATCACCGGTCTTAAGTGAGTATTACTGTTGTATGTTCTCAAGGGATAAAAAAAATAAAGCTCCCGGCGTTGATCATTCCCTGAGAGATGCGCCATGCATTCGACTTCATTAAGCATCGTTTCGAGGCGACTAGATGCATACCTGGGCTGTACGATGACTCGTGGTGGTCCACCGATGTATCGAGCCAGTGTTACTTTCCTCCCAGACAAGTCTGGTACCAATTTGCCGACCCCGGAGAGATGGAACGCTTGGTGAGCCATGGGAGCGGAGATCGATTCCACGTGTGTGCTGCAGGGCGCCTCCGACCACTGCGCCACACGTGCCACTTTCTGTTCTTACTACATAAAATTATATCTGATCTGTTCTCATAATAGTGTTTTCTACATGAAAACGTGTTGTGCAAGAAAGGCTACATACAAGGTATATATGAAATGATTTCGTTCGGATTGATCTGATGTATTTCTTAAAAGACCATTAAGTTGAGGTCAACATTAATTATAATTTTGCCAGTTGTAGGTATACGCAAAAAATTAGTCGTCATGGATTACAAATCCTTACGGAAAGTTTCATGGTGGGATCATACGGTCCGAAAAAAGATTTGCAGAGTTATACAACGCCCGTTGAAGAAATTCCAGCAGGTTTGCTAGCTTTTTTATGGTTTTCGGTCTACGAATGAAAATAAACAAAAAAACCAGTTCTTTCAAATTTTCACAAGTAGTTTTAAAGGTAAATACTTTTGAAATAGACAATGAAAATCCTTGTCACATGCGCAGAAGCAGTACAACATGCTAAACATTAAGTTAGTAGAGTGCATGGTTAAAACACTTGTGTTTTATTAAATTCATAGGCAGTACATTTGAGTTACTTGAGTTTCCTGATCCCATTTTTTGTAAACCTACAGTATTTTCGAATTTTATAATCACTGTTCTCAGTTCGTAATTTTAGGCCTACTTCATCGTGGGCGGTACAAGGTCAAATCTCAAATGACGGATGATGATGGCCATAAGTGGTTAAAGTGGAGCTGGACGACGATCATCAGCAAGGAGTGGTAGACAGTTTGTACAACTAACTCAGACATCGGGACTGCATTGCTACATTTTTAAATATTCGATGACAAAGCAAGCACATTTTTCTCTTTTTATGTGGAAGTTTCGTTGTAGCTGTAAAAAATGGCCGTTCTATTTTTCGCAGAATATTGTTCGCATACCGTGTGAAACTCTTGTGACGTAGAAAATCCCTTTTAATTCACTATGCTAAATTGATTTCACTTTCTATATACTCAAGTTGATCAGATCTACAGGCGATTACAACCAGTAATGATTTATGTGCAACTGGCCTAGTGAAACAGCATAATCGAAAATATGGGCAACATAGCAAGATTAGCAGCAGAATGTCAAAATCAAAAAATATGCGAGCAGCCGGCATTTAGTGACAGATAGAAGAGACCCACACGATATCACGTATTCAAGCACAGGTTGTTAGTATTTACATAGAAATGGGCAGTTGGCACACATCAAGCTGTTGCGGATAGATAGGCATCAAACGCCTACAGCTTATCGTCACCTGCCCCAGCAGCGGACTTCGGCGATTCTGCAATACACTGTTATTTATGTAAACTTCATTACCTCATGTGTAGTTTCTTAAGCTACTTATATCTCAGAAATGTCGTAAATAATGAGTAAAACATTTGGTTTGCCACTATGCATGCTCTAGTTAGACAAGAAAAATGACTGATAAGCAATGCTTAATTTTTTGTAGACAACAGCTTTTTGGGCGTACATATATAGTTGGTGACATCCACACAACGATTGTTCATCACGGTGACCACTTTTTACGCATTCAGCTCATATTTTCAAAAAGCATCCATGCGAATACGACGTTTACGGTCGAAAACATATGGACTAGAGCCACCAGAAGTCGGCAATCAGGTTGAGGAAAAGTGCATGAAATTTGGTTCAAAGTATCTTCGAACAAGGAGGCTGCTATGTAGTCTGGAAGATCTCACCAAACTTTTGTAAGCACTTATTGTTAAAATCAGTAGAAAAAAAATGCCTCATACCTTCACTTCGAAAAGCCCCATATGGGAGCATTGCAGAGATGCATAGAAGCAGCTTAGAATCTACAACATTTTCGAGGAGCCTTAATCTGTTAAAATCTCAGAGCAGTACTATGCTGTGTACGTCAGGAATGATTTTGGTGATGACCTCCACTTTAAACGCATACATGTTAACATCAAAATTCTCCACTGGGGATCTGATGATGCAAGCGAAGAAACTTACGCTGTCGGAATGATGAAGACCAGAAAACAGTGCACACAGTATTCAAGAGTCTTTATTGCCTAGGTATCAACATCAAGCTACGATGAGGACGATATCAAAGCATTTTATGCTCGGCATGAATGATTACATTCCTTAAGATGGTGATCATCGGCGATTTCAACGGAAAAGTATTCACTTGGTGAGAGTCAGCCGCATCGAAAATACAATGTACCGTTATATCCTCCTTTCATTGATTTAAAAACTGTACGAAATTTCGCCATTCCCTGACGAAGTCCATATATCCCATAAAAAGGTACTACGTAGTTAAAATCCTTCAGTCCCGCTTTTACGCGATAACTGAAATGTTATAACATGAGATTTCCTGGCCCACAATGTTCTCATATCTTGAAATGTTGAGAAAAGAGAACGAAATATAGTTGACTTTAGTGCTCGACACTGAATTATTGGCATGTCACTGAACGCAATGTAAATAATTTGCATTAGGGAAAAATTTGTTACTAAGGTCTTAATCAGTCCCAACAGAAAGAATATCTCCAAACGTTCTGTACATGTACAACTGGGCCAGTAAATAATAACGATGAACAACCTAGTCTCAGAACAGAGCTGTAGCAAAAGAAGGGCTTCGAAAGCAAACATGAACATCGAGAATTTAGTGAAGAAAGCAAAGTACACTTGAGTTTGCCCACCCTCGTAGCTCCAATATTACCTGTGCTTTAAGTAGGCGTCGAAAATCTGAACGTAATATATGCAAAACGAATGTGCTACCAGTGATGTCGAACGCACTAAAGGAGGAAAATCTGTCATGTGGCGAAAGGAAGCCGATGGACCACCGTTGTTAGCAGCTGAATTTTACGAAATGTCGAGCATACGACAATAAGACCAATCTGACTGCTAGATTACTTTAATAGAAAATATGCTACTCTATAAGTAGTTCGAATAAAACCCGCTTGACAACAACAGGAAGCCACAGGAACAAATGGAAATATTAGTTGTGGTTGGTCGAAATGAATGGGAGGGCAGGTGAGACAGAGGGACAACTAAATGGGAAATCGCCACATTGGAACTGATGTTTTGAAAACCAAACTATTATCACCAACGCTATATAGAGGACTGCTATGCATTCTTAGTTCCAATCTTAAGTTGATTCTCTCCCAATTCTGATTGCGACAGTGGAAACTTTAAGGGATAAATTTCGAAATGTAGCGTTCTCTCGAAATCAGCGGTTAATACTCAAGTAAACGATCCAAGGCTATAGACTCACAGAAGTCCGCTTGGAACACCACTTATCATTTGACCTAAAATTTCCTAACGACGATGAAGTCAGCATTCCTCCACTAACAAGTGGACCCGTCGTTCACAAAAGCTCTATCTTGTTTTTATCATAACTGTACCACTACGGCTTAGCCATCGACAACCTATCAAGATCAAACACAAAGAAGGAATTCGACAAGGCGACGTTATTTCGCCAAAGATGTTTAGTGAAGCAGTGCACTTATTACATAACGAAGGAGATTTGTTGGCATGAGAAAAACATTCGCCTTAATAGAAAACTCAGGCAAAACTTTGCTTTGCTGACAACATCGTCATCTTTTTTAAGAATGCCAGTGGATCCAAAGATGAAGCTCAAAGAGCTCAACGAAGCGGTAAAAGGGATAGCGATGCACATAACCTGAACAAAATCTAATTCATGAAAAAGATGCCGTGCAAAGGTAACCAAATGTAACATGATGTGATTTCAGAGACCACATCCTACATGCAGCTTCGAAGTTCCAAAAACGACATGAAAGAGGAATTGCACAGAAAAAGGAGCAGCATGATACATGTACTATCTCAGGTCTCTCACAGAAAAGAAGACGCCGGCCTTTCAATGGACCCAAAATACTGTGCATATTTTTTTTTGACTCAAAGGTTCTTCCCTACTTCAAGTATTCTGCGCACCAAGCATAGAGCATTTTAACGATGTCTTCCGAAATACAGCTGGAGCACAAGTGTTTAGTTGGACTCCGCAGCTCAGACGTCCGAAACTATCCTATTTTCAAGATTCAAGCGAATACAAGTGATAACACAGAAAGCCCAGTTAATGAATGCGAAAAGTCGACGACAGCTAAGAGAAAATAACAGAACAAAAGAGTTCTCTAGGACGACTAGGGTAAAGGATGAATTCATCTGTTTGCAGCTAATCTCAACCATCTCTATTCGCAGATTCAAATGCTTTAGGAAATATTAGATCATATTCGCACACGTCCAGATACTTGAAGCAAAACACCACCACAGAAAACTATCGGGAGACAAAGGAACGAATAGAAAACCTGCTCGTGGTAACGGACCATATGAGTATCTAAGTAAATATATATATATATATATATATATATATATATATATATATATATATATATATATATATATATATATATATATATATATATATATATATGAGTGCTCCTCCCAACGGTTTACCGCCTCATCGTGGTAATGAGGTGTACCTGGGTGTCGGACTGCGATGTACAGCGGGGGATTCGTCTCCCCTGTAGGGTCTCCCAAGATGAGAAGGAGTCCGGCGCTTCCATCAGGAAGCCTAGCTAAGAGTAAACCAATACCAGGATCCACCACCGTCCTGGTATTAAAGTCGCATGGTGGCAAATCTCCCTCTGATCCACAGGGGCTGCGACTGCTCGTGGTAGTGAAGACCTGGGGCAGAGTTTGGCCGGGATGACCTCGACATTCCAGGGAACCACAATGGTTTATCCAGCAAATCTCCGAAAAATGGGGATTATGGTGGGGCCCGCACAACCAGTGAGGACGGGCCGTTCAAGGATCAAGTATGTATAAGTGCTTACAGACACTTTCGTACTTCCTCACACAAGACATTATTTCGGTAGACGTAGAAGGACGTTAATGCTCCTTTTGTTACAAACCTTTTTTGACCTTGTGCTGCCAACCACTTCTCCATTTCGCGCGCCTCCACATCAGTAACGTTATTCTTATTATTAATTACGGCTGCAATGCCGACAGCAGCCTGTGCTTCACTATTAGCCGAATAGGAGTCCGTCGTCGATGACGTGACCTCTTAAGAAACATATTAGCAAGCTGTTTCATATGCGTCTTCACAACATATCCCAGGGTAAAATAAGAAGATGTGATGGGAGTATGTGTTCAAATGGGGATAGTTTGGGATTTCAGGGGGAGCAAAAATGAATCATGAGGATTGTGATTGCGAGATAGCATGAAAAAAGTGTGAAATACCACAAAATCTTCTCATTTCACATCTCCAGATCACAAAACATACATAGCCTTCAATAAAAACGTCAAGTATGTGATAAACACTCATCACTCCCGCGACGAATGATACCAGTAGGTGTCATAACGGTTTTGCGCGAGTGGCCGGTAAAACACCCTACACGAATCAATCGTCGCCAGAGTATTAAATGCTGCCAGTAGTGAGATTATCTAGTGAACGAGTGTCTTTTGTTCATACGCAAAAAGTTGTGTATGCTCTAAAAAACATGGAAGGGTGTGTAGAACACGGAGAACACATGGTGTAATACAAGAGAAGCGCAGAAACTCCTTCAAAACGCAGAGAAAACCCGATTTTTAGGATGGTGACTGCAATAAAAAATAGGAGGGGAGGAAAGGGGAGGGGGAGAGGAGGGAGGGGAGGATGTGAGCTACAAAAAAAAACTGCCACACTGGCATGTGTGACAACCATAGGTGTCATAGTGAGCGCAGGGAAAAAAAAATTAATCGTCAACCACTCCTCAAAACGAGAAATCAGGCGTCGTCACAAGAATGTTAAAATAGCTTTATTTTGGGTAATTTCGTTCGCACGTCATCTCAATTTCCAGTCTGTGCATTAACGTTCATGCGCTCAACTGCAACTGTAGTAGTAAGTACGTAGCAGCAATAAATAGAAAAGTACCGAAAAACCTCTTATAGCAATCATTTGAATCCAATGTTGTTTACTACTGTATATCATTCCACATCACATTAAAAAGGCTATGCTGCTCTTTGGCAAAGGCATGCAAAGTTGGTATTAACTGATTGCATAAAACAAAGAAAAACGAACTCATTCCAGCAAGCTGTTCCTCTAGTGTCTTCTCTGATTGTCCGACATCAATAAGGTCACCAGTTGGTGGCCCAGCCAACGCAGACGAAACATCAGTGCCTCCCTCTCCACTTCGGTTCGTCATAAATCGCTCGTACTTCTCAAATATGCTGTTGAATTCGTCATTCATCACAAGAAGTTCGTCTGTAATATTTGAAGTTATAAAACTCATCTAGTACGTCAACGCCCAAACAGACCTTGGAAATGCTTAAGAGGGATACACTTTCAACGACGACTGTTTGTCTCCAATGTACCAAATTGTTAGATATATAAGTTCTGAATTTACGTATAATTCGGCCTGTTACATTGCCCTTAGTCGGTTGAATAACTGGAAATATGGTTGCTGTCATGAAAGAGTTCTAGTGGCAAGGCAGTAAACTTCTTCCCCATAACAACGGCCAGCAGGTCTGTGGTTACGACCTGCGTATGGTCTAGCACGGCTACTTCGGCATTTTACAGAAAAGACTTCAAAATCGTCATTAAACATTTCAAGCCGAAGCCGATGCCGCACAAGAAGTCAACCACCACCACAGACGACGCCAGCAAAACAATGGGATGGATGGAACAAGTTGTTAGCCCCAAACGACAAACCAGGATTTGCTAACTATCAGTACTTTTCTAGAAAACATACTCAAACCTACACATCTGGAAAAGTTGATCGGATCACTTGCATGAATGAAATTACTTAAACATTGATCTGTTTATGATAAGATCAAACCGAAAATCCCGTAATACGTAACAAATGTTGGAAAACTGTAGAAGTAGGATGAATTCAAACTGTTAACAAACATGTTACTTCTTCGTTCCCCACGGTACGAATCAAATCCAATACACGTAGCTGCATCTGTTTACAAGTTCCATACAAGTCGTTGAGTAGACGTAACTCTTCAGCAGTTTCACGTCCCGGAACAATTTCCGTAAGCATTTCGCGAAACACCTGTATAACGACCAGAGTGGCGGTTTTAAATGGCAAAAAGAATGAAAGGGAAGGAGACAAAAAAAGCCAACCTTACCTTCAAGTTCGAATTCACTACATCAAGATCGGATCGCAGTTTCGCTAGTTGTTCAGCAGTAGCAGTGAGCGGACCGTCAGGTTGGGTGACTACTTCGTAGCTCTAAAGTTAGCAAAATTTGTCGATCTCCAAATATCTGAGGAACAATCGCATTAAACACGAGTGAATTGAAAACATGATCATTGTTGCTCAAGGCTACTTAATTACTCGGTGAGATAGCACACTTTTGTCTCTCTCACATGCGTTCTTAGTGTTAAATCCAGCAACTCACCGAAGATCCGTCGGAAATTGGACGAGGAGGACGATGAGACGATTGCGGTTCCGTGAATACCGTCTACAACTCAACATAATCACGACCACAAACACAAGCATGCTAATTTTCTCCTAGCTAAAGAGCGACGAATGGTCTATCATTTCTGCCATTCCTGTGAAAATAAGTTTAATAAAATGTCTTTAACGATCCGGAGAAATAGGAGCGAAAAAAAGCAGAAACAAAGAAGCTTTCAAAAAAGCTTGTTTTCACATCACAGTAGGACGAAACAACAACAGAAAAACAGAAGTGATGATGCTTTCGCAAACATTATGACGAACTGCTTTATCTCTTTTTCTTACATCTTTCATATGAGTAAACACTTCGAAGATGTAGACTATTAAAAAACGAGTTCGAGTTTATATCAAATAAAGTGCACTTTCTTGAGGTACACACGTGGATCGAACCAAAAAAACGTGACTACAGTTGCAGTTCCGCTCAAATCTACTAGGAAAGAAAAACACAAACAATCTGTCAAACTTCAGATCCAAGCCATAATTGCAGATAATAAGACAAGCGCAGTTTTTTCAAACAACAATTACCCTATGTATTTAACAAACTTCGCCATAGTAATGTAAAGAATACGGTGGAAAAAAGCTATCGTACCTGTTTTGGAGTGATAATTGGAGCCAATGAGTCGAGATCGGTGGCCGGAAATGTGACACCTTTGGTGACGAGTTCTTCATAGACCTGCACGACTCCTTGTAAATCAGGTTGATCACGGAATGCGTCTGCCCATGCCTGGAATTGCCGAGATAATTTTGATGCTAATCCTCACGCAAGTTCCGATCGTTCATACGTTATCATACGATTTATTTATGACATTAGAAAATGGACAATAAAAAATACTACTAGCCAAGTTATACTGCAAGCAGATTGTCAAAGCATTTGAAAGCTTCCAATACATTCGCAACATCATTAATAAATTTCAATTCATATGATGAGAAACAAAATAGGCAGCATATCCTAGCCCACACAGAACTTTATTAATTGAAATAAAAACTGTTGGAGTATACAGATCCTTGCCTAGTAGACAAAAAAGCCTCCTGTTCTACAATAAAGGAAATCTGATTCTAAGCAGCAGCACAAACTACACTCCTTTCTAAATATATATTTTCTTGGTCGTGGCCCATATTTCGAACTGTGAAACAATAAAACAAACACGCGAAATTCGTCCAGCCTGACAAGATGGAGTGGACCAATGTACCATTGGCGCTTACAGCAAGCACAACCAAATTACGCAAAGCTTAATTACAGCAACATTAACCGACCGGTACTGAAGCCTAATTTTTCACGGCATGATTTATGAGTCATAACTGACTTCAGCCTTTAAATCTGCCATCGAACGGATAACATCGTCCATTATGTTGTAGTTTTCGCCCCATATATAGATTTTCTATGGGATCGTGTGGCTCAGTGTTCCGGAGCGCCCTGCAATACACATGGGATCGATTACTTCGCCACTGGCCCACCAAGCGTTCCATCCCCTGCAGGGTCTGCAGATTGGTACCAGAGTTGTCTGGAAGGACAGCAGCACTGGCTCTATACATCGGTAGGCCACCGCGAGTCATTGTAAAGATCAGATATGCATTCAACCACCTCCAAACGATGCTTAATGAAGTCGAATGCATGGCGCATCTCTACGCGATTGATCAACGCCGAGAGCTCCATCCTTTACTTTCTTTATCGATTTTTGCAAACAATTTTGTGATAAATGGAATGGATTTTTTAACCTTCGTTTCTTAAATGTTCATCCATGGATCTTTCCATGCTTTTCGAACATGCCCATGTCTTGATGTGAAGAAAGCAATGTTGATCCCACCATTCAATCACATTGCAGTCAGCCTTTATTATGAAAGCCTCAGTCATGTACACGTTAGAAGCAAGCTTCAATTCCTACTGACCACTCATCCAGAATGAACCGCTGGAATCTATCATGTGACCTATCAAAAAGAATGAACTGTATCGGAGAAAGAACGGAAACAATTAGTTAATTAAATACTTAGATGAAAGCTTCAGTCATGTACACGTTAGAAGCAAGCTTCATTTCCTACTGACCACTCATCCAGAATGAACCGCTGGAATCTATCATGTGATCTATCAAAAGAATGAACTGTATCGGAGCAAGGACGGACACAATTACTTAATTAAATACTTAGACAGCCCATCCTCACTGGTTGTGCGGTCCCCAGCATATTTTCCATTTTTTTGGAGTTTTGCTGGTTTAGCCACGGTGTTTCCCTTTAGTTCCGAGATCAACCTAGCCAAAGTCTGCACTAGGTCGTCACCACACGCAGTCTCCGTCCCTGTGGATCAGAGGGCGATTTGGCACCATGCGACTAGTTTGATACCAGGATGGTGACGGATCCTGGTATAGCTACTGGTCTGTTCTTAGCAAGGCTTCCTGATGGCAACACCAGACTACTTATCACCTTGGGAGAGACTGCTGGGGGTGGGGGATCAATTCCCCACTGTGCATCGCAGCCCGACACCCAGGAACATCTCCCGTCTTTTTTGGATGGCCAGTCCCACTCGTAACATCACGGCTCTAAGGAAGACGAAATCGCCGAAACGTCAGCCATCGACCAACAACACCAACAACAACGACAACGACAACGAAGACCTATAACAATCTCGCATCAGCTAAAGAAGATCAGTTTATAAGATCATATAAACAAATATATCACCTATCTATGTAGAGGTTTATAGAAAACCGGTTTTCTGAGTTATTGGAACCAGCCCAAAAACGACCCATTCTGAAGAATTGCCGTCAGGCTCCTTGCCACTATAATGTTCCTTTATCTGCCTTGATGCGCGACGATGGGACAAGCACTAGATTCCGCCGTTATATGGAATTGACAACGGAAAAGATCTGTATCAATCATTTCTGTTCCGTAGCCTCCGTATCGGACTCCGAAATCCCTGCTGGTGAAAGACCTCCAGGGATTCTACCCTCTGAAGTTCACACTGCGATTGAAAGTATGAAAAGAGGCACATCTCCAATAATATCAGCGCCGATTTTCGCAAAGTTGTGGACACAAATTACATGTATGCCTCGTAACTCACACGATATCTTACCTTCAGAAAGAGAAAATCCTAGACCAGTGGAAGACCACGCGCACGGTCATCATAAACAAGAAGGTTGACCGAAGGGATCCTCACAACTATCGTAAAATGTGTTTGTTAATTGTACTCTACAAGCAGTTCGCGATATTTTTTTTGCTCATATTGAAGACTTTGGATAAAGCGCAACTACTTGAGCAAGTAGGATTCCGAGGGATTCTGCTTCATGCACCACATCCGAACCGTACCATGGTTCATAGAAATCTGTCAGGAGCACGATCTGCATTTTTGCCCTAACCTTAATCGACTACGTGAAAGCGTTCTCCACCGTGGAAACGAATGCAATCCTATAAGCGTTCGTCGACCAAGGAGTGGAGCCGCCGTATATATCAACACTAGCAAACTTATTGGAACTATAGCACAAACATACAGTTTCTTCACCGAACCCTCACCATACGCATAGCGAAATGTGTTCGGCAAGGTGATACAACATCGCCCTAGCTGTTTACTGCCGCATTGCAATAGATGGTGAAATCACTTGATCTGGACGAGAATGACCAGTTACTGAAGGATAATTCTTTTCAAATGTTCGTTTAGCAGCTGACATCGGTTTCTCTTCGAAGAATACCAGTGAACCAGAGACGGTGCTCAATGAACTCAACAAAACGGGAAAAAATATTTAACCGTGCATAAATAGAACGAACAGCCATTTCATGCAAAATCCATGGTGCGAAGGCGATCAGATCAAACTGGTTGGTTCTCTGATTGCAGAGACCACCTCGTACGTACACCTCGGGAGATCAAAGGACATGGAAAACAACATGAAGGAGGAACTAGACAGAAGAAGGAAAGCACCTTGGGCCACATTCGGGCATCTCAAGGAAGCCACCCGACCAACTGAATGACCTGAAAATCCGCGCTCACCTTTTCGATTCAGCTGTCATCTCGGCGCTCTGTTATGCAGCAGAGACATTGGATGATATTTCAGGCACATTAAAAATACTCCGTACTACTCACCGTGCACTATCCTATCATCGGAATCCAGGAGAATGTATATCAATAGCGAAACACAAGGGTTGGTCACACAATAAGAACAAATGACAGATGGACGAAAAGAACAGTGGTGTGGCCTCCAACAGAATGCGAGCGTCTTCTTGGAAGACCACACAAACAATGGGCAGACATGATCTGGTTAAAGTCAACCATTTGCATTCGCAGATGGCAAACGATTTCAGGATTACTGAATGGGGCGGGCGAACAACATCACACCATGTTCGACACAGATCACCACCATAGACGACGATTTCGCAAGAAAGAAATGAATGGAAATTATGCTGGGATTTACATATCCGCTGAAGACCAGTCATACAAGCGTCCAAGTTTCCAATTATTTATCATACAATTGTATATGAATGTAGTAAATAGTAAAGGATTCAGAACTATAGTGATAACTCTATGTGAAATACAGGTAAAAGATGTATGTCGTAAAGATTCAGGGCTGTAATAATTACAGCTATGCAAAAACTGCTAATCTTACGAATTCAAAATGCAATATATATGGAATGAAAAGATAAAGCTCTCGGCGTTGATCAATCCCTGAGAGATACGCCATGCATTCAACTGCATTAAGCATCGTTTGGAGGTCACTGAATGCTTATCTGGCCTTTAGAATGACTCGCGATGGCCTACCGATGTATCGAGCCAGTACTGCACAAGTCTGGTACCAATTTGCCGACCCCGGAGGGATGGAAGAAGGCTTGGTGAGCCATGGTCGCGGGGATCAATTCCACGTGTGATGCAGGGCGTCTCCGACCACTGCGCCACGCATGCAATAAATAAATATATATATGTGTATATATATATGCATGTTTTGAGTACAACGTTTACAACATGATTGTAAGGTCATGAGAACGAGAGATAAGGTTATGAAATGTTTGCAAATTCAAACTTTGTGAAAATACGTTGATGAATGAGCACTGTGATACATCTAGTTTTCTAAGTGCTACAAACACGGTTACAGAAGTTTCTTCAGTGATTTAGCATTCCATCGTGTTGATACAGTGTCAGTACGTTTCGAATTTCAATGCGTATATATTATAGGCATGTTCGCAAAAGCCACTCGATTCGAATCAGACAAGCATATTCGTCTGAGAGAAAGGTCTTTTCCACAATAATTCGAGAAGAGAAAAATTTTCTCGGCTCTCGATGGGCACAACACCTGTGTTTGATAAGTATAGTATAGTATAAGTGTATATAAAAAGCCCAGGAAAAAATTTGTGCGGACAAACAGCCGTAAAGAAACTACTGATATATGACATACACTGGCATCAATAGATTAAGAAGCTTTTCAAGTCACAGTTTGTGAAAATAGTGTCATCTCCATTTGTAGGAAGCATTATCGTCACATTGAATCGGAAACGCTGTTTGGATCAAATCCAGTAGTACTCATCCACATTGTGAATTCAAGTCATTTTCTATGGTCATATTTCTAAATAATAACCGTTTTCGCCTGAAATTATGGGAAGTAATGCAATTCTCTGCAAAACTTCTCAAATCATTGCCTTTCCAGAATCCCTGTGTGGACTTTGTGATTAGTCGGTCCGCTGGGGCAGCGGTGACATTTTGGGCTGGACACTAGCGTCACTGCTGCGAATAGAGGGCACGTCGCCCGGCGAGGTCGTGTCGACTTGAAGAAAAAACGAAGAGAAGAGAGAATAAGAGAACGATAGACGACACATACGAAGGTAACATTGTTTCCAACCAACATTGAATTCTCCTACGATAACGGATTCGTGACGAAGGTGAGTCCCGACTCGCAAGTGCCCCAATTACTGCTCAATCTGATCGAGGTCAAAGTGACTACGTCCCCCAGACACACGAAACGTTCAATGACACACCAATATCTTATTCCAATGTCAGCTACGACCTTCATTAAATAACAAACCTACCAGAAATCGATAAAATTGCAGTAAAAGGTTAGATTATCGATCATCTTAGTCATAAGGAAAATGGATAAAACCTTCAGAAATCTAATAAACACCGAGTTTAGCACGCTCCATCTCTGAAAATATGTGACTGTTACGCTTTTGATATTAGAAAACTTATAAGAAGAGAACTTAGTCAATTATGCGAATTGTTTGATAATTTTCTATGTGGTCATTCATTACCTTCTCTTCTATTCACTTCAAGGAAACAATCTTCAATTCTGCCCAGATTTAACCAGAAAGGTAAAAAGAAAACGGAATACTATCGTAAAAGTCTACCCGACACACTGAAGTACAAAGAACCAGAGACCGTCATAGTTGAACTCGACTCAAAACGCGCTACACACATTGACATTTGGTTTAATATTAGAGAGAATGTATTGTTCACTTTATAACAATTCACTGATTGCGAACAATTACTTCATAGTAGCTATGGATGTGCCACTAAGATTTCACTCTCGAAAATATGAATCAAGTTATCGCAATTTAATAACAATTGTCGTCAAATCAAACGTTCAATACATGTTTTTAGGACATAGCGCTTTTAAGATAACAGCACAGTTCAATTTAATCACTTCCTTCTTTTCATCCATCAGACAACAAGAAAACAGAGTTCAATATAAAGTGATAAATACCATCATAGTATTTTAATTAAGTGTACCTCGTTAATTATTATCACATACCTGAATAAGTGACAGTATACGTTCGTGGATGATTTGTGGTGTGTCGAATTTTGAACCAATCAATTTCACCAGATCCTGGACGAAATCCTTTGAACAGACCAACACGTGAAAATTATGACCACAATTCTTCACACAAGTCTCCAGTACGGTTAACGTATACATAACAATTGCGTTGTTCTTACACATATTCGTGTGTAAGCGTCTACGAATTGCACGCACTGCATCCTTAGCACTGAAACATGAAAAACTGAACTTACTACCAATTTAGCAACTAGTTATTCGGCATTTAGCCATTTATTTACACTATTTACGTACAAATGTATACGAAGAAAATCTTTTCTGACTCGTTACATATGCGGAGTACGCGTAACAAGTAATTGAACTCTGTTTCTACAGACTACATTAAAGAAGTATTCAGCAGCTTATTTCCTATTTATTTCAAATCAACCTGTCTTTGCCCACTACTTTCTTTCATTAGCCCCAAATTGTTAAGGCTAATGACCACACTACGTAGATAACCACCTTCATCTAATAATATAGAATACACTTGGAAGATTGGTAAACGTAAAATAAAGGATAAAAGCTTTTGGTGTTGATCAGTCTCTGAGGGTTCAATCTCATCAACCATCATTAGAGGTAACTGAGCGCATATATGACCCATACAATCAGTTTCGATGGCCCATCGATGTAGGAATTCAGTGCTGGCATTCTCCCACAGAAGTCTCGTACCAATCTGCCGACTCCAGAGGGATGAAAGGCTTATTGAGCCCGTGGTGCAGGATCGAGCCAACGATCACATATGCATTGCAGAACACCCCTAACGCTGCACTACATTTACCCCATCTACTAAACGTTATAACCACAAAAAAATTGTCTTAACAATCTCGCAACGATGCCTAATCTCTAGTTTGTTGAGAATTGGACGATACCTTATTTCCAGCCTCTACGGATTCGTTGTTTTTTCTTTTTTTGGAAACAAACAACATTTTCTCGATAACTAGGAGATTTAGTGGGCTGTGAACATGAGCAGCTTGTAGAAAAGACTTTGATATATCGTTCTATGGATACGATTGATATTTATGGTCCGATTTACCATATGTTACTACGGTCTACCATAGAAACATTACTGTCAGCATCTGAAAGTGTTTTGTAAATGATGAGTCCTTGCTTCAGTATTTTTTTCTACCCACACACTCTATATGACAGATTAGCACCCAAATTTCTACTTAGCGAAATCGTTCGGAAAACGGTTTTTTTTTAAAAATATATCTAAGTGCATAATAAAGGTTTTCCCTAGGAACGCCTAGGACAATTTCTGTGTTCTACAAGCTACCAACTGACAACAAAAGAGTGGGGAAAATAGTCTTGTGTGTTGAGATAAACTACCGGAAAGAAAATGAAACCTATGGATGTCATAGCGGTTACACACACAAGAGCGCTATAACACCTATGGGTGCCAATCGTCGCCAGAATGTTAGTGAAATTCGAATAAGCTACGGCTTCCTTTGATTTAGCCACAAATCCCTCTTAACTGTGTTTCTCATATGAATACAAGACACGGATGGTCTGGTGACCGACGAAACGCTCCTTCACAGTAGCAGCGCCACTTCTGAACGGGATGAAACCGAGAACGACGAGGACGGATTTCTTCAGAAATCCAGCTCACTTCACACTTGCTTCCGTTTCCTAGTTACGATGACAATGTAAGAAAAAAAAGAAGCCTAATAGAGATGATATGCATACTGCCTACACTTGCTTCTAGAAGTTTGCCATGAAGAAGAAAAAAGTCGTTAGTTTTCCTCTTGCCACGCATCAGTTTGGAAACAAATGTCGCTTTCCTACGGCGATTTCCCTATGCATATAGAATACTAATCATGGGAAAATGCCAACAAACACCATCTGTTCACTTAGTCATCGTATTATATCCAGTGAAATGACAGAAAGCTTTCACAACATCAGAACAACACGAGCACGAAATGTCCCACAGTTTCAAATATTCTCTATATTAATCGGCGGGCAGAAAGCAAATGCGACATGGATATTTGCGAAAACACGGTCCAACAACGACGCTAGCATAACAGTGCTCATTTTTAGGTTCTCGTTCAAAAGAAAAATTTATCATTAAAGATTTCGTGGCACACCCTACCCGTCCTCAGTGCTGTTCACAAAGTCGCAGATCTCCATATTTAAGCCCCAATTCTCGGTTGCTAGGATCGTCGCATTAGTGGCCAATTCTGAAAAATCACAGAAATCAACATATTCGTTTACATAAGACACCAGTATCATAATATGATTTGTATTTCATCATGTTCACGTCTTCAAAGTGACGTCACAAATCACAAGCAAATCTGCTTTTTCTGCTCAGTTCCTCTTCCTATTTCGTGTACTCTAGTCCTATTCTGCGAAAACGTAACAGTATTTTCAACAATATTTAAGGTATTAACCAAAACATCTAATGAAAAAATACATCCCCCCCAAATAAAACAGTACCATAACATATAGTAACTGTAGTAACTGAGTAATTTTAAATAAAATAAGGAAAAAAAACTAGAAAATATCTACTGAAGCACCATTCCAGATTACCCAATGAAACGAAATTAGACAAGAATTCGAACTCAACCGCCACGATTTCTTAGCGAAATGAGGCGATCTATCCGTAAGATAAATCGCAAAGCATATTGAATTACGTTTCCCAAATGTACCTAACACTATAATGTCGATAATAAAAGAAGAATTTTGTGTGTTTTTTTTGCCATACACACAGCTAGTCTAGTGAAGTGCAAAGCTTCTCTCGAAACCATATTCGTCATGGTCTAGTTCATCTACACTTCACTGAACAAGTTTCATTACAATGAATATTCTAAACTATCTTTGTCATATATACCTAATTATTCCACAGATATCTCAATACAACATCAGCTTTGTTGCAGTAAGTTTATATAAAACTAAAAATCGCCCACACTACCAAACAATGACTTCAGCGTTATCGTTGACACCACCACGAAATCTGAATTTGGTAAACAACAGCGCCATTCTGGATGACGCTTTGCGGTATAAATCCTAAATATAACTACCCTAACCACAAAGTCACAAACCTATTTTTGCGTCCAACTGGTGTCGAAAACGGATTCCCTTGAAAGAAATCCGACACCTGTTCACCAACTTTGGCAGCGGCCTCCTTAGCCGATTCCACAGTTTTCGATACCTGCTCGCTAACGTTGCTCATCTTTAATATATCGCATTTATCACAAGTATATAGAGGTCTTTAACTAAGAATATCACGATTACCATGAAATGTTCACCACAAATCTGAGAGAGAATGAAGAAACACTGATGAGATGAGATTCTACGGTTTCACCAGTTCTCCTTAGCTACGGATGGCTCACCCAGATCAAGAATGCGAGCTAGGGGACGTAGTAGGAATTATTCGTTAAGGGCCATCAGGAATCGCCAACTTTATAGATTTTAGTCATTTGAATGGAAGCTTTCGTCCAATCCTCATGCAGAATAGAATTTACAAGCAAACACTACCTACACAATTGTGAATAAGTATGATTATTTGTGTACAAAAGTACAAATCAATCCGACAGATACAATACTGTTAGCCCAATCACTGTACTCCTCATCTTAGGATAAGTGCGATGTTCCCAGGTTTTCAGGTCGCCTTTTCCCGCTATACATCATCTGAGATGCGCCACCAGACAGCTAGCACAGGATCAAGATCTTCCATATGGGAACGATCAGAAGTATGACATGAAATATTTCGTAAAAAAAAAAAAAAACTTCGCAGGAAATCCTATGCTCAAATATCCGAGTAGAACGTAGAGACAGAGCTAAGAAATATATAGACTACGGTTATCAACATGAACTGGGAATCTGGTAATAGAGATGTATGAACAAGGTTACAAGCTAGATAACGGCCATCTAGGATAACTACTAAAACAGCGATGAATATGAAATGCACTTGAGCGTATCTGGGCAACCCCTCGGCCTATCCCCCTGACTTACACAGACATTGAAGCACCGCAATCGATTCGCACTCTGCACCGACTTCGGAAGATGGGCTGGCCATAGTGAACTTCAAAAGAACTCATAAGTAACTATTCATAAGGGCGTTAAGAAGATGACAGATCAAATCTTTACTACCGAATAAAGATGCTTACAAAAAGTACTGCAGACTGTAAAATGCTGAGCGCATTATTGTATGTGTTTGATCGCTCGTTAATCAGCTAACAGTTCGTAATGTGGCTGATCACATTTGGATACGAACTTAGAAAGAAGAACTTAGAAGTGTATTCATAACAATTATCGATTAGAACTAGTCGATATTAGTGGAATTAGCACTGTAGTACGGCGTAAAACGGGAAGCTTTCCAGTGAAACATGTCTATAATGTTCAAACGAACTGAAGGAGCTAAACGAACTATGATTTAGAGAAAAATGTAGTACAACTGCAAAGGGTACGAGCGAGCTCGATCCCCGTCGCAAACACCTGCGGTCCGGAGTTCTGCAAAAATATCACAGCATCTTTGTGGATGTATTTCAAATCATACCCTACCTACCATGAAAAAAGAATAGGCAGTAAATAAAAAATGACTACGAATGTGATATTTACAAGAGTAAAGAAAACGGCAATTTGTTTAGTTCATTTCTCTCTCTCTCTCTCTCTCTCTCTTTCTCTCTCTCTCTCTCTCTTCTGTACTAGTATCACCGTTATCAGAGATACTCTGTCACACCCGCGCCATAATCACCAACTTGACGTCGTTATCGATTAGTTCCTTTATATCAGGTTCCTGACTAATGACAACACTGTCGATTAAAATGAAGTGGTAACTTTAATTACGTTACAACTTCACATCCAAGTAATATTAAAGAATAGGGTATTTTATAAGGTACAATGCAGTGTTAACTTGAGAAACGGACAAAGCACGTTAATCGATTAGGAACAACCAGTTACACAGAGCGTTTTCCATGTTTTCCTCTGACTTACGGACACAGTGGACGTTCTATCACAGTAAATCTCCCTACTATAACCTTAATAGAGTAGTCCTATGTGTAAACCCAACGTACAAAAGAGGATTCCTAGGGCGGTATGGACCTTAGCTTCTAATAAAGCTTCTAATAAAGCGATTACATGTGAAACTATACATATAAATATACATATATATACATATATACATATATACCGTTTGATAAGTGACTAGAGCGAGAAAGCTTAACTAGAGGAATCATTCTGTCGGTAGTAAAGTGGAAACAATCAAAGCAGTTTGCTAAGAAAAGTGTTCTTGACTGACTCTCTATTGCAGTCTTCATCATCTTCATTCATTGGAACCGTCCTCTACCACCTCGGAATTTCAACTTGACGGGACAACGAACACCCAAATAACTAGGACGATCAGCTTTGGACAATCGTCACGGACCAATCCGTCAATGGAGAAGACGAAAACGTTGAAAACCTAGTCAAGGCTGAGCAAAAAACGTATGATGAAGGAGAAGAAGAGGAAGATGAGGAGGAGGAAGGGAAAGAGGGAGAGGAAGAAGATGAATAAGAAGAAAAAAGAGGAAGAAAAAAGAAGAAGAAGAAAAGAGAACAAAAACGATATTTAAATCGCTTGCCTACTGCAGTGTTCTTTATCATTTTGTCTTCTAAGTGACTCTGATGCATTATGTAAGCCATAAGAACATGGAATATCCCCAGTCTATAATAAAAAACTTAAATCAATGAATATGACAAGAATTAAAGAGGTAATGGTAACTGGTCATCCCCAGGAGTCTTAGGCAAAGGGAATTCCTACGTACGATGAGGCTTCCCGTTACCAAAACTGGACTTTCAAACGAACGTTGCCATCAACAAGAACATGACAGTAATCCACTTGACAGGAGATATCGAACACTCAGCAAAAGGGGAAAAATGATGGTGAGTGAAGCGACCGAACAACGGAAACGCAAATCACTCGACATGTCCGCGCCAATGTGTCAACTATACAATTGTTTGTTTTGTCGCCGCTAATCTCTGTACTCCAGTGACCACTTCAACCGAGCCGACTTCTATCTATGTCGACGATCCCGACATGTAAGAGTCCTGATTCACATGTTCATATCGGTTGACGTCTGCATTCGTCAAGTAAGGCCAGCTACTTGTCGTCCACGTTGCCAATAGATGAAAGTGTGGCCAACGGCGACTTGCCACGCGTCGCGGCATCGCGAGCTGCGCGACCAATCAACGGCTGGGGCGGAGCGTCCGTAGGCCAATCGGACGACTCCACGGTGTGCCGGCACCACGCGGCCCTAACGAGACAGAATGTCATTCATCGGGGACGCAATGTTCAAACTCGCTTGCCTTTTCCTGCTTGTTGTCTCCGGATTCGCTGTCGACGTTGACGAAGAAGAGAATGTGCTCGTCCTTACTAAGGTAAGTACTGTTCAGTGATATAGTGCCACTCTCTGTGTGTTCTCAACAGTACTGCCAGTACTGAAGGCCTTGTGGACAAGTGCCTTAGCAGCTTCCCAACGGTTTACCGCCTTATCGTGGCTGGGAGGTGTTCCTGGGTGTCGGACTGCGATGTACAGCGTGGGGATTCGTCCACCCGGCAAGGTCTTCCAAGCTGAGAAGGAGTCCGGCGTTTCCATCAGGAAGCCTAGCTAAGAGTAAACCACTACCAGGATCCACCACCGTCGTGGTATCAAAGTCGCATGGTGGGAAATCTCCCTCTGATCCACAAGGGCTGCGACTGTCTGTCGTGGTGACAACCTGGGGCAGAATTTGGCTAGGGATTCCAGGGAACCACATTGGCTTAATCAACAAATCTCCGAGAAGTGGTGATTATACTGGGTCCCGCACAACTAGTGAAGACGGGCCGTTCAAGTATCAAGTAAGTAAGCCTTAGCAGCACTTAGCAATTTGTTTCTTCATCTGATTTAGAACATCACCGAAATTGGCGTCCAGTCGTTTCTTGTTATAACAGGCTCTTAAAGAATCTGACGATTTGTCTCCATCTTGAATTTCTCGATGCAAACAAACCTCTACATACCTTGTCATTTACCTTGATAGTGGGGCATTTGACTGTTCGTATTAGGGAACATATGCTTGAAGCACCTTCGGATTACGTTATGTCTCAAGAGTTCCTAGTGGTAAAACTGAGGAATCCTTTTATAGGACAACTTTGACGAGGTTATCAACGGTCATGAGTTTGTGCTTGCCGAATTCTACGCTCCTTGGTGCGGTCACTGTAAGGTTCGTTTGCGACGTTTCTGTTTTTTGCTTTTTCCTTTCCTTTCTTTTCTTTTCCTTCAATATTTGGTTCTGTTGTTTTTGTTTCGTTGATCTGTGATAAGTTTAGGCACTTGCCCCTGAGTATGCGAAAGCTGCAACCCAATTAAAGGAGGAAGGTTCAGCGATCAAGTTAGCGAAACTGGATGCAACCGTCCATGGTGATGTTGCAAGCAAGTTCGAAGTTCGCGGATACCCAACCCTGAAACTGTTCCGCAATGGAAAACCCAGTGAGTATAATGGTGGGCGCGATGCTGCATCGATAATCGCTTGGTTGAAGAAGAAGACCGGACCAGTTGCGAAGACACTAATGACTGCTGATGACGTCAAGTCCCTTCAAGAGGAGGCAGATGTCGTCGTTATTGGGTACTTTAAGAACGTCGAGGACGAGAAAGCAAAGGTTTATCTAGAAGTTGCCAGTGGAATAGATTCTATTCCGTTTGGAATTACCTCTGAGGATGCTGCCAAAAAGCATCTTGAGCTCAAGGACGAGGGAATCGTTCTTCTAAAGAAGTTTGACGAAGGACGCGCCGTGTTTGACGAGAAGCTCAACGTCGACAACCTTAAGTCTTGGATCCAGGCTAACCGTCTGGCACTCGTTTCAGAGTTCACCCAGGAGACCGCGGCTGTCATTTTCGGTGGTGAGATCAAGAGCCACAATCTCCTCTTCGTCTCAAAGGAATCTAGCGAGTTCGAGAAGCTTGAGACTGAATTCAAAAATGCAGCCAAGCAGTTCAAAGGCAAGGTCCTTTTTGTATACATTAATACTGACGTTGAAGACAACGCTCGTATCATGGAATTCTTTGGTCTTAAGAAAGATGATTTACCAGCTGTGCGTCTTATTTCACTTGAAGAGGATATGACAAAATTCAAGCCAGACTTTGTCGAAATAAACACTGAAAACATCGTCAAGTTTACCCAGTCATATTTGGATGGAACTCTGAAGCCTCATCTTATGTCCGAGGAGATTCCGGAGGACTGGGATAAAGCTCCCGTCAAGGTGCTGGTAGGAAAGAACTTTGACCAGGTGGCACGCGACAACACAAAGAACGTCCTTGTCGAGTTCTACGCTCCATGGTGCGGCCACTGCAAACAACTTGCTCCTACCTGGGATAAGCTCGGAGAGAAGTACGCAGACCACGAGAATATCATCATTGCTAAAATGGACGCAACCGCCAATGAAGTCGAAGATGTAAAAGTGCAGTCATTCCCGACGATCAAGTTCTTCCCAGCTGGATCGAACAAAGTTGTCGACTACACCGGTGACAGAACTCTTGAAGGGTTCACGAAATTCCTCGAAAGCGGTGGCAAGGAAGGCGCAGGACCGTCTGACGACGAGAAGGCCGCTGAGGAAGCTGAAGAGGAGGGTCATACTGAACTCTAAGCATTCGCTACTGTCATCCTGGGGTCGTGCATTTGGGCGACCTGTTGTTGTTACAGTTAATTTATTTGGTCTACTAATCACCCCTGTACGTGTGATTGAAACATTGCCTTCTTGTATATCCGTTTTTTCCTCTTTGTCAATTGTGATCGTTGAGTGAGGTGAATTATACTAAGATATATATTGTCTATTTCATTGCACCATTGTGTGTTAATGAACTATGTTTTGATAAACATAACAATCATCAGCGTCATTGGATGAGAAACGATGACTTGCACAAGTATTTGGTTCCAATTTAGTTTGGAATGAAATGTAGTCATTTACGAAACGAAGTATTAGGTGGTACTTAAGAGGATGGTGCTTAATTATCACACAGACATCTGCGGAGGTAACATTACAACCTGTTATCACCTGAGATCAGGATTTTCAACTTTTTATCGAAGGACCTCTGGACGTCTCTGCCTCAACAGCAGATTGGTTCAGTTGCAGTGATGGTTGAATATCGGAGTTGAATACACTGTGCAAGATTAAAACGTGTTATCACCTGAAGTTAAGATTTTCACCCTTTATCGAAAGACCTCTGGACGTCTCCGCCGAAACATTTCGAGAAGAAAACCATTGTCAACAGCAGATTGATTCAGTTGCAATGGTGGTTGAATATCGGAGTTGTTTTAATAAACGATAAATGTACTTTCACTGTGCTACTATAACCTGTTATGGAGTGACCTGATGAAATAGAAAATATGCTTTATTGCCTTAAAAATCGAAGCCTGACAATTTCTACACGATCAGCATTTAGACTAGACAGAAAAAACAAGATCATTCTCTAGAACTAGGGTATTTAACTGGCAAAAACTGCTGGTACTACTTAGTCCTGTAGCATGCACAAGCACTAATCGTACTCTTCAGTATCTTCCATGGCTTCGGTATGGTAAATGGAAGTATGCTTAGCGAGAATACGAAGTAAAGGTCGAAGTTTCAGCCACCACTGATCACATGGTAGACGCTTCTCGAAGTCCGTTTCTGCCGCTAGTTCTTCCACAGGAGTGAAGACCTCGAATATGTCTATTGCGGTAACAAAACGAAACATTTTTCTACAAACTACAGCTACAAATTTAGAAGGCTAAGAATGTCAGCGAGTCAACAAAGCATATGCTCTGACTCTGGAACTTTAACTACAGATAACACGATCTCATTCTCGGCGCATCTCAGAAGATTAAAGCACTACTAGAAAAAATAAGAATTACACAAATAGTTACCACGCGTCTTCCTGTCAGACCGAGTAGTGTCGCTGTTTCAGGGGTTTTTGCGGAGACAACGCCGTCTACCATTGAATCCTGAAGTCGTATATTCCAATAAAGTATGCTAATTCAAGTTATTGCTATTCACATGTGCATCAAAATGGGAGGAAAGCCATTTGCTCACCTTTATCTGCGTGATGATATATTCTAGGGCTCTAGCAGCTAACTTTGTCCCCATGTTACGATCGAAAGGTGTTGGACTACCACCTTGCTGAGCATGACCAAGGATGTTAATACGAGTTGAGAACTATAAAAACCGCCGATTAAAATACAGAGTAATCTGTCGAAAATTCTTTGATAAATAGACAACCATCACAGAAAGATTGAGAGCCATACTTCAACAGTTATTTTTATTAATTCCAAACGAAAGAGCGCATGTGGCGTAGTGGTCGGAGGCGCCCTGGAACACATCTGGAGTCGATCTCCGCACCGATGGCCCAGCAAGTCTTCCATCCATCCGGGGTTGGCGTACCAGACTTGTCTGGGAGGATAGCAGAACTGCCTCGATGCGTCGGTAGGTCACCATTAGTCATTGTAAAGGCCAGATGTGCATCCAGCCACCTCCAACGATGCTTAATGAAGTCGAGTGCTTGGCGCATCCCACAGGAATTGATCAATGCCGAGAGCCTTTTTTTAGTTGTAAACCACGTCTGGGTTTCTCAATTACAAAAAGGAACTGCACTGCAGCACAGCAAAGAACATACTGTGTCAATGAAACTTCAATTTCACCACTTAGTTATATCACTAACTTCAATGGACTACATAAACCAAAGCCTGCCACTTAAAGTCCAAATTCGTAAAATAATGTCAGAACAACTGGGGTCTAATCAAGTACAAATGTTATGATATCAGTGTTCCTAGTGGACAAAAAGGTTTAATCATTAATACACATACTACTATTTATTCTCCGACAGTTATGTTATTTCACTTACAATTTCCCTCATTCCGACAATCTCACTTCATATAACGTCGTATACGCAACCACTAGTTTGTTGCAAAACACGACGTAACAAATTCGACTTGTTATCACAATTCACGGTGGTGCGTGTAGCGCAGTGGCTACAGATGCCCTATGATGTTTCCATCGCTACAGTGTTGACAAATTGGTAGCAGACTTCTCAGGGGAAGTGGCGCTTAGTGTAAATGCCGCAGTCATCCGTGTAAAGGAAATAACGGTATCCGAAATGTACACCGTTTTAGACGAGTATCCAAAACGGCAGAGAGATCTTTATTATGAACGAAGGCGACCGATACCGAACAACTCGAGACAACACAGAAATACTTAATTTTTACCAATGAATTGTAACAAGGTGACCACGAGTGGTATGGTAGGTTCGACAAAGATGGTGCATAGGTGTCGCACAAATTTGTCCGAAAAAGTGGTACACGTCTATTTAAAAACTTAAATTGGCTCTCTTCAGAAATCACGAATCGAGCCCCAGCGCGGTTTGCAAAGCCTCCTGTAGTTGTTTGGTGGTTGGGAAAATATTTCCATTTTTTTAAGAGTTCTGCTGGACCACACTGCGGTCAATGAGTACTTCATTTCAATGACTGCAGCAGTTACTGGCAGTAGTTTACTCTCAGAAGAGTTCGAACAACAAGCCGTTTAGCTTGGGAAATCCTTATTAGCGTAACACCCTCCAGCCATGATAAGAAGCTAAACCATTAGGAAAGTATGGTATACGACACAATCTAACGAAAGGAATCCTAGTATAGGTGCAACAACGTTCGCTCAACCACAACTGAAGCAGGCCAGCACCTAAAAAAATTTATCAGGACAAAGGTATATGCGGAAATGCATACTATACATGTATTTGGCGACTCGGCGAAATCTTCAAGGATTTCGTTAAGATGTTTTCTTATATCAGCCATAATCTGCAGACCATGCGTTTTGTGATTACTATCTATTCATATCTTTGCCTAACAGTTCAAACGATATGCATTGCACTTCCTTCGGAACCTGTACAATTATCAAGAGATGCGATTTCTGAGGATGAGAGAACACTACACTTTTGAAAATATGGAAGAGGATCATCGAAGGAAACATCCCGATAACAGCATGCTTTAGAATAAACACATAAAAAGGATAAAGCCCTCGGCGTTGATCAAGCCCTGAAGGATGCGCCATGCATTCGACTTGTTTAAGCATCGTTTGAAGGTGAATGAATGCATATCTGGCTTTCACAATGATTCGCGGTGGCCTATCGATCTATCGAATCAGTGCTGCTATCCTCTCATACAAGTCTGGTACCAATTTGCCGAGCCCGAAGGAACGGATGGCTTGGTGAGTCTGCGACACGGGGATCGATCCCATGAGTATTGCAGGGCGCCTCCCACCAAAGCGCTACACACGAATAAACACATTGGATAGAATTTTGTTGAAAAAAGTGCGAAGAAGTTCTTTCACGTCACCAAAATGCAAACTATTGTGCAAATAATTTCTTAGTAGCTCCAAATCTCTGTAGCGACTGATCGAGTCATTGATCGATAGCAGAATCGATTGGACATGGATGTGAAATTGTCAGCATGACCCATAATATTAGGTAAAATCTGATTATCAAACATATAAACCTGACCTACGACAACCAGTCATTAAATATCTAAGCTCACCTCGCCTTTACCTTCCTCGGCAAACAACTGCTTAACGAATTCTGTTGTGAAATTCTTATTCGCATACTCATTGCGAACAATAAGGTAACGCTGAACTCCTTGGGCCATTTTGGCGGCAATAACCTGATAATTGAGCAAATAAAAAAAAAGACAGACAAAAGGTTTTCAATGAAAGAAAACTACAGAATTTTTGTACACTCACTTCTACATCCTCAATAATGTCTTCCACTGTGAACTTCTCCTCGTAGATATAAGCATTGTCAGCACCTGAGGCGAGAGCAGAAAGCGTGGCGAGATAACCGCAATACCCACCCATCGTTTCAACGATAAATACTCTCCGTTTGGTTCCTGTAGCTGATTGTTTGATCTTGTCAATCATACTGCAGATTTCATTCAGGGCAGTATCCGAACCAAGAGATAAGGAAGTACCGGGAACGTTGTTGCTAATAGTGCATGGAATTACACACAAAGGTATGCAGAATTCACGGTACTTGTCTCGGTTTTTCGACAGGATTAGGGTTGAGTGGAAGGCCTGAAGTGCAAAACGTTCCATCAAACATATACCAATCCACAACTAGCAATGGAATAGTGAAGAATGCACAATCACATAAAACGTCGGCTAGAACAAAGCAGAGCTTACAATACCGATAACAGCCGGTTGTCAAGCCCATAAAACATAACCGTTTCTACTCCTAAGAACTCAAAGTGTATAATTAGCGAAAAGAAACAGTACTCAACAAATATTTGTAAGCCTTGGAGGGCGCATGTGGCGCAGTGGTCAGAGGCGCTCTGCAGCACACACGAGGGATCGATCCCCGGCCCATGGCCCACCAAGCCTTCCATCCGTCCGGGGTGGGCAAATTGGTTCCAGAGTTGCCTGGGAGGATAGCAACACTGGTTCGATACATCGGTAGGCCACCGCAATTCACTGGAAAGGCCAGATATGCATTCAATCACCTCCAACGATGCTTAATGAAGTCGAATGCATGACGCATACCTCAGGGATTGATGAACGCCGAGAGCTTTGTCCTTTTATAACCCTTCGAGTTCATCCCAGCAGTTCCCCAAATTTAAAAGAAAGTTCAATTTATGGAAACCTCTTTTTTGTGTTGGGTGACCAGAGTTCCATAGTGACCGCCCTAGAATACTTTAACAAGGCTAGCATAGAAAAAAAAAATGACTGAGTTTGATACACATCAGCCTCGGTACTCATGTCGACTATGTCGGGGACCGAGACAACTAGTAATGGTCGATCCAATCTAGGGTTACATACATTGATATTGGAACTGAATCATAGGTACACATCCACGACAAATTGGAAGATATTTCTAACTTTAAGATTACGACACTGAAACTTTACATTCAGAAGCCGATTGTTATGCTCTATAAAGTAGTGCAGATCAGATCAAGATTACCGTATTCGCAGTGCTATAGACCAACAGCAGGAAGTGTAACATGCGCCAATTAAATGACAAGCCTACTTTTACCTGTGTAGAGAAGATCTCGTCACGAAATGGGATATAGGTGGCATTGGCCAAGCACCAGTTACTTTCTATGTTTACTCAAAAGGCAACCTATCACATTATCTGGCCACCTTCTATCGCCAACTCTTAAGCCTTCACATCAAAAGAAGACCGATATCATTAGCGTCCTCTCGACAACCCACTGATCTAAACAAAGCATATCAAAGGTGTTCCATAATTAATCTGAAGAAGTGATCGCTAACGAAAAGTCCTTCTATTGACGACGCTAGAGACTTCGACGTACGAATAAGAAAGGCCATTGGAAGTTATACAGTATACGAAAATCCTGAATCTCCCCGTTCAGCATACACTTCTTCCATGTAAGCTCATGTTGGACATGGAAGTCGTCACAGCACAAGTCATAAAGACACGTAGATGATACTTCCTTGACAATACAACAGTGCAACTTTGTAATGGATGCGATTACCACTTCATTACGAACAGTCGATTCACTCACAAATCAGAAAATAGCTGTTGTAACCGTCGTAAAACGACGATGTAATTGGAAATGTGTTCGGGTATCCATAACTCGTGAATATAAACAGCCCAACTACTCAATTAAATACCTAACTATTTTTAAATTTTAAATTAGATTGAAGAAATAGACACAACTGCAGCAGCCGCTAACATGAGCTACTCATTCCCGTGCACTACCGTGCCCTGCTAGACGAAGCTACCTCCACTTCGTTTAAGATACGAGATTCAACCATAAAAAGACAAAAAGAAACGGAAGGCGAACCTTGAGTTCAAGAAAACCAGCACTCCAACTTGGCACCGTGACAAACCTGCTAGGAAATGTGAATATGCTAGTCGTTTTTATTCCAATCAACAAATCTGCAGTGAGCTGAGACGTGTGCTTAATATTAAAAGGCTGTACTGTTTCAACGCAAGGTAAATTACAGAAATGCTGGATTCTTGTGAGTGGGCTCGCACAATTTCAACATTTTACCGAATGAAAACATTCAACGACGTAACGTAGCTAGAACCCAAGGTCCCGAATGCGCTAGTAAATAAATAAAGATAAAGCTCTCGGCGTTGATCAATCCTTGAGGGATGCGCTATGCATTCGACTTCATTAAGCATCGTTGGAGGTGAATGAATGCATATCTCTCCTCTACAATGACTGGCGGTGGCCTACCGATGTACCGAACCAGTACTGTTATCCTGCCAGACAAATCTGGTACCAATTTTTCCGACCCCAGAAGGACAGAACGCTTGGTGAGCCACGGGCGCGGGGATCGATCCTATGTGCATCGCAGGGCGCCTCCGACCACTGCGCCACACGCGCCCGTGAATGATTGCGCTAGAAAAAAAACGAATGAGGAGAGCGTTTCATAGAAAAGTTCCACGTCATTATGTGGAATGTACAACTCACCAACACACTACCACTTATTTTTCATCGAACTGACATATTACTATGTAACGTTGTCTTACAGCTACACCATAATAACGCTGCCCTAGCAATAACTACACGGATATTCAACTTTCCTAAACAATTATAAAACACTTCACTTATATAAAATAAAGTAAATTGCTGACTATCTATTATAACTATGGCCATGCGAAAAGCAAGGACTGCTACTACTGCATTCGAATTTTACAGAGTTCATGAAAAACAGTCTGCGTAAGTCAAAATAAAAAAAAATTACCTCGAACCCTCCGACGAGCAGAAGTGCCTGTACATTATGCTTTCTAAGCTGTTCAGCTATTGCCGGAATGTTTTTCTCATTCGGAAGTTGTTTCTGTGTGCCAAGGAATGAACCGCCATACATCACCCAGTTCGTCACATCACCCCATTGGAATTTCTGTAGGAAGAAATTGATTTGCAAGTGCAGTATACTGCGATGCAAACACAGTCTCTCACTCCTACCTTGAAAGCTCCATTCGCTAGGCCTTCGAACGAATCTTCAACGCCATACACAGTACAGTGATGGTACAAAGCCATTCGTACAAAAGAGCGGACCGCAGCGTTCATGCCTCCAGCAGGAGCTCCAACATTCATGACGGCGACATTGAAATTCTGTCCACCAGAAAGGTTATCCTTCTCGACTGTACGCAGTTTCGTTAGCAATTTGTAAGTTTCGAGATTTCGCTGGAAGCTTCGTCCACGCAGTTTCACAGCTAATTCCCAGTCCTTTTCGTTCATCGCTTTTTGCACCTGCAAGAGAACGGAGTCAGTGAATGGCGATGAATAGCAACCCACGAAAAGACCGATTTTACTAAATCCATGAATAATGGTAGGCCTCAAAGAAGAAGATATGGGACTCATGAAATGATAACAATTGTTAGAACTAGAGGGATTATGAAGAAATATAGATGAAAGGAAGAAGAAACAAAACCCTGTTGTGGCAACTTCCTTGAAATAAAAACTGGGTTGAATGCCAATTTGTGCTCCCCAGATCAATACCGTTGACAGGTGATTGCTAATGGCAGTGTTAGGTGGAAAACTAGCTCAGAGAAACGCAAAAGGCCTCCGTGGTGCAGTGTGTAGTACGCGAGCCCCGGAAAGAGTAATCGTGGTTCGATTACCCTTTCCGGGGGTCCAAGTTCTGCGAACATCTCAACATCGTTGTAGTTGTATTTCACATAAAACACTGCAGTTTCGGCTTTGCGATAAAGTGTACTTAAGTGTGACAAACAAGGTCCGCATTTCTTGTCATTTTGAGAGAATAAGTTTTCCAACTAACCGCTTGAGTTCGTTCCACACATTGCATCAAAGGCACACGAACCATTTGGTTACCATCAATGGAAATGACGCATGGTTCAGATTCCTTAAAAAAAACGGCTAACATCTCATATTACCAAACCTAAGATGTTTGATTTGCATTTCGGACAACACCTCATTCATTTCCATAAGAGCAAGCACAGCTTCGGCACCCATTCTGCAACCAAGAAGACGATCAAATGCAGATGGTGAACCGCCACGTTGGACATGACCTAAGACGGTAACCTAAAAACCTTCTGATGGGTTATTATCTATATGTTCATACAACCCCATTAACGGAGTCGGCAGAGGAACAAGCTTTAGTCTGGCAACAACTTCTTGTTCTCTAGCTTTAGACGCTTCGTCGATACTTACGTACCCTGGTGTCATAATGCAACGTATTAGCAACGACGTTTTTAACATCCTCAGCAGAAATTGGAGTACCATTTCGGTCAATTGCTCCCTCGGCAACAATGATAATGTTCAGTCGTTGACCTTCCGCACGCATCTGAAGTCAAAACCAAAAATGGTGAACATTCGGACAAAAACGTTTTTGTCCCTTAAGGAAGGTTTTCCACCAAAATAAAACCTCTATTTCCCGTTTCGCAAAACCTACTTCTTGAAGTTTCTTGCAGAGAATATCATTCCAATGCACTGGAGGAGGCCATTCGGGGATGAAACAAAAGTCAGCTTCAGATGCTAAGGCAGCAACTAGCGCAAGGTAACCGCAGTGCCGTCCCATAACCTCGACAACAAATGAACGTTGGTGACTTTGAGCAGTAGCAACTACTGCATCAATCGATTCTATGATACGTTGTAGCGCACTGTCAGTACCGATGGTCATGTCAGTTCCTGAAATTAGAGCACGGTAAAGAAAAACAATGTCAGTTTGGAAGAAAACATACACGCTGTCTCACATAAACAATATAATGGAATCAAATTTAACGAAGTGTTCACACTGCTTAAGACAGAAGGATTACACTTTCTCCACGGTTAAGTGGCGAAATGAGTGGTGATTCGTGGATTTGTCCAAATACTCACCGCAAAAAATCATTGTCGATTGATCCAACAAGACCTACAATCTGGATATTGGGATGATTATGTGCGGTTTCGGCTGTGATCTTCTTCGTCTCCACAAGCTCCTCGATAAGTCCAGGCCACTCTTTTCGGAACATGTTTGCACCAGTAAGTGAACCATCTCCACCGATACATACCAAATTAGTGATGCCTTTCTCTATGAGGTTGAAGGCTGCCTTAGAAAACAAACAGTCAGAAACTACTTGACGAATACACCACATCAACGGTGCATTTAGTAGTAATATAATACAATTCTACTACAGACCTCTTATGGACAATGAACACCACATGAACACAATCTAGCGTTGTTCATGGGTAGTCTTTTCATTCTGAGTGAATTTTTCCGACCATTAGAAGATAAGAACCTTTCAAGAATTAAGTGTGGCCTATAGAACAGAAAATAACTTAAAAATTAAAAGAATGACAATATAAGGGCAATGATGTTCGACAAGAATTCCACAGCTTTTTTATTAAGTCTATCCTTATGACAGCAAAGAAGTTGAGGCATCTCCTGAGGCACACCGCAATCCAGTACAAGCTCTGTTTGCGTCTGACTCTGTTACAATATTATCAACAGCTCGTAGTGCTGCCGTCTGCATCTTCACATCATTATGACCAAGTCAATGTACAAGTGATGGAACTATTTCACTATCCCCAAAACCGACTTTCTGTTAACCTCGGCACTGATTAATAATTCGATGTTTTTCTTCAATAAGCAGACACGAGGTTGTTATTACAGGATTTATTAGGATACAGTAGCTGACGTTACAGTGGTTTCGCATTCTTCGGAGCAGTTTATTTGTTGTAAACATTTAAGTTAGTTGGTGGATAGCAGCCGCAGACAGTAATACATGAGCGAGGTCTGTATTACTTTGTGCGGCTGCTATTTAACAAATAACTTAAATACTTACAACAAATAAACGGCTCTGAAGAAGGCGAAACCACTGAAATGCCAGCTACTGTATCCTAATAAATTCTATAATAACAACCTCGTGTCTGCTTATTCAAAAAAAACATCGAATTATTCCACTATCGATGAGCAACTGGATTGGCTCGTTACCTCCATCTCTAAGATACGACAGCGTCCAAACACTTCCAACAAGGATATTTTCATCAACATGGTGAATCAGCAAGACCAACGCTCTGGCAATATTGTTTTCATTACTTCTGGTGTAGGTCTTTGGAGGGGAATAAATTGACAATAACCTATGTTACGTTGCACAAAAAAAAACAAGCGGTGTTTTGGGTGTAATAAAATTAAGAAGTAATAGAGGTATATCACGCTGAATGCAATAGTTTCGAAACGGTGGATCATCACCGATGATGTTACCGAGAGCCCAAAATGCCTGCTCAATATAAAATTCCATAAGGTATAAGGTTCTTGGAAATCAAAAACTGTCGCTACAGATACGGACAGAAATTCGAGATGAATCAATGAAAAGCGAGCAAAAAGTCGAAACCAGGAAAAAATCTGGCGCGCGTTCTCAACATTATCGATTCAAGTATGCCGAAAGTTCAAAAACCTAAACATAAGTTCAACCTAATTTGTCCGTGTTATTGCTTTTGCTCACAAAATCACTCGAAGCTCCGTGTTGCCGAAGAAAAGTGGTGATAAAGAGCCTCGTTTATGAAACCGTGGAATTATTCGTCGCATTCCTTGAGCGAACGAAATACACTGAGCAAGTCCGGAGTGCGTCAGCGACGAACGGACGTTTTACTGGATGCCTGTTCGCCCTTTTTTTTTCGTTAACAGAGCAGCGTATGACACAACTGTTGCAGCTGTGCGGAAAATTCCAAACGTATGGAAGTTTGGCGAAACAGCCAGCACAAAATCAATACACCTGTGTAGGACAAATAAGACATAGTCCATAAAAAAGTGAAAATGTAGCGAAACCGCCTACTGATGTATTCGTCGTTCAAACATCTTTGAAATTTCGTGGTAAAAAATAATGGGAAAAGATAAGTAGAAAACCATACTAATCACCTTTAATCGTCCTTCTCTTTTGCGGAACTCAGAACAACGTGCCGACCCAATAATCGTTCCGCCCTGCAAACCAGTAAGAATAAGTGAATCACACCATGCAAAAAAGCGTTTCGGATAGCCAAACAGCTAAACAGAACTAACTTTTTGGATGATATCGGAGACAGAGTTCCAATTTGCCTCGACGATATTCTCACCACCATCAACCATTCCTTGATAACCCTCATTTATAAAGAACACTTTACATCCGAGATAGATGCCCATTCGAACAACCGATCGCACAGCGCTATTCATACCTTGCGAGTCGCCTCCAGATGTGAACACAGCTATTCCACGACCTCTGTACAGGTTGAATTGAATGTCAGAACCCTCTCGTCCAACAGTAGGGACGATAGAGTCCAACCTACGCATGTTTCGTTTCACACTCATTGGACCACGCATATCCGGAGCGATCGGGTTCTTGGTCGCTGGTCCCTCCATATCCTGAAAGAAAAAGCATGTAGCACGGTCACACATGTCGAAGCAGAAATCATCATTTCGTTTTACCTCCTCTTGAAAAGCATCAACTTCATGATGTACATGTTGTTGTTTACTGGGCATTTTTAGCTAGCGTAAAATATTCATGAATGTCACAAAAATAAGACGGTAATAAACAGACTAAGGTTAGGGGTTTGTTGCACAGAAGCGGATTAAATTGCCGTTGATGAATCAGCGACCAGTGAATTCTCGAACAAGGCGGGGATTGCTAGGAAACGCCCAGCGCCACGATGAAATAGGAGGCGAAGACCGTCCGAAATGAGAGAGCATGCTGTTGCGGAGGCAGGAGATGGATTCCTCATCAAAGAACGAAAAAAAAAGGAAAGAAAAAGGAACGCATGGGAGGAAGTGAAAGCGGTGCAGGAGGTGGCAGACGGAAAGAGTATGACGAACTCGCTCACTCTGACTCAATCGCTCGCCCGCGAGTGTTTCTGACGGCTGACACACTGAAGCACGTAAGGATTTCATTCATTATCACGGAAGAAAACTTCAATGAATAGCCAAGAGATTATCTTTTCCTACTAGTATTTAAGTTTCCCATGAATAAATGGATGGATCATAATTCATCGCCAACTGGATAATTGCTTATTTCCTTCATGAACACCCCGCTTAAGAACTTCGACTACTACTATGTACTTGGTCGACAAAGTGCACACGAATGTATTACATATTCTCAAAGATCGAAAAACAAAAACCTAGCAGTTAATCATTTCTGTCACTTAAAACCAAATGATCGTGTATAGATTGCTTCAGTTGATGATTAATACTAACGATAACACGAACAATATGATGAAGATAATATTCAGGACAAGTGGTACGTGAGTACGAACTGCTGAAACGAAGTTATTCCTTAATGTTATAAGTCAACTTCACCACATATGGAGTAGGAATTTGAACAAATAACACGATGAATTAGTAAAATAAACGAAGCAAAAGGAAAAAGAAACACTAGAAGTTAGACATGACACAATTCTATAGAATTATGTCTATGACGTCACTGAAACATCTGTAGTATTCTCTTATCACGTCAACTTAAATGTATGTTTTATCATTTTCTATGAATTCATTCCGGCTTATCACCATGGTCTTGTTCCAAATCTGTTAATGGGAACAGACGACGACTTCACCAATACGGATAATACTGAGGTTAATGAGCACCTAAGTCAGCGTTCATCAGCAAGCACTCAGCTAACACTTAACACCTGACGATTTCTCGATTTTATTAACGATTTCTCATCATTAGAGTATTCCAAGAGCTGACAAAGTCATAGATTCCCTATTACACTATTGCCTTAAGCGTTTATATAACTTTGGTAGAACATCCTTTCAATTCCGATTCTTTCTAGTTCCGAACACAAGCCCAGCAACCGTAAACACCAACGGTGGATTGCCTAACAGCACTTTGTCGTCCTGCACGGAATTCCATTTCTCAATTGTTTTTGTATCTCGGGTTTCCGGACAGAAAAAATCTGAAGACACATACATTTTGTGGGATATACAGTATCGGAGTTTTTTTTTCGATAAAATAACTGAATGTGTTTTATAGGCAACGATCTTCAAACATCAATAACCATTATTTAAATTAGTAAACTCCATTACTTGTTGTGTTATGTTGGTCTAAATCTGACAGCAGTCATTATTTTCGTATTCGATGCATTGTATTCAATGCACGTCGAACCTTCTTCTAACGATACTCTAGATACAGAACTACGTTACATATATTAATAGCTGTTTTTCCCAGTGAAAAGAGAAGTTCCACAGCATCATTTGTTTCCTATGTTCATATAGTACCTATCAGAACTTTTTAGAACAAATAATACGATGTACCTATGTTTATGCGCCTAATATGATAAAGCGACGTTGTAAACAGAAATTAGGTGAAAAACCGGAAAGACAAGGAACGTTACAACTACTACTGATACATACAGCAGATAAGAAACGAGTTCTTGCACATATCGAATCGCTACGGGAACTTGAATCGACGTGAGTGAACATGTGGCTGATGGAGGGATGATACGAGCCACAACGACTCCGACGGATTGCACGGATCGCCGTGCCAGCTGTTGTTATGCTCACTCAACTTGCTCACAAAGCGCTACTCAGGAAGAAATACTCCTTATATCGTTAATTCAGCTTAAAAACACCATCATAATCATTACAAAACCTGAATTTGACGTTCAGAAATCATAGCTACACCATAAGATGCAATAAGTCGTGGTGGGCACTTCGATTTTTTCCCAACCCATCCAGCAGGAAGCACAGCGCAAAGCAAACACTTCGAACACAGCACATGTGACACGACGTGACGAAGCTCACTATCACCCAAATTTCGAACTCTTTCTCATCTTATATGATGTTCTCTGTTAAATTTACAACGTCAGACGATAGCTAGTAAGTTATGTCACCAACAAGTTCACTAATTATGAACACGATTAGCTTTTCAGTCGATTATTAATCACCAATAGTAACTATAGAACGAATAAAAGCTATTTTATAAAAAATTCATAAGGAATCGAATCCAATTCCTTGAGATATTTGTGTTCGAAGAACTACAAATAAACTATTTACTTTTACGTCTCCATAACTCTTCTATATTGATCAAAGAACTTGATCAAAGAACTAACATTTCTAGCTTCATAAATGACTAAATAGACAAAGAACCTTACATAGAATGAATCCGAAATGCAATACGAGAAGTTTGAACACGAACAAAAGTAGAAATAGAAAAAGAAAATAGAAAAGAAAGGACAAAAAAAGGAATCAGATTCACCACACAACAAAGTAGCTTCTAATGAAGCACATCAGAATGATAATCATCAGCATTGAATCGTCTAATTATTCGACGGTACTAAACCAAGTTGTACAGAACCCACGTATACAACTGTGCCTAAGATGCTCTATGGCTTACGACTTTCATCATTTCTGATACTGCTTAAATACAACAAATAGAAGGTATTGCACCGACCCGTCTTCAACGGTACAACAAGAACGATTATGACAATAAAAAACGGAAAACATACCGGTACATGAAGCGAAATCAGTACACATACGATTTACATACTCGTAACCATAAAAGATCTTTCTCATGTCAAATTGCAGAGTCTCGGTTAGGGATTACATTCGGGTTACCGTTCACAATTATACAATACGACATCACTAAAATCCAAACGGAACAAAATAAAACACGTAAAATAATGAGGCGAAAACAAAAACCCGCACAACGCTTCAGAAAGAACTTCCCAGATATCTTTTGCGGATGCTTAGTAGATCCTCCTTTTCCATTTTCAGCTAAAACGCCTGAATTTTGCTTGTTTTGTTTCACTATGTACTACAGATCGTTTATTTGAAGAGGTTCGTACAGGACAATGGACACCAAGGGCATCCATTTCCGAGAACTGATCCATACGAGGAAGCTAAAAGAAAGCACTTTTATATAGCTGATACACAAGGACTTAGGACATGCTTGGAAATTGGTCTCATTTAGTAATATTCATTACCTGTCGAGAACGACAACATCAGAACAGAATATTAAGCCGTTTGGAAATTAATGTTGCATTTGTAACTTGATTTATCTTGTATATGTTTTAGCAAGCTTCTTTTTTTTTCGAAATCTGTGCTACTCCATTGTTTTTGAAAAGTTGTAAACATTACAGTTTCAGATGTCAAAAAGCAATTCCGAGAAAACTTCACCTATGAATTCAAACTCGGAGGTATGCAGTGCAAAAACGGATCCAAATATTAACGAAATATGGGGGCGAAGGAATAGTTAACGAGTGGACAATGCGTTGGCTTGAAAATTTCGTCGTGACGAATTCGACCTTAAAGGTCGCGGGCTACCTCCTGCTATTCATGATGGTGAATTGAAGTCTGTAGTTGAAACAAATACACGCAAACTATTCGATAACTTGCAGAACTGGATGTAAACATCTCATCTCTTTAGGAACATCTAAACAAATTGGATAGGCGAAGAAGACGGACAAATAAATCCTGTAAGAACTGACAATACGTCAGACTAACTATCACATTTCGCAGAACCTACGCTACAACGGCAGAACAAGCTCACCTATGAAACTTTGTCTAGTTCGCCACACTTGCCTCCTTGCATCCCAATACGTCTTATGAAACGTGAAGAATTATGCATGAAATAATCAGCGCGCATATCTCATGGGAATTGATTTACTGTAAACCGGCTTCAACTGATGCTGCTTAACACAATCATGGACAATGCTTTCTTCAACTCCCAAATCAAATTCTCCTCCAGTATGTTGAAACAATCGCTTCATCACCTGTATCATCTATATTCCATTAGACGTCGAGTAATTCGAGCAGAGGCCAGTAAATCTTCCATTTTTTCCCTGTCGCATGCAGGAGTAGCTCACTGGGTTCTCCTCGCTCTAAAGACTCGTGAGCACCATCTTTCTTCGAGGGTTTCCGTAAAAAGCTCTGAAAATCGGCTCGGTGGTCTTCCTGCAGTACGCTTGACATCCCGAAAAACCCAGTCACTAACAGCTTTTGTCCATCGGTTACCGTTCATACGCATTATATCTCCAGCCCACCTTATTTACGACTGTTTAGCGAACAGAACGACGTTTTTTTTTCTTATTGTTGACACAGCTCGAAGCTGCGGATCCCTTCCCTTACTTGTGTGACACGGGATTCTCCCAGCACCGTCTTTTCGACTGCGCGTTCAATAACACGATCTTTCATCTAAGTGAACTTTCATCCTGCTTAAGTAACGACCACGTTCCTGACGCATACGTTAAATAAGGAAGTACCGTTGAGTCGAACTGGTGGGCACGGAGATGGGTGTTCTTTGTTCTCTTCATTACATCCTCGACGCTTTTGAAAGCTGTCTGGTCGTTTCCTTCTGCTCAACACCGGAGCTAAGTCGATCATCATGTTGATTTCCTCATCCAAAGAGACGTAACTGGAAAATTCGGAGATATTCATTCCATTGAGCGTGAATGGGCCATACGTAGCCAATCCGTTCCTCATAAACATCCTTCTTGTGACATTTAATCGAAGTTAAATTTTTCCATAGGCTTTAGCGAAACCGGTAAGCATTCGTTCCGCTTGGTTAATGTTTGCTATTACAAGACCGATGTCATCAGCAAAGGGAGATTGGTGTATTTGCCGACCATCGATTTTCACTCCTATGTTGTGCCATTCCATTGTTCGCATGACGTTCTCGAGGATGGCGATAAACAATTTTGGCGAAATGGTATCGCCTTGCCTAACCCCTTTTTTTTGACGTCGATATTAATATCTTTGAAGAATGGTGATATCTTGGTTGTGAAATATTTATACAACTGATGAAGAATCATTACATACTGAGTAGGGTCTCCTTGATTGTCTAGGGCTTCCATTACCGCTTCTATCTCAACTGAGTCCAAGGCCTTCTTTAAACCGATGAAAGTAAGACAGAGCGGTCTTTTGTACTCTCGCAATACTTCAGTGAATGTTGCTATCGTGTGAATTTGATTCACCGTACTGAATCCTCTTCGAAATCCTGCTTGCTCACATGGCTATCCTTCGTCCAGTGTTCTGTCAATACTGTTTAGGACAACTCAAGTGAAATGGTTGTAGATGACAGACAGGAAGCTGATTGGGCGATAGTTGCCGATATCGTGGAGGTCACCCTTCCTGGACAATAGCACGCTCTTGTTGGTCTTACACTGAATAGGAACCTTGCATTCAAACAGGTAGCGTGTGAAGAGCCAAGCCAGCGTGTATAGGACTAGCGGAAGGTTCTTCAGGTGTTCAGATGTTATCCTCTCCGAACCTGGTGCTGTTCGATTTTTTCAACGACGAAATAGCACGTCGTATTTCGGAAGGGAGAACCGGTGGTACGACATATCATCCTCTTTCATTTCACATGTGAGAAGGAGGACGTGGCTATTGAAGAGATCTGAGTGTTGCGTCTGGGCGTCGGAGTGCAGTCATTTTGGTTTTGTAATTGGCCTCTTTCCAGGTTCTGACGCTTCGATCATAACCCCTGCTCTTCTCTCTTCAAGATGTTTTATCGCCTGTCAGCATCGTTTTGCAAGCTCAGACGTGAGTTGGCGGTTGTCTGGAGCTCGTGCGATTCCACGCTGGCGTGTCAGCTTGAATGTTTCTGTAGACCGACGTCTCTTGGTGACTTTCAGAAACTTTCAGCTTTCATAGCGCTAAATGTGATGTTAAATGTGCTGATCGTACTCCTCGCCGATGTTATCGTGTACTGCATGCTCCCAATAGCCGACTAATAAAGTGAATAAATCGCAATTGGTGGTGGTTTTGGGAATTCGTCTTGTGAATTTGCGGATTTTTCTCCTCTCCGTGAGAAATAAAATCTTGCTTGAAATCGTTTCATACGAAATAGAATATATACAGTGCTCAATTCGGTCATTTGTTTACCAGGAGAGTATGTAGCAACAATATATATTGATATTCTAAGAAGGTTTAAGAATGGAACTCCGACACCGCAATATAACTTCTTATTAACAGAAAAGGAGCTATTATTGAAATAAAATCGAAATAATGACAGCCAGTATTAAAACTATCCTCTATCCTTGAACGTAACTGTCAAATTTCATAGGTTCAAATGTTCCTTTCAAGCTATTCGCTTAAAAAAATTGTGGCTATATTGGAACTAAGAGGACAACTACATCCATATAAAGAGATGCAAACAACACCTTTGTTTTTCTTCTCACTTTTGGTGCAAATGTCCTTTTTTTTACTAGCCCTCTTGGTTCCTCGTGAAATACCATTGCCTGTAGCGCTGCCCTGGGCGCGCGGTAGACAATGTAAGAGGCCATATTCATCAGGATGATAGATCTCGTTCGAGCCCATTACTTCAGGATCAATATCGAACACGTGCTTATTGTCAAAGGAAGGTCTCGTTCCTTTTATAAATAACGGCTCGCGATTGCGCGAGGCGTAGCGTGCACTTCCCAGGTAGTCCTGGACACTGAATCCAGTTGCTCAGTTAAGGTGGAAAAACAATAACGAAAGCGAAAAAAAAACCCGACATTTACTTACACTCGTTGGGTAAGCGAGAAGGCGTTGCTCACAAGCGGCGAGTCATTGTACAACGAGATAAAATGAGAAGCTTGCATGGCTTGCAGCATCTCCTCACCCTTCTGTCGACGAGCCTGTAAACCATTACGCTTAACTCCAACCAGTGAGAAAATGTTGAGGAGGGAATAGAAGAGTATTTGTTGCAATATGTGTACATATAGACAAAATGTGTATATTACGTGCCTTCTCTTCTTTCTTCCATTCCTTTGTTTGCTTATGAGTCTTGAATTGTTGTTTGTTACACAGCTCCTTTATCTCGTTCTCTCCGATGTGACGACAAAAAGATGGACCTGCTTGTCTGACGATTTCTTCGTAAAGCTTCTTGGTTAGAAACCTACAACGATGGCCTATAAATCATGTTCAAAGCATACGAAGAAATGATGCAACAATAAAAAAAACTCAGTGGGAATTAAAAATTGAAAATGAAACACTTCATTATCTTACGTTTCCCAAAATCCCAATTTTCCTAAGTAAAGTAGAGCTGTAGTTACAGCTCTTAAATACTTTTGATCCGTTCTTCGCGCATCGAACCTGAATGAATGAGAATAAAAAAGTACAAGTTCTGAAAAAAATAACTTGAATGATATATCTAAACTCTGTCATAACGTATGTTCTTGGCTTTCTTATCCTTGAACTTCACAATGAGTGAATATTATGGAACAACAGTAAGAAAACCAAGGAAAGTTCAGCAACAATTGTGCGAATAGCAAATAGAAAATTCTAACCTTAGATGGAAAGCCATATCAAACGAATCAACGTTTGCGTATTCCACAGTACTCTGAGTTTTGTCATTCGTCCAAAAGACGGTAACCTATAGAAAGATAATCATGAATAGAGAATAAAGGATTTTACCCTGAAAAATGAAATAGGTATCTAATTATGAGATTTATGAAGATCTGTGTAGGAAAATAAAATAAACCTAGTACCGCTAACTTCCAAAATAGTTTAACCGAAGCGATACACAATATGTTCGTCCGCCCAATAACTAACTTGTATAGGAGCTGTATCAGTGATATGGTACACTGTTCCTGGCCAATACTCGTCGGATCTCCATTTACACCATACAAGGTCCCCCACCAAAAATTCCTTCCAGTTTCTGGCATTAGGAGCCTGCAAATAAAATGGACAAAATAAATCAAAGCCTAAATGTTCGACGAAATTGAAGACAATGAATTATACTGTTTTCAACCCATTTCTTTCGAATAAGGAAGTATTTCCCTAACGATACACACTTTTTGTAATTTAACATTGGCTTATTCTACTGTTGTCTTATGCAAATATGGTGTACCTACAATACACCAACCATGCACAAATAAGAGTGAGACAGCACTTTTTTGAGTTTTTTATAGTAGTTCAGTAAATCACAAGGAAAGGAAGCAAATGTTGGATGGACCATTAGTAGATAATGCACTGAATACCATGCTTAATATGACAAATGAGAAGATACCTTAACAGGCAAAGCTACGGCCACTTCATAGCCACCACTCAGTTGAGCATAAGATTTGCCATCTCTATGGATTATTTTAACTGCATTCGTTGAACGAGGCGGATAGCGAATGAACTGTGGCAATTGCCCATTTTCTGGAGCGTTAATGAACGGACAAGTACGAATCAGTTTGTAGGCCTGCGACCACATTCTATATCTGAAAGGTGTTGGCAAATAAATCTTACTCTAAACATATTGTAAAATTATCACGTATTATGTCACAGCAGTATTCTTGCATAAAAACCGAGAGAGAGAGCGAGACAGAAAGAGATAGGGGGGGGAGGGGGGTTAAGAAGTATCAGAAGAAAAAGAATAGAAAGATGGAGAAAAAAGACCTAAGGAACGATGAATCTCTCATGTATTACAGTATATTAACTTTTTATTTGCTACCTACTACAATTTTTTTATGGCAGGGTATTATGCGACATACAACCGCAATGGTGCTGAGCTATTTGCAAAACTCCGGACCGCAGGTGTTTGCGACGGGGAACGGACGGGCTATTACCTTTTCCGGAGGCTAACGTATTCACCACCACACCATGCGGGTCCGTCGTTTCTCATGTCTCTTAGCTAGTTCTATCGACCAATGCCGTCAGCAATCATCGGTCAACGGGATCGATAGAACTAGCTGAAAGGCGAAACGAAGCAGTTTCGTTTCCCACCACAGAAACCTGCGGTCCGGAGTTTTGCCAATATCTCAGCACCACTGTAGTTATATTTCAGCATAATTTTCACGAAAAAAAAGTTGCATGAACAAATAATGCAACAAATATTACTCAATATCCTAGCTAAGTTTGCCAGAATAAAATTTGTAAAGTTGGAATGTAAAGTTCCACGAACAGCTAGGGGTAATTGAAGGGCTACGAAGACATTAAACCTATCGTATCATAGCTGTTAACCTAATATAGCCAATCATATTACTATATCATTATAAGCACAGCAAAGCTGTACATTGATAACCACCCAAGAAAATTAGCACCATTACAAATTTTATAAAAAAACAGCAAATATCTCGGTCTAAAGTAACAGGGTTCAGATATAATGAAAAAATCTAATGTTTTAAAGCATCAGAAAAGACTAACCTATATGTAAGTGAACCGTTCGAAGTAGCAATAGGCGTTCGATTTTTCTCCAACGAATGGGGAGCCATGTGAGTTTCCGATCGCATGCCTTCGTCACTCAATTCCATCTGTTCTCCCTCCTCAACATATTTGTCTGCCTTTTTAAAAATTGAAACGGCATTTTCTGCACCTAAGTACCTTTTCCACTTTAGGTTTCACTACACCTTCTCCAACATGCGATTTGCCCTCATGATCCTCGCCCCTCTCAGAAATACGCGTTCCTCCCTCAGGATCTCGTGCTCTCCTCATTTCCGACATGTCACCTGTATTCACTACCACTTCCGACTTTGGCGACTTTTTATCTTCCACTTGAGGCTCCACGGCTGACTTGGCATCCATCTCAAGATGGTTGTTAACCAACATCTTGTTCAAATCTGATAGGTCGTCAGAAGAGATCTGGTCCTCAGCGGTCACTCGATCCCCCGTGCGACGTCCTGCCTTTGGACGAACTCTCTTCGATCGCGTGAGTGGTCTCAATCGTGTTGATGTCGGTGATTGACTTACCAGCAATGGTTTACCATTAATTACAACATCGGATGAAGGTACAGAGTCTAGTAGTTGATTCGTCGAATAACCCGTGTTTTCAGTCCTCGCATTAGTCCCTGTACTTGTGTCAGCAATCACCTGAGCATTTTGTTGGTCGTCGCCAACAGATGACGAAACGGGGATCTGTGGTGAAGAAAAAAAGCTATAAGAATGTTCATCGTTCTTATCACGAGGCGATACTTTCGCCGATCGAAGACAAAATGAATACTTAGGAAAAGACAATGGAGGGTATGAATATGAGCGCACCCTAGTTGCGCTGAGCAGAACTGGCGAAACACGGTCGCCGTCAAGCTGTTCATCCAATGAATGAGTGGCCGCAATGTCTTGATTCTGTGGGTAGGCAGCAGTCACAGAACGGTACTTGCGGGTGACATAAGGATGTAATTTCACTGGGTCACCACGGCGCTGTTTCTGTTTCCACGTTTGGATAGATAACAGCGGCGGGTCTGAGTCCAAGCCGCTCTCTCTCTGTGGTCTCGAACCATTTTCCATATTCATTAGCCATGTGAATGTTACATCAGCGTCGGCTTCACCACTATTAACAGATCTCTCCAAGCTTGTTTCCAGAAATACGGTTGTGTTCTTATAACATGTCTCCCTGTTTGGAACGACACTCGCAGAATCGTGAACAATATTCGAACCCGGTTCGAGTGCCGCATTTTCGTCTAAATTTGGAAACGATACGTATTAAAAAATCTTTCTCCACGAAAAATAAAAATGTACCCATCATGTGACCAATATCTTCGCAGATCCTTTCATTGCTATAGCTTCTTGACTTCTGCAACGATACGATTTTAGGTAGGATTTTAAGCGTAAATCAGTGAAAAATTTCAATACCTTCTTTCGTGTCTTCGTCTCCGAAGATTCCGCTGAGTTTTCCGTGTGCTCGTAAACATCTCTATCAATAGCATGAACTACTCTGTATTGATATCCTACTCCTGTTCGATGAAATCGCACTTTCAAAGACGAATGACGCGTAGGCAAGGGAGTTTCGCGTCCCTAAATTAATAATAAGCGGTAATAAGAAGTCCTACTGATAAGTCTACTCGACTGGAATCTCACAGCAACAAAACACCTGCTTTTTTACGTCTGTCTTACAAGAAACTACAGATTACAACCGTGAGTTACTAGGGAAAAAATTATCACTGCTCCGCAGTTTATAGCTCATCAAGTATGTTTTCATTTTGTTAGGGTTTGATTATGAGTTCGAATACGGGCAATACAATACGTCAAGAAAGTCATATTAAAACACATTTGGACAGAATCCACATCATCCTGCATTTATGCATAAACAATCAGTGAAGACTATTGGAGATATTCACTCGCTCCTCAACGCTGAACCCATGCATTATTCTAGATTTGATTAAACCATTTAGTTTACTTTGCTACCCAGGTCCTAACCTCCAATTTAGCGTGACTGTTTCTTCCATATACTCTAAAAAGTAGACGGACGACATGTGAGTCACATAAAAACTTACAATGTAACGTGTAGGTAATCCCGAAGATCGCGGAGTAGGAGAATGTGGAGGTAATCCCAAAGACTGCGGAGCAGGAGGACATGGAGCGGACTTCTCAACAACCGTGACCGGAATACCCACATTAGCGGTTGACGACGGCAGCCTAAAATTTCCAACATGAAAACGCTGTGGACAAACATGCATTCGTCGGTGTTCATCAGTTTTCATTCTCTCATTAACTCACGAATTCCCAGAAGTTGGCGTATTTCCATATACCGATGCGGAGATCTTTTCAACCAGCTTCAGCCATTCTTGCTCTGTGACGAGACAAGTTAGTGGTGGCAGAGGGTCGATGGCTATCTTCAATAGGAAACTCCCGTCGCTGATGTTGCTCACTGTAAGGAGTGGTTTATACGGATTCCAGCGAAGGAATTCCTCCAGTAGTTTGTCTGAAAACAAGCACGAAAACCTAGTAGAAAACTATAAGGTGTACTTTTGTATAAGTAAACTCTTACTGTAGAGCATGAGATGTGTCCTAGCCGACGATACCTCGTCGGGACTCCCTTAAATGAGATACAGATTCCATTATTTCCAAAATATGAACAGAATGTTCTAAACAAAAGGCGGTGAGGACTTACCGACTGTTTCACGCTGCTTTGATGACCCCGGCTCGTCCGACATTGGTGCTGATGATCGTTGATGCTAAACGAGGGCATTTATATAGCCATAAGACGTCATCGATAGCAACGAAATCGCTTAACACGAAACGGATGATAACGATAAGGGGAGGTATGGTTCACACCGGTGCAAATCCGCACACACTTAGGTAGGTATTGGTTTGAAACAGATGTGAACGACCCACTTCTGATGTTCAATAGCCACCATTAGAAGAAATCGAGGAGCTAGTCCTACTACTTTATCACATCCTTATCTCCTAAATGATGACCGAACAAATCAACTCAGGTTGAACAAGCCTAACTAGAAAACATCGAAACACTTGCACTGCAACATTGGACGGCCAGTGTTGACGTTTCAATGGCTACCTGCAAGACTACTAACAATAACTATTTTCCTAAGTCCTGCTTAAAGCACATAACTCCACCTTCCCACACGATTACTATCGGTTAGGAACCGAGGAAACAAAAAAATAAAAATAAAAATGAACCGCAGAGCGAGCATTATCGCCACAAGCCGCTTCGTCGCAGGAATCAATAGCTTTAATAAACACAATTATTGATCGGACTTACATGGACAACAGATTCAATGACAATGATGTGATTATGAACAAAGTGGAAGGTTTTATGAAATACCTTAATGTTACAGCCAAATCTCTAATCAAAACGATACAGAATTAGATGGGAATTCTTCGATAGCAGCCGTTGTGAAGTCAGAGATGCAGAGTGAGTCTACCCGCCGGAAAGTCCCTGAGTTACGTAATCCTGGTAGAACATGTTTTTTGAATCGCTAGGATTTTTTGTGTCCATAGATTGTCCGTTGTGATTTGTACGGCAATTTGTTAGTCATACCTATCTACTTAATTTGCCAATAACCGAAATCGATAAGGTTTTCTAGTAATCGTACAAGAATAGCCGTCACTCAGTCGTCTACGGTTCCTTCATTTTTGCCTCCGCTCAGTTTGTGAGACTCGTCTAAGACGGCGGAGATCGATTAAGTACTGCCAGTACATCATCATCAGTTGCTTAAGTATACCTTAGCGTCTTAGCGGTAGCGTCTGCAGATGTTATGGATATTGAAAGAAAGGGTCAGTCAAGTAGGAAGAGAGCATGCAGAACACGATGGAGTCTTATCCGTCTCCATCTTTCTGTTCATGTAAGTTACTACCTAGGAGTAAGTAGGAGTAAAGTAGTTCTTGCTTAGTTTTTGGTGTTAGTATGTGCTCTAAAAACGCGATAGTTACCAAGCTTGGCATAGGTTTTAGTCGCTGTGCGTTGAAGACAATACATATTCTGTGTCTACTTAGCCTAATCAATCACGTCGGATTTTCATCGTATTCTTATCTCATATACTTGACTCACTTAAATGCAGACCTTCGATTTCGTGCAGAGGAGGTTTCATTGTGAACAGTTTGATTGTTGTTGTGTTAGTGAGATTTCGTGGGATCCACATGTGCTTCCACAGTATTTGCTTTGTATACTCGGGTTTTTTAAAAGCGCCACTCGATTTCGGATTGTTTTTGGATTTTCAGGAATGGAACTTGAAGAACACCAGTCGTTTTCGGATGTCCGTTGATGGATGGACATGGTTATCGTTCCGATCCGGCGCTTAGGACCTTACCAACAATGTCCAACCGTCCCGTATGAGCTGTGAATTATTAGACTTTCCTAGACGGCTAGGAAGTAGCAGATCTTTATGTGGGCTAATTATTCATTCAGTTAACTTTACTTTGTTTGATGGAGTCGAGTACATGCTGTTTCCGGTGATCAACACCAAGCGTTTTGCTTTGGTTTTCAGATTTATAGGTAGTCGAATCAGAAGTCCATTTAGATGGCAGAGTTTCTTCTCTCAGAGTTTGAACAGTGGAACACTGTACATCTGTGACGGTAAGACTTACAGTTATGAAGTACCCTAGTTTGAACGTACCTGCAGTGACCGTGCATGTTATCTTTCAACGCTTCTTAAAAGTATAGGACTTTTTTTGGATCATTAGGTTTCATTTCATGCGACTGCTTCAAAAAGTTAATGCTTTGGTGCAGAGCGTTCATTAAACATATTACATTCGTTAATCGACACATCTCCCAACCGTTTACTCCCTCATCGTCGATAGGAGGTGTTCCTATGTGTTGGGTTGCGATGTACAGCGTGGGGATTCATTCCCCGGTAGGGTCTCCCAGGGTGAAAACGAGTCCGGCGTTACCATCGGGAACCCAGCTAAGAGCAGACCAATATCAATACCAAGATCCGTCACCACCCTGTTAACAGACTAGTCGCGTGGTGGCAAATCTCCCTGTGATCCACAAGGGCGGCGACTGCTTGCGGTGTTGACGAGCTCGGGCAGACTTTGACCTATCCGACCTTGGGACTCCAAGAAACCACAATGCCTAAACCAGCAAAACTCCGAAAAAATGAAGAGTATGCTGGGGCCCGCAGAACCAGTGAGGAAGGGCAATCCAAGTTTCCAAGTAAGTAGTAATCAACAGATGTCCGCTGAGGAGAAATTTGTTTCCGAAGTTTCTAGCTATCCATGAAATATGGACGGATCAGTTGGCGTACTAGTTTCATTCCATTGCTATAAGGAATGATGGCCATAATATCTGGTTATTCTTGAGACTAACGGTTCTTTTTCTTCTCAAAGTACTTCGTTTGTAAACCCGATGTTCTTATCTCCATCACATTTCATCGTATTTTGTTGTACGTAGTGGTTTTATGACATATTTAGGGAAATGATAAGTTCCAGAGCTGAGAGCTTGTGGCTCGAAATATACGTACTGATCAGTTTGCCACTTCCACTGCAGCATGAATGCTTTGCAGTTTTGCGAGAAGTAACGGTTCACGAGTCTTGTACTTGTTAATTCTAGGATTATTGTGGCTGCAAAGTGTATGGGGGATCGTCTGAAAGTGACTTTTTGTTTAAAAAATTGGCTTTTTTATACGAGTCATCGTTTTGAATTCGTTCAGAGTAGCTTGTAATGTGAAATAATTCCGCCGTCGTCAATTTTATATTCGTAATTGCGTGGAGTTCTAGCCGCGTAGAGATCCATTAGAAGGATTCTTAACTCTGTGTTGTTCAGCTTTAAAGTTATGCTAATCGTTTATTGATGATTAATTTGGACTTTCAAGCTTAATAACGCTGTGGTCACTGCCCTATTTGGTGAAGAAAGTCAGTGTGTTTGAGTTACGAACAAGGTAACTTCGATTTTCACTTTATCGATGGCAGTGCCCCACCGCTGTCGGTTTTTAACATCTTTGCTTAATGGGTTTTTTCTAGAGTTACGTCATATGTTTCCAAAAGTGTGGCGGATGTTTTTTCATCCGGCTTAAACGTTTTTACGGTATTTTCTTACTGGTTTCAAGGGTACAGATTAAGAGGCGGAATTTGAAATGCATAAATAATGAAAACACGATTTTGATACATACCTGCTTGGATAAGGGCTCGTGTGGCGAAGTGGTCAGAGGCGCCCTGCAGTACACACGGGGCCGATCCCAACACGTGGCTCACCAATCCTTCTATCCTTCCCGGGGTCGGCAACAGGTGCAAGATATGTTTGAGAGGATAGCAGCAATGGCTCGATACATCGGTAGGCCACCGCGAGTCATTGTACAAACGATGCTTAGTGAAGTCGAATGCATGGCGCATCCCTCAGGTATTGGTCAACGCCGAAATCTTTATCCTTTATCCTTTTACTTGCTTGAATATTTGCACATCGCGCGAAGCGAAGCACTTCTTTAATTCTCTGCCTTTCGTTTGTTTGTGGTCGTGTATGAGTTCGCTTGCGGCTTAATGATCTGATTTACCTTCACAAATTAAAAGAAGGTTTAGCGTAGATTACACAGGATAATCGTGCTAGCGTGTTTTTTCTTCGATGATCGTAATCGGGAGTCCTATATTGAGGTAAGGCTTGTTGCATTGCGATTAGTTGAACAACCTATAGAAGACGACATTGAAGATCGAATATGACGAGACTTGTTAGTACACTATGCATATTCGTGTAGTACTATACGGAACTTATGATTGACAAAATTGATTACCCTTAGCTCAATCAGCGCTGCAAATTTGTTGTTTAAGCATTTCCAGTTTCTGTAGCATAGCGCCCATTTCCGTTAGCAGTCATTTCGGTTCCTTTTTCGAAGTGTTCTTTAATGGGATTTGTGTATACATATGTTCATATGTGTGTACATATGCGTCCATATGTAAATATGTACGTAAATACATGTGTGTAGACATAAACATATGTACACTTACATAAATAGATGATAAATGGTAGGCCAATCATATTTATATACTAGAAGAGATGTACATTACATACATATCTTTGCAGATACAAATGTATGCAAAGTAATTAGTGTTTTTTTTGAATTGGAGCGGCGTCCTTTAAATATGTCCAGAACTCTTAATGTATAACGTGGATATGGTTCTATGACTCGACCACATGCGACTCTTAGAATGTCTGTCGTTTCTTCGGCAGGGCCATTCATGAATAA
>JADANN010000435.1:600000-841962 GCA_018806985.1 Angiostrongylus vasorum | reverse complement strand
AAAATCTAAAAAGATTTGTTCTTGTTGTTGACCAATTTACCTACCAACTTGCTAGTGACATTACGTGTGACCTCAACTGCTCTCCAGTTTGTCACATTGGGTACTTTCAGAACTCCTGCTCATTTAGTGATAAGAATCCATATGTTTCATGCGACTGTTACTTTTACACTCCCTTTCATTACATTTTCACTAATTCCTCAAGTCTGGTTTGTGGTTCACGCGTCTTTTTCTGCTTCTAGTGGCATCCTTAACATTCTTTTTCTAGCACTTGAGTCGTTTTGTGTTTTATTATCTGCTAACACAGGTTGGGAAGATAATTTGTGCCTCATTAGTCGTTTACGCAGTCGCCTTTTGCAGTAATCGTAAGTAGCAGTCTAGTTTTGACATTGTTCCTTTTAGAGCTCCTGACCCACGGTGTAGTGTAATGGAAAACGGCGTTGATGAGAAGGGTCACACGGCAACAAAGGAAACCGTGGAGAACGCCCCACTAAGGAACGACGTCACTACCGACATGGAGGTTGAGACCAAAGATCTTGTCATTATTCAAGAAGACGTTAAACTGAAGCCAGAAAAGGAAGTCGAAAGTGAAGCTGACGTAGAAAACAGAGAAATGGATGTCGACAACAGGGATACAGACGTAGAGAACGTTGAGGTAGCGCTTTTCATTTCCACTTCCTTGATGCTACTGCTTCTTTAAACCTTTTAATCCTGTGCGAATAAGCATTGCTTTTGAAGGTGAACATGGTCGAGGATTCGGCTAGTGAAGAGGATGATATCTGCACTCCACCCGATGCTGCTATGGAGGTGAACGTTTCTTGCGACGACGAATGCGCAGAGCGTATAAAGAAATTTGTGGATTTACCACGATGCGAAAGCGAATATATGACCGAGGAAGAGGACGATCCAGATGACCTTTATAAGCCGGAAGGCACTATCTACCTCGACATTGATGGGTTTAGTCAGTTTTGTAAAGGATCACCCGAAACTCAACAACGTCTCTCGAAGCCTGTGTTTGTTCGAGGTCTTCCATGGAAGATCTTGGCCATCCCAAGGGATGCGGCGAGAGTCGGCACAGGAACTCGGCCTAACAAAGCGCTTGGTTTCTTCCTACAGTGCAATGGAGACTCTGATGCTGTCGCGTGGAATTGCATTGCGTCAGCTTCATTGAAGGTTCTTGGAACATGTCTATGGACTTGCTCCTACTTGCTTTTATCAGTTCGTTGGAAAGCGAGTTGAAGTGGCTTGAAAGGTAGTGGTTAAAATAGTTTTTTTTTGTTGGTTTAGGTTCTTGGTCAAGTTGAAGGTTTTGATGATCATTCACGGCGGATAACTCATACATTCTATCCAAAGGAGAATGACTGGGGATACTCGCAGTTTTTAACTTGTGACGTGAGTGTTTTTTTTCCAACATTCTTAGATTTACATTCGTATCTGGCTAATGCAGGTGTTTCGAGTTTTACTCAGGGTTTTTTCAGCATCTAATAAATCCAGATAATGGTTTCATAAAAGATGATACTATACGCTTGGTAGTTCATGTTTCGGCGGATGCTCCGCACGGTGTGCAGTGAGTTGCCCGTTGTAGATTTATGTTTATTTGCAGAAAACGTCTAACGAACAGTTCTATCCTCCGAGTACTATTTCAGAAATTTATATTTAGTGACGATATTCTGGAGAATTTTGGATTAGAACTTTAAAAGAAGCAATCTGGCTCAATGTTTACCGAACCCTTTCAGATGGGACAGTAAGAAACATGCCGGCTATATAGGACTCAAAAATCAGGGAGCCACATGTTATATGAATTCTATTCTGCAAACTTTATATTTCACCACGAAATTAAGGAAGGTTCGTCCGCCTTTTTTGCTACTGTGGCCAGTGCTGTGTTCCTAACCTACTTTTTTCACTAGTTGTTTTGCACTTTAGCGAGCAAGGTTGCATGCTGTGGCACAGTGAATGTTAAGAAATGGAGGATTAACTACGCGTTTTCAAAGCTCTTTTCTCCGCAGTTGTGCCTGCGTCACTGTTAAAACTAGAGAATCAGTCATTCTTGAGACGTTTTTTTCTTTGATCTTAGACATTGTATTCATATCCGGAGACACATCAAGAGGTGAACACAGCATTTTGCCTTTGTCAGATATGTTGTCTTCGTCGGAAAGGTTACAGCAGACCTTAACCTCGCTTGTTTGCATTGCAAAAGTGAAACTCTCGTCTTGTAGTTTTGCTCGAACTCTGTCACATGTTTTGCTCTACATCTTTGCATCTATTTGCAATGGCGAGGAATATAGCACATACGATAGTAACCTTACTTGCTTTCAAGATGCATGTTAGATCCAGTAGTATACTTGTTATTTCCCATCGTTCTCTTCGTTTTCGTCGTTGATGTTGCGTCCTGCAAAATCATCGAAGGGAACATATTCGATGTATTCCATTGGTGGAGAGAAGCATTTCAGGCAGTCTACGACATGCCAGTATCACAGGATGATTCAGAAAATAATGTTGCCTTGGCTATGCAGCGGGTATTCTATGACTTGCAGGTAGTTTTTAGGTCTCAATTTCTTCAGGCTGTTTATTTATTGTCACTGCTGGTGAAGACTGTCTATGTTCTTCGTTAAGCATTCGGACCGTCCAGTGGGTACCAAGAAGCTCACTAAGTCATTTGGATGGGACTCATTAGAGACGTTTATGCAGCATGATGTACAGGAATTGTGCAGAGTACTTCTCGATAATCTTGAGAGTAAGATGAAGAAGTCACCGGTAAGATATTCCTTTATTTTTTATATGTAGTGTTTTTTTTTATGAAAAACTATTTGTAGTTCTGATTTCATTCTTCGCTCTCTTGCCTCATTGGTTTCGTATCAATTTCGAAAGCTTCAATGGATTACTCAAACTACATTCGTGTTGCCTAGGTAGAGGAAACAATTCCAAGTCTGTTTCGTGGTATTATGAAGTCCTATATCCGCTGTACGAATGTCAGCTTCGAGAGTAGCAAGGAGGAACCCTTCTATGACATTCAGCTGAATATCAAGGGGAAAAATAACAGTGGGTTCAAAATTTGTTAAAAGTGGTTGTATTTGTAACAGTTTTGTTGTAAGATGTTATTGTTACTTTGGTATTTCTGAGAGGATACTTAGTATTCCCTAACGCCCGATATAAATACTGTAGTGTCCTTCGCCAGTGTGTTTTCGATTTCCAGTGTGTGTTCGATACCCATGACAGAGACGTGCGGTCAGGAGTTTTGCTAATGTTTCAGCAATGCTGTAGTGTCCATTTTCGGTTTCTTGTTTTGCAGAAATTTTTTTTATTACACAATGTTTAATCATATTTCACTATGTTTGCCACACACAGCTGATCGAAAACAAGTCAAAATAGTAAGGTTGAGAGCATAAAGAACCGTTCTTTACACTTGATTATTCAGAAAAAACCTCTTTGCGGGAAGTTTTTTGATCAGTGATTTGATAACCGTAATTTAAAAAAGGCCGGAATAGACTTAACATAGGGTGCAAAATACTTCGAGGTATTGCCACTAATGTGTTTACACACACACATAGTAACACACACTAAATACCTATAGTAACACACTAAGTAACTGTACACATAATTTGTACCATAGAAAAATTGAAGAAAATCTCCACAAATCTATTTGTTCACATCCTTTAAAGCTGTCTAGTCAATGGAAAATCATCTTTTATTTCCGAAAAACGGGAAAGTCCGCAACTGACGAAGAATTGCTCGTACTCCATCTAGACAGCCTCGTTAATTGGCGTGAGCACGTTATGGGTTAACAGAGAATTCTAGGCAACATGACCTGATTTCAACTAAGTATATGGTAGAGTAGATTGGAAAGAGTGAATTCTTTCCAGTGCATTTCTTTCTCGCTTTTTCTTTTGCGGTACTTAGTTCTTTCTTCGCCACAACTGTCTTGTTACAGCGGAAGCTTCCAATCACGGACATCTTCCAATATTTCGCCAGAAAGAGTCGGTTTTCCCCACATTATGACTTGTAAAAAGTTTCAGAACGTTCTGTCATTCTCCGGTGATGGCAGTACAATGGAGTCGTTTGCTGGTGATGAAGGAACTCCATTATCTCTGCTGGCGAGATTGCCACAGGAAATGCTGCAGTACTTTTTGAGGGTTCTAAGGCGTTTGCTGCAAAGAGATAGATCTATGACTTATTCATCAATTCTTGATTGTTGTTCAGATAAAGTAGCATAAGTGGAGGAATCTCGACGTCTCGCCCTGGGTGGCAGCTTGCTCTGTTCAATTTCATTTCAGAGCGCACATAAGGAGTAGTTGAACCTCTTCCAATGACCTATGTTATGAATGTGATAGGGACACATGCAGCTTTTTCCCAATAACCATGTTCATTTGTGTGTCTTATGACCACACCAAACACACTTTAGAAATATTAAATTACGAGTAAATAGTACGCTAACACTCCTCTATGTAATACGATTTATTTTCAGTCATGCAATCCTTTCGAGAGTATGTCCAAGTTGAGCGTTTGGATGGCGAGAACAAATACGATGCTGGTGACTATGGGATGCAACCGGCTGAAAAGGGTGTGAAATTTGTTTCCTTCCCACCTGTTCTGCATCTGCAGCTGATGCGTTTCCAGTACGATGCCACTCTTGACGCCAACGTGAAAATCAATGACAAATTTGCCTTCCCTGATAAGCTCTGCCTGAAGGAATTTATGGAGGGAAACGGAGAAGACTACACATACTGTTTACACGCAGTACTTGTGCACTCCGGAGATTTCCACGGCGGTCACTATGTTGTATTCATCAACACTGGTCTTCGTCCACCTGGTGAAAAATACAAGCCAAAGGTTTGTTGTTCAATGTCTGCGAAATCGATAATTTTCCTCAGATTTAAGACTTCATGAATTTTTACCTTTTTTTGGTCACTGTGCTTCTGATTAGGCAATATGGGACGTTGTTAATTAGTAGTGAGACCTACTAGCCATTGTAGCAAACAAAGGGTCTGTATGTCATGCAGGATTTAATTGAATGCGTGAGGACTTTCTTCATAGATAAAATTTCAATGAAGTCTTTGCACTTTAATTTGCTCCAATTTACTAGGGCATATTATTCCTCATTTCTGTTACAATTTTGCAAATTGGTCACGTAGTTTTTACGGGCGAGGCATGTATAAGGTGAGATATGAGCCATATGATGCAGTAGAAACTTTCACTAGTGATTTGTGTCAAGTAGGATAAATGCTTTTGCTCTTTCAGTGGTGCAAATTTGACGACGATGTCGTTTCAAGGGCAACTGTGAGGGAAGCAGTTATGGCGAATTACGGGGGAGACGACGGCGAATCGACCGGACGCACGTATACAAATGCTTACATGCTCGTATACGTGAGACAAAGTTGTATAGGTAAAACTGCACTTATGTTGTTGGACAACTTCTTGCTCAGATTTGACCTCGTTCATTACTATTTAGATGAGGTCTTGTGCCAGCATGAGAATCTCCAAGTACCCGCACATCTCGTACAGCGATTTGAAAATGAACGAGAGGAAGAAAACAAGAAGAAGAAAGAAAAACAGGAAGCACATCTTTACACTGAAATTGTCGTAAGTTTATTGGAACCTACATTTGTACTGAAAGGCCAACTTCTGAATTCCTTTGGAAGCTAATCGTGATCTCGCTTCGTTTGTATATTCTCAAGGACGTATAGGAAGCGCCAAATTACGGGATATTGTTGGTTAACCACCTTCGCAATCTGAATTGGAAGAGGCAACGTAGGAGATAGGTCCTTCTCTCATTTGAATATTTCAAAACTCTGATGGCTTGTCCTCGCTGGTAGTGCGGGTCCCACATAATCTCCATTTTTTTCGGAGTTTTACTGATTTAGCTATTGTGGTTCACCGTGTTCACGAGGTCTGGCAAGCCAAACTCTGCTCCAGGTCGTCACCACCGCAGGCAGTCGCTGCCTTTGTGGATCAGAGCGAAATTTGCCACCATAGTTTGATACCAAGGCGGTGGTAGAACCTAGCATTGGTTTACTCTTAGCTTGGCTTCTGTAAGGAAACGCCGGAATATGGGAGACCTTTCCGGGGGATAAATCGCCTCGCTGTGCGTTGTTGTCCGACACCCATGAACTCCCTGCCACGATGAGGCGGTAAACTGTTGCGAGGAAATTCTTCCCAATGGTGGGACAATATGCTTACCCTAAATTCTGCGGAGCTTTCAGTACAGTCATAACATTGAAAATATTGAAACCTTTTGTGACACTACTAGCTTATGAATTATGGCGGTATGACATAGTGTGTTATAAAGGCCGAGTTATCAGCACACTGGAAGCAAGTGTGCTATTTCAACTAATGCTTTATATAATAGCCTACTACGGTTTTCCAATCTGGAAGTGCTTTGTGGGAAAAGTTACTACCACGGTTCATCTGGGAATTTGCACACGTTCTCCTGCTCAATGAATTTTATACATCTAGTATAGATGGTCACGGACGAACACCTAGCCAGCTACAACGGCTTTGATTTGGTCGATCCGAAGCTATTAGACGATACTGGTTTGCCTCGCGAGAAAATCGAAAAAAGCATGACGATCCCACAACTTTACGATTACGTGAAGACAAAGCTTTTCTCAAACGAGCACGAAATCGAGGTAGTTAACGTTACGTGCTCTTATTCCATTATGATAAGATTCATTCATAAGTTGAAAAGCAACGAAGTTCAGACACCAGCCCGGGAAATGTTCAGAATTTGGAAGTTTGAGGAAACGACCTACAAAGACGAGGGCAGTGTTATGTCAGCGTTGCCTCGTTTGCGTCCGACGTCACTGATTCCGCATTCCGAAGAGACGCAAGAGAAGACCCTAGAAGCTGTCCTTGAGAGCGATCGAAATTTGCTATACATTGAGACGAGCCCAGCAAACTCACTAAGGAGCTACAACGAAAACTCCGAAATGTTGATGTTCTTGAAGTACTATGATGAACAGTCACGTACCTTACGGTATGTTGGGCATTTCATAGTTGCCTATCGTCAATGTATGTCAGCTTACACTAATGAGTGTTTAAAGCTGATTGGTCTTCCTGAGAATACACCATTACGCTTTTATGAGGAAGTTGCGCCGGACCGTATCCGCTTAATTGAGAGCCTTGGAAAGCCTTTGTGTGCTGATAATACAGTCGTCGAAGTAAGCGATGGCGGCTTGTTGATCGCTGAGCGTCAGGACCGAACAAATGAAACAAACAATGCCAAGTTGCATCTCGATACTCTTTATAACACCATCGACATCGAAGCCATTGCCAACAATGATTCTTTCGTCTCGAATCATGCGGAGCTTGATCCTCCCATCACGGGGACGATTGGACTGGTGAGTTCAACGTGTGATTAGAATAACGACTCTTTCAGTGCGGATAAGCTCTTCTGTGGATATATCTGTCTGTATGCACCTTTAAATTCAAATTTCGGATCATGTCTTCAAATAGTGTTTCTATGCGGTTGTCTTCTCTAGTCGTTTTCGTGGTCTGAAATTCCTGTTTTCCATTTTGCAGCATATTTGCCTATATGTCGTTGTAGAATTGGACCATGCGACAGCTGGTGGATTACATTGGGAAAGAAATCAATTACGATCCTGCTAAAATTTTGCTGTGGCGGGTGTCACCGTTCAATGATCGTGCTACGCAATTCCTCACTGATTCCCAGTCTAAGGCTTTACGTGTGAACGGTTTGCTAGGACTTGCAGGAGCACAACTCCATGATCCCAGACGTAACAAGAGGTATGTGATGTAAAACCATTAGAGTACAACGCATACTTGATCGCATCTACTTCGAAATGAAGTTCTTTTTTTTCTAAATGCTTGTGAATATTTTACATTCTTCAAGGTACCGTGTTGTTTATACGAAGATGCCAATTCCAATAGCTGATATGGAGCGTAAGCGGCAAATGAAGATCCAGATGATGGACGAGAAAATGAATATAACGGAAATCACTATCTTTCCTGAGAAAATTGGGACAGTGCGAGATATTCTGGAGGAGGCAAGACGAGAGTTCAAGTTCGCACCGAACGGTACGGGAAAGCTGAGGTATCATTTTGACGACACATCACTCTTCGAATTTGCTTGGAATGGCTTACTTGAATTGTACAGGGAATGGGATTAAAAGCAGATTTTAAAGGAAATTAGATGTCATGAAATAGGTGGAAGAATTCCAGTTTTCTAACCCTTTTGCTTTTATTTATTTCTTGTAAAATTAGACTCGTCTACGTTGGCCAGAGTAGCCAGAGCATGCGGGCTTACACGATATTCAAGGAAGAAACTTCTGTGATGGAAGTATTCCAGAAAACCATGACGCCGTCCATGTACATGGTAGTTGTTTACGATATTTGTTTCTGTATTGGCTTTGAAGTCGTGTAATTCTTTGGTACTTTTCGCTCTCCTTTTGATAGCAGTGGGTGCATTTAGGGACGTGTTGAGGAAGTTCCTCAAGATCAGCTGGTCGTTCGGAGCAACGAATACCTTGTCCCAATTGCGCATTTTGACAAAGATCCCGGTCGAATGTTTGGCGTCCCCTTCTTTTTGAAGGTCTGGTATTCATTTGTTTTTCTTTAGCTGTAGTTTGCTCTATACATGTGTAGGACTTATTCAGCGCTTCCCAATGTGTCAGTACTCTAGTAGGTCTTGTAACACGGCCGTATCGATGTTATCAGAAAATTTTGTTCATATAGGTGGGATTCTGCCATTTCCCTACACAACCAAAAGAATATATTTAAATCGTTATGAAGTCCGTACAGTTTTTTAGATGAATTCTATTAAGAGCCTTGTCTAGGTGGCCAACGATGAGCTATTGTCGAGTGTCCGAGAACGCATTCAAGCTCGTCTTGATGTTCCCGACAAGGAGTATGAGAAATACAAGTTTGCGTTAATTTCTTCCTCGCGAGTTGTAAGATATCTTGACATGACTTCGAATGGAAGAGTGAATCTTGCCGAACTTGGCCACGCTCACGTAGCATCCTTAGCAACATCTCCCTATCTTGGTCTTGATCATATGAATAAGTCCCGTGGAGCTCGTGGATCCCATGCCGCTGAAAAAGCGATCGTCATCCACAACTAATTTTTGTTGAGTCCTAAGTCGTATACGCAGTTATTTATGACAATTTTTCATCATCTAGTAGCAGGCAAATTTGAGAAGAGAAACATCAGCGATACTACGGAGCATCCTAAGTACGGTTCATCTCCAGCTCTCAGACGTGTCCATATTTATGCCTAATGTAACTTTCTCACTCATCTATTTCACACGATTGTAATTCCTTTTCATATTCGGTGTTGTTCGACTTATGAATTTCTTCTTGTCAATTAGTGTTGTACTTGTCATTATTGTACAGTCTTAAATTTCATATTTTTAATCCTGGTAATTTGCTAACGTTTTCGTGACCTGGACCACTAGCCCGCAACCCGTTTTTCTGTGTGTATAATCTGTTTGTTTGAGATTCCCTCTATCTTGGACGTCCTATTTTGATCCATGTTGAAGATATTTCCTCTTTCAAATTTCATAGTTTTAGCACAAATTTAGAGGTGGTTAATTAACACTGTCTTTGTAATTCTTGTATGTTAAATATACGTGCTTGAAATGTTGAGTTTAGCTTCTTCCCCTTTCTTCATATAGCTGCATTCTCGTATTCACCTTGATTTTCCTGTTATGCAGGATGTATGAAGACTTTGCGCTTGAGACTTTTCACCATAAGTGTGCATTGGTTCTGACTTTAGTGGTTCAAAAAAAGATAGATAGAATGGTTTATTTTGAGGAAATGTGGTACTTACTTTGATGCTAGGATGGCTGTTCTTCACTAGTTGCGTAGGCGCCAGCATAATTTCGATTTTCTCAGAATTTTGCCGGTTTAGCCATTGTGGCTCCCTGGAACACCGAGGTAAGCCCAGCCAAATTCTGCCACATGTTGCCACCACCACATACAGTCGATACCTTTTTGATCAAAGGGAGTTTTTCCCGCCATGCGACAAGTTTGATACTAGGACAGTGGTGGATCTCGCTAGTGGTTGCTGAGATGAGATATAGTAGCTCTTATAAAATCCTATTGTATTCACTGATACAAAGCAAGAGAGGGAGGAGGATAGCGCAGTGGTTAGTGATGCAGTTGCTTGGGGAACAAAGGCACCAGTTTGAAATGCGCCAACGCTCTTATAATGGGCATGGGGAACGCCTTAGTCCTGCTGTTTTCAAGATTGCATGGAGGTTGTACTCGACCAGCATTACACGACATTCATAAAAAGAAAACGGAACGTTCAAGGAGAAGTTGAAATGACACGCCAAGTGTTCGAAGACCATTGAGAACGATGAGTGCAAGCAAAACAAATCGAATGCAAGAATTGTTGGGATCCCCACAGCAGATTTAATGACAGATCATATAAATTTAAGTAAAAAGAAATGTTGCAGAACAGTAGTGCACATAAGTTCTGTGCAAGCTGTAAGACTTCTCTTGTATAGATATCGTTCTTGTGCAAGACATGATTGGGATTCATCGCGAAGGGGTCAAGAGTATCGTACTGTTTTTTATTTTACTTCATTCGTCTTCACGTCTATTGTGTGTATCCCAGCAGTTCTCATATACAATTCGCTTCCTCGCATCCATCGTCCACGAAAGCGTTCCAAGTTTTTACGTGTGGCTTCCGTTGCTGCTTGAGAATTTTCATCTCATGTTGAATATCGTAGAATGCTGGTCGAGCAATTCTTCCTGGAGTCCTAAGATAGCCGGGCTGGAGTATCCCAATTGGACTGCAGAGAGTGATTTTTCCCAGACAAGTCCGGCACCAATTTCGCGACCCCGGCGGGATGAGAGGCTTGGTTGGCCCAGAGCGCAATCGAACTTGCACCATGTTCGTGATGACAGACATTAGTACCACCGAGCTATCCGCCCCATGGATCGTGCTGATGAACTCTCAAGACGAAGATGACCGGAAGTGTGCAGTTGTCGTCTGTCAGGAAGCAAGGATGCTAACACATGATCTCGAATACCGCATACGAGTCGCGTCGGCTCGTGTTGCAAAGTTGTTTTAAAGCTCTTGAAGGATATTGCACCAGTTGCTTCACCAGAGAATGTTCCTTGAATTGGTCAGTGCAGTCAGTGTATCGTATAGTCCAGCTGGGAATCGGGTAGGTCGATGCAACAGCAAACATATTCGCTTGTTTAAAGTAGAGCACTCGACTTCTTACGTCTCAACAAGCGGACCCTTGTAGATTCTAGAGATTTAACATCAAACTTGGACAATCAAACGTTTATTGGTAACTATTGTAGTAATAGAAAGGAATCGATAATAACACTGCAGTGTATACGTGAGGGCATAAGAGCTGCTTCAACATGTCGGTGATACTCCTGGGTGGACGTGTATACGAATATTCTAGTCTCCTGTAGACATGAGTCGAATGAGCAAGAACTTTTTATATGTTCCACTTTATTTTACTAATCACTTTTTTCACGAAAGAGCACTACGTGAAATACGACACATACGATGACAAGTAAAACTCGAAACTTGTCAGGTGTTTCTTTTTTATTGATAATTGTCATATTCGAGCATTTGGTGGTATTGTTTCATTATACAATTTATAGGAAACATCCGATGGTGTGACTTCTTTCTTGTCAAACTTTGTACTAATGGAGTGAGATGGGTGACTTGACCAGCGCGATCGATAAGGCTGGTAGGTCAAATTACTTTTAAATGGGACGGATAGTCAGTGCGACATAACTCATTGCCGCGTCCAAGTATGCGCACCCATGGGGTGCGTAGCACACTTTGAGATTCCGAGTTTTGTTCGTATTTCAGCATCATTGTGCCTGTATTTGATCAGAATTTTTTGACTCCTATCTAAACAAATATACTTAGGAATAGTTTTTTTATAGTGCATGCTTTCTCTGTTGTTCCTTACTTTACCGCTCAGGGTTCGTTTTCTCAGAAACGAATCTTATTCTGTACATTTTCATATGCGAAAAGCTTGTTGGCCGTAATACTAAAAAAATATCTGTCATTTCCTCGGCAGAGCCATTCATGAATACTTCTCTACGTGTAGTCTTCAATTTTACTCATTTTGAGACATTGTGTTATTTAGCGCAGAAGTGTTAAAATCTAAAAGATTTGTTGTTGTTGTTGGCCAATTTACCTACCAACTTGCTAGCGACATTACGTGTGACCTCAACTGCTCTCCAGTTTGTCACATTGGATACTTTCAGAACTCTTGCTCATTTAGTGATAAGAATTCATATGTTTCATGCGAGGACTACTTTTAGACTCCCTTTCATTACATTTTCACTAATTCCTCAAGTCTGGTTTGTGGTTCACGCGTCTTTTTCTGCTTCTAGTGGCATCCTTAACATTCTTTTTTGTTGCACTTGAGTCATTTTGTGTTTTATTATCTGCTAACACAGGTTGGGAAAATAATTTGTTCCTCATTAGTCGTTTACGCAGTCGCCTTTCGCAGTAATCGTAAGTAGCAGTCTAGTTTTGACATTGTTCCTTTTAGAGCTCCTGACCCACGGTGTAGTGTAATGGAAAACGGCGTTGATGAGAAGGGTCACACGGCAACAAAGCAAACCGTGGAGAACGCCCCACTAAGGAACGACGTCACAACCGACATGGAGGTTGAGGCCATAGATCTTGTCACTATTCAAGAAGACGTTAAACTGAAGCCGGAAAAGGAAGTCGAAAGTGAAGCTGACCTAGAAAACAGAGAAATGGATGTCGACAACAGGGATACAGACGTAGAAAGCGTTGAGGTAGCGCTTTTCATTTCCACTTCCTTGATGCTACTGCTTCTTTAAACCTTTTTTATCCTGTGCGAATAAGCATTGCTTTTGAAGGTGAACATGGTCGAGGATTCGGCTAGTGAAGAGGATGATATCTGCACTCCATCCGATGCTGCTATGGAGGTGAACGTCTCTTGTGACGACGAATGGGCAGAGCGTATAAAGAAATGTGGGTTGACCTCCTAGTGCTAATGTGCACGTGCTTTTGCAATCAGTAATTTTTAGTTGTGGATTTACCACGATGCGAAAGCGAATATATGACCGAGGAAGAGGACGATCCAGATGACCTTTATAAGCCGGAAGCCACTATCTACCTCGACATTGATGGGTTTAGTCAGTTTTGTAAAGGATCACCCGAAACTCAACAACGTCTTTCGAAGCCGGTGTTTGTTCGAGGTCTTCCATGGAAGATCTTGGCGATCCCAAGGTAAACTGGTTATGCTGTATATTCCATGGTGATTTGGATCTCTGTCTACTTAGGGATGGGGCGAGAGGCGGCACGGAAACTGAGCCTATCAAAGCACTTGGTTTCTTCCTGCAGTGCAATACAGACTTTCATGATGTCGCGTGGAATTGCAGTGCTCAAGTCATACAGAAGGTCCTCAGCGCATCTATGGATTTGCTCATACATTCTTTCATTAACTCGTTGGGTAGTGAACTGACAGTGATCAACATGTTTTTTGACGGTGTAGTTTTTTTTGACAACTAAGTGACATAGAGGATAGTCGTTAAAGTAGCCGTTTTTTGTTTGCTTAGGTTCTTGCTCAAACGAAAGATAAGTACGACCATTCGAAACGAGTCCAATTCAAATTTAATGAAGGAAGTATTGACTGGGGATACTGGGAGTTTCTAAATTGTGATGTAAGTGATTTTTTTCTTCTTCAAAAAACGTCCGTTTTGCATTTGTGTCCGGTTTTCAAGATTTAGTGATGATGTTTTGAGTTTGACTCATACTTTTTTCTAGTTCCTTCTAAATCCAGAAAATGGTCTCATAAAAGATGATGCTGTACGCTTGGCAGCTCATGTTTCAGCGGATATTCCGTACGGTGTGCAGTGAGTTGTCCGTTGTAGATTTATGTTTATTTGCAGAAAACGTCTAATGAACGCTTTCATGCTCCGAGTAGTATTTCAGAAATTTATATTTAGTGACGATATTTTAGAGAATTTTGGATTAAAACTTTAAAAGAAGCAATCTGGCTCAATGTTTATGGAACCCTTTCAGATGGGACAGTAAAAAAGCATACCGGTTACGTAGGACTGAAAAAATCAGGGAGCCACATGTTATATGAATTCTATTCTGCAAACTTTATATTTCACCACGAAATTAAGGAAGGTTCGTCCGCCTTTTTTTGCTACTGTGGCCAGTGCTGTGTTCCTAACCTACTTTTTCACTGGTTGTTTTGCACTTTAGCGAGCAAGGTTGCATGCTGTGGCACAGTGAATGTTAAGAAATGGAGAATTAACTACGCGTTTTCAAAGCTCTTTTCTCCGCAGTTGTGCCTGCGTCACTGTTAAAACTAGAGAATCAGTCATTCTTGAGGCGCTTTTTTTCTTTGATCTTAGACATTGTATTCATATCCGGAGACACATCAAGAGGTGAACACAGCATTTTGCCTTTGTCAGATATGCTGTCTTCGTCGGAAAGGTTACAGCAGACCTTAACCTCACTTGTTTGCATTGCCAAAGTGAAACTCTCGTCTTGTAGTTTTGCTCGAACTCTGTCACATGTTTTGCTCTACATCTTTGCATCTATTTGCATAGGCGAGGAATATAGCACATACGATAGTAACTCTACTTGCTTTCAAGATGCATGTTAGATCCAGTGGTATACTTGTTATTTTCCATCGTTCTCTTCGTTTTCGTCGTTGATGCTGCGTCCTGCAAAATCATCGAAGGGAACATATTCGATGTATTGCATTAGTGGAGAGAAGCATTTCAGGCAGTCTACGACATGCCAGTATCACAGGATGATTCAGAAAACAATGTTGCCCTAGCTCTGCAGCGGGTATTCTATGACTTGCAGGTAGTTTTTAGGTCTCTATTACTTCAGGCTGTTTGTTCATTGTCATTGCTGATGAAGGTTTGCGTTTTCTTCGTTAAGCATTCGGACCAACCAGTGAATACCAGAAAGCTCACAAAGTCATTTGGTTGGAACTCAGTAGAGACGTCCACCCAACATGATGTACAGGAGTTGTGCAGAGTACTTCTCGATAATCTTGAGAGGAAAATGAAGAACTCACCGGTAAGACATTCCTTTGTTTTTTAGATGTAGTGTCTTGTGTAAAACTATTTGCAGTTCTGATTTCGTTTCTCACTCCTTCGTGTTACCTGTTTCAAATATGTTTTAAGTGTTTAACATGAACGCCCAAACCATTTTCGTTATTTATTAGGTAGAGGACGAAATTCCAAGTCTGTTTCGTGGGATTATGAAGTCCTATATTCGTTGTACTAATGTCAGCTTTGAAAGTACCAAGGAGGGAAACCTTCTATGACATTCAGCTGAATGTCAAAGGAAAGTGCAACAGTGGGTCTATATTTTGCTTAAAAATCGTTGTTATTTCTCTTTTCCATGTATTTGTAGCAGTTTTGTTATGAGAAATAGTACCTACTTTGGTATTTCTGTATAATGATGGGTGCGATCGATGCACTAATGTTGTAGTGACTGTCGCGCCTCTCGCGATTTTGTAGTAGTTGAGTGATGTAATAATATATCAGATAGTGTAGATACTAATTCGTTAACTAGTCGTTAGTGTCTCTGTTCTACTCTTGAAGGTGGGTCTATATCGTGATGTCTGCTATTCGAAAGTTTTGTAATATTTAGGTGTTTAGCCCTTGACTTTTGTGAGGCTGTCGAAATAGAAACTGCAGTTTTTTGCTACCACAGTTGATCCATAGGCTGTAGTTGCCATATGAACCCACGTCTTTGGGTTCTGACTGAGGGCGCTGGAGGCGGACTTGCTAATTTGAACGAAGTGCCACACGGTGTTCAGCTGTTTGCTTTTACCAATTTATATCTGCTCGTCGTTTGCCACTCCGGGCTTGTTGTCCCTGCCTTTGTTGCTTAAATCTCCAATTTTTGGTAGTTAAACTGCCTATAACAGTAACATTGTAGTCATAACGAGATGATGATACTAAAACAGCACAAACGACGAAATAAAAAGAAGAATCATAAATGAGGATAAGATAATGGGTAAGAAGTAACCTTGAGATACGAGAGTATAGGCTAATAGTGTAGCATAAGGAAGAGGTTTCACATAGAATGCAATTTCACTAAGAAAGACAAGATTCAGTGTCACCATGGGAAGAAATAAGGCCAGATGGTTGCTAGCGAGACTGGCTTCTATAATAGGCTGGCGAAATAATAAGAGAAGTATTGTGACAGGGAATGCAGCGCAATAAGATTATTGTAGCAGGAGAGTCATGTAGGGTTCAAATAGCTTTAACGCATCGCATTATGGGAACGGTAATGAGTCACGTGCAACAGTGCGTAAGATTTCATTTATTAATGGAGAGCATAAGAGTTGAAATCTATAATGTGGGCAGAAGCGTATTTCCACAACGGACCAGGCTAACATACCCTGTGTGGTATCGTACATATCGTTGATGCCCATGGAACACTAGAACAAAGTCTCTTGTACTATTCTATCACGTTCGCAGCCTTTAAAGCCCTATGGTTATTTCAAATTGTTTTTATTTTATCTACAAATGACTAGCAAGTCTGCAATTGATGAAAAATTGCTCGTATTCCAAATGGACGGCCACGTTAACTGGCATGGGGACGTTATGGGTTAACAGAGAATTCTAGGCAACGTGAACCGATTTCGACTAAGTATCTGGTAGAATAGATTGGACAGAATCAATTCTTTCCTGTTCATTTCTTTCTCGATCTTTATTTTGCGGTGCATAGTTCTTTCTTGGCCACAACTTCCTTGCTACAGCGGAGGCGTCTTCTAATATTTCTCCAGAAAGAGTCGGTTTTCCACACATTATGATTTGTAAAAAAGAGTTTCGGAACGTTCTATCATTCTCCGGTGATGGCAGTACCATGGAGTCGTTTGCTAGTGATGATGAAACTCCAGTGTCTCCACTGTTGACATTGCCACAGGGACTGTTGCAGTACGTGTAGAGGGTTCTGAGGTGTTTACTACATAGAAAGAGATCCATGATTTACCCATCGATTTTTTGGTTGTTGTTTAGATAGAGTAGCATAAGTGGAGGAATGTCGACGTCTCTCCCCGGGTGTCAGCTTGATCTACTGAATTTCATTTCATAGCGCACATAAGGAGTAGTTGGAGCTCTCCCTATTAGCTATGTTATGCGATTTGGCGAATGTGCTAATGACACATACAGCTTTTCCCAATAGCCATGTTCATTTGTGTGTCTTACGACCACACCAAACACACTTTAGAAATATTACATTACGAGTAAATAGTACGCTAACACTCCTCTATGTAATACGATTTATTTCCAGTTATGCAATCATTTCGAGAGTATGTTGAAGTTGAGCGTTTGGATGGTGAGAACAAATACGATGCTGGTGACTATGGTATGCAACCGGCTGAAAAGGGTGTGAAATTTGTCTCTTTCCCACCTGTTCTGCATCTGCATCTGATGCGTTTCCAGTACGATGTCACTCTTGACGCCAACGTGAAAATCAATGACAAGTTCGTATAACTCAAAGCTTCCAAAATTGTTCCAATTTTGTAAATTGCACGAATTAAAGATTTGTCTTCCCTGATAAGCTCTGCCTGGACGAATTTATGGAGGGAAACGGAGAAGACTGCACATACTGTTTACATGCAGTACTTGTGCACTCCGGTAATGTCCATGGTGGTCACTATGTTGTATTCATCAACACTGGTCTTCGTCCACCTGGTGAAAAATACAAGCCAAAGGTTTGTTGTTCAATGTTTGCGAAATCGATAATTTTCCCTCAGATTTAAGACTTCATGAATTTTTTACCTTTTTTGGTCACTGTGCTTCTGATTAGGCAATATGGGACGTTGTTAATTAGTAGTGAGACCTACTAGCCATTGTAGCAAACAAAGGGTCTGTATGTCATGCAGGATTTAATTGAATGCGTGAGGGCTTTCTTCATAGATAAAATTTCAATGAAGTCTTTGCACTTTAATTTGCTCCAATTTACTAGGGCATATTATTCCTCATTTCTGTTACAATTTTGCAAATTGGTCACGTTGTTTTTACAGGCGACGCATGTATAAGGTGAGATATGAGCCATATGATGCAGTAGAAACTTTCACTAGTGATTTGTGTCAAGTAGGATAAATGCTTTTGCTCTTTCAGTGGTGCAAATTTGACGACGATGTCGTTTCAAGGGCAACCGTGAGGGAAGCACTTATGGCGAATTACGGAGGAGAAGACGGCGAATCGACCGCACGCGCGTGTACAAATGCTTACATGCTCGTATACGTGAGACAAAGTTGTATAGGTGAAAGTGCACTTATGTTGTTAGATAACTTCTTGCTCAGATTCGAACTCGTTCAATACTATTTAGATGAGGTCTTGTGCCAGCATGAGAATCTCCAAGTACCCGCACATCTCGTACGGCGATTTGAAAATGAACGAGAGGAAGAAAACAAGAAGGAGAAAGAAAAAACAGGAAGCACATCTCTACACGGAAATTGTCGTAAGTTTATTGGAACCTGCATTTGTACTGGAAGGCCAACTTCTGAATTCCTTTGGAAGTTGCTCGTGATCTCGCTTCGCTTGTATATTCTTCAGAACGTGTAGGAAGCGCCAAATTACGCAAAATTCTTGGTTAACCACCTTCGCAATCTGAATTGGAAAGGACAACGTAGAAGATAGATCTTTCTCTCACTTAGATACTTGGATGTTCTGATGACCCGTCTTCGCTGGCAGTGCGGGCCCTACATAATCTCCATTTTTTTCGGAGATTTACTGGTTTAGCTATTGTGGTTCACCGTGTTCACGAGGTCAGCCAAGCCAAACTCTGCTCCAAGTCGTCACCACCGCAGGCAGTCGCTGCCTTTGTGGATCAGAGCGAAATTTGCCACTATAGTTTGAAATCAGGATCGTGATAGATCCTGGTATTGGTTTAATGTTTGCTTGGCTTCTGGATGGAAACGCCGGACTACTTCTCAGCTTGGGAGGCCTTCCCGGGGGATGAATCCCCCGCTGCACATTGCAGTCCAACACCGATGAACTCCCTGCCACAATGAGGCGGTAAACCGTTGGGAGGAGATCCTTCTCAATGATGAGGAAATATGCTTACCATAAAATTTGCATAGCTATAAGTGCAATGGCAATAACGGATAAAGCTCTCGGCCCTGATCAATCCCTGAGGGATGCGCCATGCATTCGACTTCATTAAGCATCGTTAGAAGGTGATTGAATGCATATCTGGCCTTTACAATGACTCGCGATGGCCCGCTGATGTATCCAGCCAGTGCTGCTATCCCTCCCAGACAAGTCTGGTACCAATCTGCCGACCAAGAAGTGATGCAAGGTTTGGTGGGCCATGGGCGCAGTGGTCGATTCCACGTATGTGTTGCAGGGCGCCTGCGACCACTGCGCCACACGCGCCCTAGTGCACTGATAACTTTCAAAATATTGAAACCTTTTATGACACTATTAACTTATAAATTATTCCGGTATGACATAGTGTGTTAGAGAGTCCGAGTGTGTCGTCATCCTGGAAGCAAGTGTAGTATTTCAATTAAGAGTTTATAGAATAGACTGTTACGGTTTTCCAATCAGGAAATGCTACGTGGAAAAGTTACAACCATGGTGAATTTCATTTGGGAATTTGCACACGTTCTCCTACTTAGTGAATTTTACATATCTAGTATAGATGGTCACGGACGAACACCTAGCCAGCTACAATGGCTTTGATTTGGTCGATCCGAAGCTATTAGACGATACTGGTTTGCCTCGCGAGAAAATCAAAAGAAGCATGACGATTGCACAACTTTACGATTACGTTAAGACAGAGCTGTTCTCGAATGAGCACGTAATGGAGGTAGCTAGCTTTATGTGCTTTTATTCCATTATGATAAGATTCATTCATAAGTTGAAAAAGCAACGAAGTTCAGACACCAGCCCGGGAATTATTCAGAATTTGGAAGTTTGAGGACATGACCTACAAAGAGGAGGGCAATTTCATGTCAGCATTACCCCGTTTCCGTCCGACGTTACTGATTCCGCATTCCGAAGAGACGCAAGAGAAGACCCTAGAAGCTGTCCTTGAGAGAGATCGAAATTTGCTATACATTGAGACGAGCCCAGCAAACTCACTAAGGAGCTACAACGAAAACTGTAGGGTTTTATTCAAATTCAAAAAACTTAAGTGTTATCTGATGGGAAATTTTAAGCCGAAATGTTGATGTTCTTGAAGTACTATGATGAACAATCACGTACTCTACGGTATGTTGGGCATTTCACAGTTGCCTTTCATCAATGTATGTCAGCTTACACTAATGAGTGTTTAAAGCTGATTGGTCTTCCTGAGAATGCACCATTACGCTTTTATGAGGTATGTTGTGCTTTAGTCCAACGCAAGTCTTCTCGCATTATACTAAGTCTTTTCAGGAAGTTGCGCCCGACCGTATCCGCTTAATTGAGAGCCTTGGAAAGCCTTTGTGTGCTGATAATACAGTCGTCGATGTAAGCGATGGCGGCTTGTTGATCGCTGAGCGTCAGGACCGAACAAATGAAACAAACAATGCCAAGTTGCATCTCGATACTCTTTATAACACCATCAACATCGCAGCCATTGCCAACAATGATTCTTTCGTCTCGAATCACGCGGAGCTTGATCCTCCCATCACGGGAACGATTGGACTGGTGAGTTCAACGTGTGATTAGACTAACGACTCTTTCAATGCGGACAAGCTCTTCTGTGGATATATCTGTCTGCATCCACCTTTAAATTCAAATTTCGGATCATGTCTTCAAATAGTGTTTCTATGCGGTTGTCTTCTCTAGTCGTTTTCGTGGTCTGAAATTCCTGTTTTCCATTTTGCAGCATATATGCCTATATGTCGTTGTAGAATTGGACCATGCGACAGCTGGTGGATTACATTGGGAAAGAAATCAATTACGATCCTGCTAAAATTTTGCTGTGGCTGGTGTCACCGTTCAGTGATCGTGTTACGCGGTTCCTCACTGAATCCCAGTCGGGAGGTTGGTGGTATAAATAAAGTGGTAAAGGGTACTGAATATGTTATTAATTTAAGGCTTTACGTGTGAACGGTTTGCTAGGACTTACAGGAGCACAACTTCATGATCCCAGACGTAACAAAAGGTGTGTAATGTAAAACTGTTAGGAGTACAACGCATACTTGATCGCATCTGCTTCGAAATGAAGTTTCTTTTTTTCTAAATGCTTGTGAACATTTATAAATTCTTCAAGGTACCGCGTGGTTTACACGAAGATGCCAATTCCAGTAGCTGATATTAAGCGTAAGCGGCAAATGAAGATCCAGATGATGGACGAGAAAATGAATATAACGGTGAGTCTTTTGGTATGAAGTTTGTGAGCATTTAGGGAATTTTTTCTGGGGGAAATATTCAGGAAATCACTATCTTTCCTGAGAAAATTGGGACAGTGCGAGATATTCTGGAGGAGGCAAGACGAGAGTTCAAGTTCGCGCCGAACGGTACGGGAAAGCTGAGGTATCACTTTGACGACACATCACTCTTCTTCGAATTTGCCTGGAATGGCTTACTTGAATTGTACATTGGATGGGATGAAAAGGAGATTTTAAAGGAAATTAGATGTCATGAAATAGGTGGAAGAATTCCAGTTTTCTAACCCTTTTGCTTTTATTTATTTCTTATGAAATTAGACTGGTCTACGTTGGACAGAGTAGCGAGAACAAGCGGGCTTACATGATATTCAAAGAAGGGACTTCTGTGATGGAAGTATTCCAGAAAACCATGACGTCGTCCCTGTTCATGGTAGTTGTTTACGATATTTGTTTCTGTATTGGCTTTGAAGTCGTGTAATTCTTTAGTACATTTCGCTCTCCTTTTGATAGCAGTGGGTGCATTTAGGGACGTGTTGAGGAAATTCCTCAAGATCAGCTGGTCGTTCGGAGCAACGAATGCCTTGTCCCTGTTGCGCATTTTGACAATGATCTCGGTCGAATGTTTGGCGTCCCCTTCTTTTTGAAGGTCTGATATTCATTTGTTTTTTTTCTTTGTAGTTTGCTCTATGCATGTGTAAAACTTATTCAGCGCTTCCCAATGTGTCAGTACTCTAGTAGGTCTTGTAACACAACCGTATCGATGTTATCGGAAGATTTTGTTCGTATAAGTGGGATTTAGCCATTTTTTGAACACAGCCAAAAGAATGTGTTTAAATCGTTATAAAATCAACACAGTTTTTTTTATGAATTCTATTAAGAGCCTTGTCTAGGTGGCCAACGATGAGCTATTGTCGAGTGTCCGAGAACGCATTCAAGCTCGTCTTGATGTTCCCGACAAAGAGTATGAGAAATACAAGTTTGCTTTAATTTCTTTCTCGCAAGTTCTAAGATATTTTGATACGACTTCGAATGAAAGAGTGAATCTTGCTGAACTTGGCCACGCTCACATAGCACGTAAGTTGCGTTTTTTGTTTAAAAATTTGTTTGGCAGAAGTATTAATGCCATTAATATTTAGCCTCAGCAACATCTCCCTATCTTGGTCTTGATCATATGAATAAGTCTCGTGGAGCACGTGGATCCCACACCGCTGAAAAAGCGCTCGTGATCCATAACTGATTTTGTTGAGTCCTAAATCGTATGCGCAGTTCTTTACGACAACTTTTTATCATCTAGTAGCAGGCAACTTTGAGAAGAGAAACATCAGCGATACTGCGGAGCATCCTAAACACCGTTCATTTGCCGCTGTCAAACGTTTCCGTATTTATGCCTGATGCAACTTTCTCATTCATCTGTTTCACGCGATCGTAATTTCTCTTCATGTTCGGTGTTGTCCGACTTATGAATTTCTTGTCAGTTACTGTTTTTCTTGTCATTATTGTACACTCTTAAATTTCATGTTTTTAATCTTGGTAATTTGCTAACGTTTTCGTGACCTGTACCACTAGCCCGCAACTCGTTTTTTGTGTGTGCGTAATCTGTTTGTTTGAGATTCTCCCTATCTTGGAGGCTCTGTTTTGTTCCATGTTGAAGATTCTTACTTCGTTCAACTACGTTCTCGTACTAGCCTTGGTTTTCTTGTTATGCATAGTATATGAAGGCTTGGTGTTTGAGATTTTTTAGTTCAGATGCAAACATATTTAGGAGTATGCCTTCAGTTTTATTGCTTCAAGAAAGGTGGGTAGAATCGTTTATTTTGATGAGATGTAGTATTTACTTGGGTACTTGGATGGCCCGTTTTAACTGGTTGAGTGTCTTGCAGCATTATTTGCACTTCTTTGAAATTTTGCGGGTTTAGTCGTAGCGGTTTCCTTGAGTCCCGAGGTTAGCCTGGCGAAAATCTGCCCCATGTTGTCACCATTACACCGTGTCGCCGCCCTTGTGGACAAGCGGGAGATTTTCCACGATGTGACTTTGATAGCAGGGCGATGGTGGATCCTGGTACTGGTTGCTAAAGGTGAGATATGGAAGCCTTCATAACATCGTATTGGGTTCACTGATACAAAGCAAAGGAGCAGGGATAGCGCAGTGGTTAGTGATATAGTTGCTTAGGAAGCAAAGGCGCTAGTTCGTCATGTCCCGACGCTCTGTTGCAATCCGCGTGAGAACACCTTAGTGTGGCTATCTCCAAGATAGCAAGGAGATTTGACTCGACCGGCATTATATGACATTCATAAAAGAAGATGAGGGTCCTCAAGAAGCAGTTGAGACGACAATACGCCAAGTGTTCAAGGACCACTGGTGACACTGAGTGCGAGGGAAAAACGAATCGAGTGCAGAGGTGTCGATGCAGCGACAAACGTATTCGCTGGCTCAAAGTAGAGTACTCTAATTCTTACGTATTGCATGCGGACGCTTGTAGATTCCAGAGATTGGGCATCGAACTTGGACAGTTAAACGTTTATGATACTTTAGCTACAGAAAGAGATTGATGATAACACTTTGCAGTGTATGTATGAGGGCTGCTTCAATTTTTCGGTGATATCAGTGGGTGAATGCGTGAGAAAAGGATAATCTAGTCTTTCGTAGAGTCGAATGAGCAGGAAGCTTTTGTATATTCAACTTTTATTTGCTGGCTATTTTTGTCACGAAAGAGTATCATAGTCTCGTTTATGGTGGAGTGACTCGAGCGGGCGCCACTAAATCTTCCATTTTTTCCCCTGTCGCGTGCAAGAGTAGCCCAGTGGGTTCTGCTCGGTCTAGGAACTCTTCGAGCATCATGTCTTTCTTCTAGGCTTTTCGTACAGAAATCTGACAATCGAGTCGGTGCTCTTCCTGTAGTGCGTTTAACATCCCGAGGAATCCAGACACTAGGGGCTTTTATCTGTCGGTTGTCATTCATACGCATTACGTGTCCGGCCCACCTTATCTTCGACTGTTTGGCGTACAGAACGGCATATCTTTGGTATTTGACCGTTGACGCAGGTCGGAGCTTAGGATCCCATCCCTTACTTGTGTGAAACGGGATACTCATAGCATCGTCCTTCCGACCTGCGCGTTCAATAACGCTGAGTGGTCTTTCATCCTGCTTGCGCAGCGACCGGGTTTCTTACGCATACGTTAGGGCAGGAAGTACCGTTGAGTCGAAACCGTGGGCACGGAGTCGGGTGTTCTTTGCTCTCTTCACTAGTTCCTTGATGCTCTTGAAAGCTCCACAAGCCGCTAGCTTGCTTCTGCTCAACTCTGGAGCTAAGTTGTTGAGCATGGTGATTTCCCGATCTAGATAGAGATAACTGAAGCATTCGGAGATATTCGTTCCGTTGAGCGTGAATGGGGCATACGGAACCAATCCGTTCCTCATGAACATCGTTTTTGTGGGATTTAGTCGAAGACCATTCTTTCCACAGGCTTTGTCAAAGTCGGCAAGCATTAGTTGCGCTTGGCTAATGTTTAGTGTTGTAAGCACGATGTCATCAGCAAAGCGAAGATGGTGTAACTGCCGACCATCGATTTTCACTCCCATATTATCCCATTCCAATGTTCGCATGACGTTCTGGAGGGTAGCCTTGCCTAACTCCTCTTTTGACATCAATGTTAACACTGTTGTAGAATGGTGATATCTTGCTTGTGAAACTTTTACACAGCTCACGAAGAATCATTGTGTACTGACTAGGGACTCCTTGACTATCAAAGGCTTCCATGACTGCTTCTATCTCACTTGAGTCAAAGGCCTTCTTTAAATCAATGAAAGTGAGGCAGAGCGGTCTTTTTGTTCTCTCGCGATACTTCAATGAGCGTTGTTATCGTGTGGATGTGATCCATCGTGCTAAATCCTTCCCGAAACCCTGCTTGCTCACATTTTTGTCCTTCGTCCAATGTTCTGTCATTCCTGTTTAGGGTGACTCGAGTGAAAAAGTTTGCGGACCACAGACAGAAAGCAGATTGGGCGGTAGTTGCCGATATCGTGTAGGTCACCCTTCTTGAACAATAATATGGTTTTCCTCGTCTTCCACTGAGTAGGGACTTTGCGTTCAGACAGGTAAAGTGTGAGGAGCCGAGCCAGTGTGTTTACGTGGAGTGGCGGAAGGTTCTTCAGGTGTTCTGATCTGGTCCTGTCCCGACCTGATGCTGTTCGATTTTTCACCGACGAAATGGTATGTCTGATTTCCCGAAGTGAGAACCGGTGGTACAACACATCTATTCTCTTTTAATTCATACGACGGGAGGTGGACGTGGCTATCGAAGAGATCTGAGTAGTATTCGTGAATGATTTTCTCCATTACCTTTTTGGACGCTGTAATTGTTCCGTCTGGGCGTTGGGGTGTAATCATCTTGGTCTTGTAATTGGCTGAGGCTTCAGTGGGCTTTGCGAATGCTTTTACCAGCCTCTGCAGCTTCGACCAATACTGCTGCTCTTCTCTCTTTAAGACCTTCTCTTATCGCATGTTCGCATTGTTTTGCAAGTTCGAACGTTAATTCGTGGTTGCCTGCAGCTCGTGCGATTCCAAGCTGGCGTGTCAGCTCGAGTGTTTATGGAGACGTCTCTTGGTGACTTTCGAACTCTCAGCTTTCATAGCGCTAACGTGAAGATGTTGAATGGACCCGATCGTATTCTTCGTCGATTTTATCGACAACCGCATCTTTCCAACAGCGGACTAATGAATTGAATAAGTCCCAGTTTGCGGTGGTTCTGGGACTTCGGTTTTTGAAATTATCGGCTTTTTCCTCCCTTTCCGCGAGAAATAGAACCTTGCACGAAGGAGTTGATGGCCTGATCCTGTGTAGAATTTTGGGACAACAGCGACCTCGGTTAGTCAAAACCTTCTGTTTTCTGTGATGTGATTTATTTCGTTGTGGTACTCTCCATTGCGAAACTCCCACGTCCAGCGTTGAGGATGGGGCTTTTGGAATTGCGAGTTGCCAAGGATGGTCTTGGTCGTCATGATAAACTCAGACAGCAGCTCACCCTGTTCGTTCCATTCTAATCCGTGGGTCCCAATGTGACGTTCTTCAGACGTTACTCTTGGTCCAATCTTGGCGTTAAAATCTCCAATGTTGACCTTGAGGAATGTATGGTCTTCTCTGTAGAACTTCTCCAAGTCCATATAGAACGCTTCGACTTTTTCTTCGTCATAGTTTGACGTCGGCGCTTAAACGAGGAAGATTGCCGAAGGCGGAATTGATCCACATCTTCTTAATCGTAAGCGTTCGATTCGGGTTGTTACTTGTTCCAGTTAATCAATGTTCATGGACAAACTCGTGTTGACGAAAACACCTGCGCCGCCGACTCCTCTACTGTCGCGTGCTCCGACGAACCGTTCTTCTCTAGAGTCATAGACGGCGTTGAATGGGTGGCATCGTCTCGTCTCGGCCAGGTCGATGATGTTGTACCTCATCCTTCTTGCTTGCATGATCAAGTCTTCTATCGAGGACTCGGATTGCATGGAAGTGTACGTGCATTATAGGTGCAGATCGTCACCTCAGTTCTTTGAAATCAAGCAGCTTCTATTGGCCCTGAGATTTTAGCAGCCTCTTCGTACTCGTCCTACAACGCTGCCGAATTGCGGGCTCTTTCGGGGTCAGGGGAATGAGGCCCGTTTCATTTTACTGTCTTTAGCTTTTTGATACCCACGTATAGCTTGCTGGGCTCATGGGGGGCTGGTTATACTCACGGGTACCTTGCCAGGCTCTACCAGTGTGGACATGGAGCTTATTTGTTGAAGGCGACTCCTAACCGCCTCCCATATACTCCCCCTGTCACTTGATTGCAGGGTTTTGGCCGAATTAACTCCTAGAATACAACCTGCATAAACAAGAACGCATCCACACAAGCGTGCATGAATACGCCTCATAAATACAGAAAGTATGTGCCAAATCGGCGCAGCTGAAACAGGGAGTCCATTTCCTGGAGGATCAACCTTCGCCTCAGGGAAACATACGCTCTCTTTTGGTCCGCGATTAACCCTCTGTCCTCCACGTGGGGATGCGCGGCGTAGCCTCGCGACTAACCGGCTATCGGGATCCCTCATGTGAGGGAGATCCGTGGCACAAAGAGTACTGTGTGACATACAACGACAGGCACGGGACGATGACACATGAGAAGAATTCGGGATGTGAGATGTTTGCTTTATTGATATTTGTGTTATGTGCAAGCATTGGATCGTATTTTTCAGTGTACAACTTTATGGAGAACGTCTGATGGAGTCAAGTTTTTGTTGCCAAAATTGGTAAAAGAATAAGAAGTCCATTATGCAAACGCGCTGAAGATACCGATCAATACAGGCTCAGATGAGTGCTAAGGTGTGAATTTTTGTAACAACAGCAGCCTTCACGTAATGCTTATAGACGGCGCGGGAATTCTTGACACTTGTAAGAAGACGGTAAACTATTGATCAATGCTGAGTATAAAAAAAAGTCGGTCCTGGGATTTGCTACATGAAGTATCAGCAGCATATTTGGGATTTATCGAAGATGTTTTGCCATTAAGATTGAAGATTCGATTAGCCAGATAAACGCAATACTTTCGCCGCTGCTTATCAGAACACCGAATCTTACCCTTTTTATTAATTGAGAACGACCACACAAATTATGCGGTCTACTAGAAGGCGGCCATCGAGTACTGAGTACTGGAATGGGACTGCCACGCACCTGTCTACGATGCAAACAGGATAAGATGCTCGCCAAAGTGAAAAAGTACGGCTTGAAAGAACCCTATTGTTTCTAATATTTGGAGAATCTCCTTTAGAGAAAGTAATGGGTAGGTCAATATTGATTTGAAGTTCTACTAGTTCGAATTTAAAGTAACTTTACGCAGAAGATTCAAAAATCCGCCAAACAAATCGCATACACCAGCTTTAATAAAAGAAAGACGTACCGTTTACGAAAGTAGGATAGACAAACTACGGTCGATTACGTGGCAGAAATGTCAAAGGTCACGTCTTCAGATGCATAGATGCACGACTCTCCCTGAATTCTTGCACTGGCTATCACAGTTTAGTCCAAGTTCCTCAGCGACACAATTTATTCCTAAAAAAACCCTGGCGTGGTATCGCATTCAGTCTACACGAACTTCAAGATCGACTCCGTTGTTGCTCGTTAGCCACGTTAGCCAGATGCTGAGGTTGAGGAAAAACATCATGAAGACGTTTCCCTTTATCGCATTTCTGAAATATTAAAGGAGTTTGAAAATCAATGCTGAAAATTTAACACTGAATGCATTAAACCGGCAAGTTTGACGTCATTAGTTATTTCGCAGCCCAAAACTGAATTACCAAAATGTTTGGTTTTGTAATTACTTATTAGAAGGCATAAGTTACTTTCCGTTGATGATCTTGCATCTGCGATCTTCTTAACATGCGATGTTAAACCCATCATCAGTTGGGTAGATGGGCCCACGGATAGAATAGCTCGATTTATAAATCTATTTCTCATCCAAATGCTTAAACACATAGCAGTGCATCTCATGAACATCAGACGGTTCTTGGACCGCCTACATGACGCGTTTCCCAACATCATGTACGTGATGTAGTCTTCTGACGTTAGCATCCTTTATACAAACATGTCAATTGTCTCCACAATTCAACTCGTCCGTGAGCCCCTATGGTACAGGAAAGAGCTGTAAACATGTTTGGCTTATCGATTGGCAGCGCACGGCCCTGTTAAAGTAAAGCCTAAACCCCTCAATCTTCAAATGCTCAGGAAAGTAGTATGCTCAGATTAGAGGGTTGACAACGGTACAGCGACTGGCACCAAGCCTTTCCGTTGCCTTTTTGTCTGTGGTAGCACTAGTAATCGACCTCAGGTTATTGCTCTACTGTAGATATATAAATGACTGCTTTACCACTTTCTCCACATAAGAGACGATGGCCTTTTGCAATGGTTTACTGCCTCATCGTGGCTGGGAGGTGTTCTTGGGTGTAGGGGGCTACGATGTAGAGTGGGGGATTCATCTCCCTGGCAGGATCTCCCATGCTGAGAAGGGAGTCCGGCGTTTCCATTAGGAAGAATGGCTAAGAGTAAACCAATACCAGGATTCACCATCGCCCTGGTATCAAAGTCGCATGGTGGCAAATCTTCCTCTGATCCATAAAGGCTGCGACTGCCTGTGGTGGTGAAGACCTGGGGCAGACCGTGACCTCGGAATTCCAAGAAACAGCAATGGCTTAACCAGCAAATCTCCGAAAAATGGAGATTATGTTGGGCCCCGCACACCCTAGTGAGGACGGGCCGTTCATGAATCAAGTATCAAGTAAGAGACGACGGAGAATTGTTTTGAGTTGTTCAATGAACAGTCAGTGTAATAAAATTCACCCAAGATAAACCGAAGAAAACTGCCTTCTATTTTTTAATGTTCAAGTAAACCTGTCCAAAAGCAGCTTCATCACGAACTTGTGCCGAAGCCCTAAGTAGCGATTTCATTACCTCATTACTCACCTCTCACACACGAAAGGGACGCTTATGAGCATGATGTTTCATACCTATACCGGTGAATGCAAAGGAAAAGAACGGAAAGAGGGAATCCTTGGACTTTGCGCTAAAAATAGCCATTTCTAAAGGCATCGAAACTGTAGAAGCTCCTACGGATAAGTTTAGAGGAAAAAATTACACCGCTAAACCATAAGTCAAGCGAGTATAAAGTCCCGTTTATCCCGCCCTTGATTTCGGACAGAGTAAGTACGGCTACAAAAAAAAGATGTTGATTAAGAAGGGCCGATCTAGAGAATTCGTTACCACCGAACACTCTCAAACACCAGACCGTTTGTACGACCATCTATGCAGAAGCTCACAATTGCATAATATGCCCTACTGTTGAAGGATAAGAAAGATAAATCCTCCTTCGCTGACCTCCCCCTAATTGATGCGCCATGCAATCGACTTGATTAAGCATCGTTTGGAGGTGAATGAATGCATATCTGGCCTTTACAATGATTTGCGATTGCGTGCCAATGCATTGAGCCAGTGCTGCTATCCTCCCAGGCAAGTCTGGAACCAATTTGACGTTCCCGGAACGATGGAGGGCTTGGAGGGCATGGGACGCCGGAATCGATCCCATGTGTACTGCAGGGCGCCCCCGACCACTGCGCTACCCGCGGCTTATCGTTAGCGACGGTAATTGCATGAGCTCGAGTACGGTGCACCCAAGACCTTGTGGGGCATATGGGGAGGAATACTTTGGTGAACCGTGATAACGAGGAAGTCTTTGAGGTAGCTGTCACTATCTTCGCAGACAAATCCAAAACTGGCGCGTAAAACTCTTGAAATGCTTTGGATAAATTCCCAAAATCTAAAAATGAACAGCAAGTAGAAGGGTCTTGTGATCACGCATTACCTAACACCATATCTCAGGCTGACTCCTTGACCCTGAACCAGGCACATTCCTCGCCCATGGTTTAGATGACACTCTTTGCTACGAGAACGGAAATTTATGTATCTATTTTTTATCTGTTGAGGTTACGAAAGTGCTTGGCTAAATAGCTTACATGTCAATTTCACCCTTCAAGCTCTGAAGACGGCGAAATCGCCGAAATCCTAACTGTCGTGAATGAACATATACTGTAATAACAATCTCGTGTTTGCCCATCAAAAAAGTTAGGTTTTTAATCATTGCCAAGGTTAAAGAATATTGGTGGTGATAGATGCAAAATTACCAATGTTCGGGTGTTACAGGTGGTTTAACGAATAGGTTTAATTTATAGGCGATACAGGAGTGTAAGGCTCAGTTAACATTATTCTAGCTTATTTAAATCAAAAGAATGCTGAGTGTAGAGGATCAAGCAGGGCGAACAAAATGACGTCTAAAGGGCAATGGCGATCTCTTAACATCTGAAAACAAACGTTAGCGCTCTGAGCGTACTATTTCCCAGCTAGTGTTCCTGCAGATGTTAGCTTAGAGTTGCAGGACCAAAGGTAGTGCCAGGGAAGCTGAACAAGTGAGGATCTTTGGTGCCAGAGTGCCAAATAAAAACATGAGCCAGCAGCTATGGCGCACTCCACAAGTGGTGCAAAAAGCTGGATCCGAATCCACCGGATGAGAGTACTACGCAGAATCATCTACAAATAATAGAAAAAAAGTTTTTCTCTATGTAATAGATATACACAGGGTGCAGATAAAACTGTGGTAGTGGTGTCCGTTATCACGAGCATCCTGCTAGTTCGATTCCGTTCCGGGCCAACCAAGCCACACATCCCTCCTGGGTCGGCGAATTGGTACCGGACTTGTCTGGGAAAAAATCACTCTCTGCAATCCAGTTGAGAATGCTCCAGCCCGGCTATCTCAGGACTTCAGGGAGAATTGCTGGACCAGCATTCTAATACATTCAAGATGAAATGAAAATCCCCAAGCAGCAACCGAGGGGTACACGATAAAAGTTGAAGATCTTCGCGGACATTGGATGCGAGGGAAACGAATCGAATGTGAGAAGTGCTGGGATCCGCGAAGAAGACGTGAAGACGGATCATATAAAACAAAAAAAATCGGTGTATATACATATAAGCATAAATGAAAGCAGAAAGTACTCTCCTTCAGACCGGGAGCACGTTCTGTAGATATCATACGAGTAGTGGCGATGTGGTTGTGCAAAGCTTCCATGGTCGTTTCAATACTAGGTCATTCGAGAAACTTAAAAAAGTCGATAAGAAAGAGAATGTAGCACTTTGTTTACTCCACAGTCTGCACTAGGTTTTGCAATCGTGTGAATTTGATGTGTCGTGAAGACTTTTTCGAAGGTTATTCCTATCGGTTAAGTGGAAGGTTTGTAGACGAGAGACAGAAAGCAGATTAGGCGATGGCACATCACGTTATGAAAATTCCGTGTCTTTTTTTCTGCAACAACGCGATGCTGCTGATTTTTTATGGGTTAAGCTATTTTTTTTCCGTAGGACACTTCTTAAAAAGCTGAACAAGTGTTTCTGTAAGGGCGGGTGCTGAGTAGTTTAGATATTTATCACTGATCCTTTCCAGATCGGTGGTGCTTGGATATTCACCGACGAAATAATATGACGAGCTTTGAAAGAGAAAACCGTCAAAAGGATGTATCAACTGCAGCAGAGACAGGTGCACTTATTCCATTTCATCGCTGGAGGATGAAGATATTTTCTTTATAATGGTTGAGGTACCGGCGCGTTTCTCGAATACTCTTACCAACCTTTTAAACCTTATACGGCACTGCTTCACTTTTCTCTCTAAAATTTTTTGCCATTACAGTGTAGAAATTTTCATATTCGAATGTGTTGGTGGCTGGTCTTTATGGGTCAATCTCCGTGTTGAAGTCGTTAATGGTGACCTTGGAGAAACTGCAATTATTTTTGCAGAACTGCACACCGAAGTACGCATACGTTAATATGCATGCGCCAATAGAAGGTATATGTAAATTTGATAAAGCAGAGAACCTTGTTGAATCAGTTTGCGCTGGCAGACAAGAAGACAGGGCTTATTTGAGCCTGTTTAATTCGCCACATCGGGGTGTGCCACTGGCTGATCTCTCGTTGACAAAAATTTGCGAATGTTAGAGGTAACAGAAAATTCTATGATCATATTTTTCAATATCAACCATTAAGGATAAAGGATGAAGCTCTCGGTGTTGATCAATTCCTGAGGGACGTTTGGAGGTGACTGAATGCATATCTGGTTTTTACAATGACTCGCGGTGGCCTACCGATGTATAGAGCCAGTGCTGCTATCCTCCCGGACAAGTCTGGTACCAATTTGCAGACCCCGAAGAGATGGAAAGCTTCGTGGACCATGAGCACGGGGACCGACAGGGCGCCTCCGACCACTGCGCCACACGCGTCCTCAATATGGGTCATAATGCAAACAGTTAAAGCATTCTTTCTGGTGTGGAAAAGAGTCTGTCATTGGCTTTCAATAAAATCAGACGTTTCGCATTTAGAAGCTTACAGTTGGCCTAAAATAATGTCTTTGTCTTTGAGGTATAGTACTGTATATATATATATATATATATATATATATATATATAATGTAATGTGTGGACATGCGTCTCAGTAGCGCAGTGGTCGGAGGCGCCCCGCAACGCAAACGTGGAATCGATCCCGCGCCCATTCCCCATAAAGCCTTCGAGTGCCTCCGGGGTGGGCAAATTGGTACCAGGCTTATCTGGATGGATAGACGAAGCCTGGCTTGATACATCGGTAGGCCACCGCGAGTCACTGTAAAAGGCCAGATATGCATTCAATCACCTCGAAAGGATGCTTAATGAAGTTGAATGAATGGCGCACCTGCCATGGGAATTGATCATCGCCGAGAGCTTTATCCTTTATCCTTTATACACTTATGTATATATTTATATTTATATTTATATTTATATTTGTATTTACATTTATATATATATATATATATATATATATATATATATATATGCGTGTGCATTGGTTCAAATTCAAATGAGCAAATTATTTTTGGCTATAATTGATACATGTATGAGTCAAATCGTCTTCAGTGGAAGCAAAATTCGACTTTTTTTGAAAACCCCAGTTTATCGTTTTTCATTTTCTTAGTGTATCTTAGTTCACGCAAACACTGTAAGAAAAATTTTGTTTCAAGCATATTGCAACTATCACAGTTAAGTTCAGTAGTCTGTGTGATTGAAGTGCTCCTATCCACCTTAGACAAAACGTTTTTTGAGATTCTTCTGTGGAAGCATTCTAGTCATTCGTTATACGTCTTTCCAGACATTAGTAAATTTGAACAGGTTTTGGACCCATTTTGATAGCAACCAGTTGCTAACCTACGCATGTTTGTCAAATAGTTATAAATGGACGACTTTCAAGCGATAGATATTGTTAGTTCCAATGAAAATGAGATTACATGTCGATATAAGCGAACGTTTGCTTTATCGCTGTCTGACCTGGATATCATGGTCAGCAAAATAGGTATTTGGGAAAGGACGAGCGAAGTAGGTCAGAGAACGGTGGTTTGCGGGGAGGGTACGGCCGACGGGGCCTTGACCCGCCCCTTTCCCCGTAACCCGTGCGTTGTTCACCTCTTCTCGATCCCACCCTCATTATTTCGGAGATTCCCAACTACTACAGACAGACAGCACCATTCAAGCTTCATCGCCTGCACTAGCGTCGCCTCCAGATGCATTCTCTAATCTTTGTCGCTGGGTTCGTTGGCTTGCTGGTAACTGAAGTCCTTACAGATGACCCAACACGACCGGTTGTCATCCGATTGCAACCTATATCCACAAGACCCAGGTTTCTCTCCGAGGTCAGAAATCATCTCTTCAAACTAAGCTTTGAGAAAGCGGTGTATGGTCAAATTTTCAAGAATTGCGGACAGAATCGCTGAAGGAATCCTCCTTAACGAAATCAACAAAGAATTCGTCTATATTTGCTAAAATTGTTGTGACTAGCGAGTAGCTATGCACGTGTAAAAGACTCATTTAAACAATTATTTCTTGCAAAGAAACCTGACTTCCGCAAAGAGGAAAAGTGTGATAACTTAGCACGAAGATAAACTTAAATTAAGTGTCCTCTTATTCATACCCCTTAGTCACAAGTAATTTTTTAAATCATTGAAGGTTTCCGCTCCGCGCGCGGTTCAACCACCTGTGGCTCCTTCTGCAGTGACTGGAACTAACGTTGGAGTGGCATCTGCCGTTCAACAGGTTGGCCGTCAAAATTTTCCTTTTCTTCAAATAAGGCCGTAAAAGTTTACTTTACACTTTATACATATTATTTATATCATATTTAGCAATCGTTCCCATCACCTCCTGCTGCTCAGCAACCGGTGTTTCCACACACGGCGCCACCAGGTAGTCAACAGTTCGTTCCCCGAACTAGTGCCAGTGTCCCACCTCCACCACCAGTCACTATTCCTCCTGATGTTCAAAAATCAACTCATAAAATTCTTTGGTCTCGACTCGTTTGGAATTCCAGGTCTTACTGGAAATCATCCTAACGGTTTTGCAGGAGCTGTGCAGGTGACGGAATTCCTTTTATTAATATTATTTTGTTTCATGTCATACAACTCATTTTTTTCGTATCTTAAGGAACTTCGCGCTGCAGGAATTCCCGTGCAAGGTCTTCTACCAGAGCATCTTAGTGGAAACGCTGTGGCGCATGCTGCACCGACCCAAGCAGGTTGCGTTTTCAATTCAAAGACAATTTTTATTTATTCTGTTTTGAGTACTCTGTACTTCTATGCCACGAGTAAAATGCAAATCCCAGAGTCCATGCAATTATTTCCACATCCGCTAATAAAAAATCATCAGCTATGTTTATTAAGCAGAGCATATGTTAACCGCTTTTTTTATTCAGATGTGCTTGCTCAGGCAAATCCGAAATTTCAAGATCAGCTCACACAGCTTGTGAATGAAGCTCCCGCAACTCTGGTCCTTATGAAGCTAATGGAGGTCAAGTCCCACTTCCCGCCGACAAACCTGGTGAAAATGGGCTAATTGGATTACTTTCGAACTCAATCCGAAAGCTTGTCAAAGAAAGTGGGTTTGGATCGAGATTAGAATTGAAAAACCTGGCATCTCCTTTTTCTTGTTGATTGTTTCTACCTGAAATTAAAAAAGTCCTTTGCAGCCGGAGTGTCAGACGCTCTCTCGCAGTCGCTGCCGTCTTTGTTAGGGTAATCCACATTCGTCGGGCGGATCACATCACGGTGGAGCGTCATCGTCTTCTTCTGTAGACGCTCCTGCAGTGGCACATTCCGTAGATGAGAATGCCATCACAAATCACGTTCACGGTGCGGACATTCGCCGTCAACCTTCGACTGCTCAGCGCGCGCTATCAGGAATCTCGTCCTTTCTTGGAGGAGGTTAGTTCATTAAATTTCACATTCTGACGAAATCTGAGGAACAAAGAAAACTTTTTGAAAAAAATTGCTACAATTTTGTTGTTATTCGAAAAACAAAGAAATCATCTCAAGTTTTTAAGAGAACTACAAATTTCTACTTCGTAATTCGTATTTATTGCTCACGTCATTTTCTAGGCGGTGGGAACAGTCCTACTCACGCTGGTCTACCAAGAATTCCAGGAATTCCCCTTTTTACCTGGAGGAATTCCACGGAATGCACAGGGTCAAATTGACGTTGTTAATTTAATTGGTCAGTTATTTTAGATCTTTTTAGAAAATGGTTTTCAAAGTTGTCATTTGCAAACCAAAAGGAAGCTTAGGGGAAAATTCAATGCTTGAAATGCCTATCGAAATGAATTGTGTACTACGCATAAATTTCTTTTTTAATGCAGTTACAAGAATACCATGTGACTGGTCTATATGACAAGAGAACGTGCTAGTGGTGGTGCGGAATATTGAAGTCATTTCTTAAATCGCTGTCTTAAGACTCGGATGAAGATACGATCGGTCGGCAAACGACGATCACAATACGACTACATCGTGGAAACTCTTCTTTATTAAATAAACTAACAAACTCACTTTCATGCTTTCAGGATCAATAACTCGTCGTCTTTCTAATGGAACAACTTTGGCCGATATGCTTCCTCCAGAGCAATTACAAACTCTTGCCGATAACGTTACTGATGCTCTATTGCCTGATACTCCCAGTGATTTCGATCTCAGCAAGTTCATGGGCAGGTGGTTCGAAGGAATTAACTCACCTCGTGCTACTGAGCAACGATGCGTCGTACATCACTGTAAGTTTTCATTTATAGCTAAAATATTGCAGTAATGGTGAAGCTTCATCTAATTTGTACCGTCTTCTCCGTCGCCAACCGATACGAACTGATGATAACCATTTAAAAGGATGAGTGATAAAGCTCTCGGCGTTGATCAATCCTTGAGGGATGCGCCATGCATTCGACTTCATTTAGTAGCGTTTGAGATGAGTGAATGCATATCTGGCCCTAACAATGACTCCCGGTGGCCTACCGATGTATCGAACCAGTGCTGCTATTCTCTCAGGCAAGTCTGGTACCAATTTGCCTACCCCGGATGGAAGGCTTTGTGGACAGTGGGCGCGGGGATCGACTCCACGTGTGTGTCGCAGTGGCGCCTCCAACTATACAATATAATATAAATAATACAGACTTCAGTTTTTTATCTTTTATATTATTTTATTTTATTAAATTAAGTATTCTAATACCTTTATGAATATTATAAGTAATATAAATAATAAGCGTCTCATCGTTTCGATAGGAACTGAACTAACATTACTTATAAATTTGATGTGGAAGGTTTTTAAACGCTTTTCTTAACAAGGAAGTACTTATGCCCGAATATGCTAAGCGATTCAAGTTTCGAAATCCGGCCATATATTTAGATCTAAATGTTTCATTTATTTGAAAACAATAGATATCCTTTGTAAAATTGTTCATGTTGTACTTCTTGCGGCAAATAAATTATTTCAGATGGTGGATTAACTAAGAATGAAAAGACAGCTACATTCACTGCTCTGAAGATCTATAGAGAAGGATCAGAATTCGGACCAGTGAGGTATTTATTTTTGAAAAAAATGTTTAGAGCTGGAATTTTTAAAGCTGGAATTTACCTTGTGTAATAATCTTGCAATTCAGGTACTCCATCGGGTATGCGTTCCGTGGTGGAAACAAAGATGCAATGCTGCAATTGCATACTAGTGAAAGTAGTGATGCTCAGCCGTGTAAGTCTGGTTTACATTGATATTTAACCTGTGATAGGGGAATCAGTACAGCATTATTTTAGTCTGGGTATACAAGCTCGGCCCCGATGGCAAAGATCCGTTCGGGAATCCACAATATGAGTACGCTATCGTTTCCAACTGGGTGCGCTATCCAGTAACGGTGCTGGTTCGAGATCCGGACACGTTCAAAGCTAAGTATCAAACTGAGGTTTGTCTTTGGTAAATTGCTGGATCAGATCAGAAACGTTTAATAGGCAACTGGTGTAGCTGGTTATAAAACAGCCCAAAGAACTGGTTAGCGCCGTGCTACATTTCCCAACTGGTTTCGCAAAAGTTTAGTGGTCATCAGAGATGAGCAGAAGATATTGACTTGGAGGGTGATAAAAAGAGCAATAAAGTTGCACAAAACTCAGCTTAGACGAAAAGATGGAAACATTATTCTAAAGAAAAAAGCCATTAAGTGATATGTATGGTGACTAGTAGGGGACGTAGTTTATGTCTCTGTTTTCGTTTTTATACATAAAGCAAATTGTAGAGTTGAAAACGTTGTGAAATTGTGAAAGACAATCAATGGCACATGGATTATAAAAGTGTCAATAGGTTAATTGAAGGATACTCAATGTTTGCTATAACTTTATCGACCGTGAAAACCCCCCTTTTAATAATATCGTTTCAGGTTCTGCGTTGGTTGGAAGACCAAGGTTTCATCAACGGCTTCATTCGAGCCTTCAATCTATTGCAACCGTCGGGATACTCGAGTTGTCAATATGCTGACAGCACATTCGAGGTGTTCGGAAAGTAGACGACATTGCACTGATCGTTCCATTTCTCAATGACGATCTCTAAAACAATCCACAGATAAACGCCGTACATTTAAACGCTAATACTTGATGCTCTCAATTTATTGAATAAACAATGAATTCATTATTGTGAATGAACAGCTGAAATAAAAAAGTGCTACACAGTCTGCGATTACGACATTGATCTGAGTTCTATTAATCCAATTTCAGAAATGAAGTCATCAAAGTGATTAGGTAATGAAAAATGGCAAAGATCTGCCTTGACCCGTGTCAACCGGTTGTTAGACGATCAGGTACTCAATGGTGGTGCTTGGGTGGTACAGCACCATCAGTGGTCGACACCCGCGAAGGTCACACAGTCGGCAGTCGGTCGCCTTGTCATGCTCCTGAACACCCTCATTCTCCTCGGTCTTCTCGTTGGACCACTCATCCATGCAATTGGCGAAAATGCAGTAAGTGAGATGTGTCAGTTCGTTATCGTAGATCTAAATGATGATAACGCAGAAATGGGCAAATTCAAATCACGATGATCGTGCTTGGATAGACATAGCTCTATTTCCCAGTGAACGTTCAATAAGATCAACTAGTACAAAGTTTTAATCTGCCATAATTAATGCAACAATTAGGGAAAGTGTCAACGAGGTTAGATGCAGCGTTACTATTTTGTTAAAGTATCATCGAAAATCTCGCTCGTGGAGAATATTGTCAGCGATGTCGAAATCTCAATTAAGCCATGCCGTAATAAACTTTATTCCGAATAAATTGTGTCTGCTGAACATTTAGCTACTTTTACCAACTACGCTTCCTAGAAGCTTTCTCATCTGACTGCGTATTTTTTATGTTTTTCATTCGCCTACATCTATTTAAAAGTCACAATTTATGGATACATTTATAACACTTCTCCTGTTGTTTCATGCTTACAAATAAAGTAACATGGCAGAGCTCCCGAAACCCAACCCTCATAATCTTTTTGCAGCTGCTTCTGAATGGAACAAATAAGGTTAGGCAAATATGGTATTTTCGCAAAACTTTCAACGTGACCCTCTAAACAGATAGTTAAAGTCTTTTGATTAGTCAGTGCAATGAAATCGGTTTTCTGCTTTAGATGGACCTCAATACGATCACTGGTATTATTGGAGGTATTGGACGAATGCTAGAAACCAGTGTTGACACTATAAATATTCCGTCAGAGTTGATAATGGGGCGATGGTTTCAGGTATATGCAAATATATAAGATTTACCAGACAGATTCCGATTCCATTTGAGTCGTTCATGGCTGCTAAGAGTTTCTGTGAAGTTTTCCTGTTGCAATTTCTCACAGCGACTAGAAATTCCAGATGTACAAAGCAGCCATCAATTTTGACGTGTTTCGTACGCAAATGTTTTGTCCTGTTGCTTATTGTAAGTTAAACTTGCTCGAGACTTTTTCCATGCTTTTGAGAAAGGTAGGAGTGAAAATTTCAATAGAGATATGTGTTCAGTCTCACCGAATCCTGTTATGGGTGAAGATGGCTTTTCAATGCAAGAAGCATATAAAACGGTCTCGAAAACTGGGCCAATTGAAACGTATAAACGTGATATGAATAAAGTTGGACCTGGACAGTACTGGATGTACACTGAAGAGTACTTCTATCCCAGACAGTGTAAGAATTTAGTGACTGAGTAGTTGTTAAAGTGAATAAAAGTTTCTCGAACAATCGATTTTTAGTTTACATCGTCGCTGCTGGTCCTTCATTTGACAATGAAACGGCTAAGGCTGACGAACCAATTCAATACATCGTTGTCACTGATGCAAATCGTCTATCCCTTATGGTTTATGCTCGTGACCCTCATGTTTTCTTCCAGGTATGAAGATAAGAAAAAATTCGTCAAAAACCGTTACCCTGGCGGACACATTGATCATATGCAAGAGCTAGACCCTCTATAGCAGTTGTCTTTTGTGAAAGACAAGTTCAAAGAATTTTTGCTCTGATCATCTCAATACACCGCGTGTAAGTCCAAAAATCGTAGCATTTCTTTTGGAACAAAGCCAGCTTGGCCGCTGTTGTTGTTGTTTAAAAAATTCTGTATTAGTACTTCTTCCTCGGAAGAAAGTGCTATTGCTTTGAAAATGAATTTCCGAAAGCTCCGTTAATGTCGTCCGAAGGGGATCTTTTACAAATGCAGTCGCGTGCGATCGTTTCAGCTTGATCGACTTCAAATGCATCATCATGGATACGTATCTCATCTTGTATACAAAATCGGACTTCTATCGACGACTATACAAAACCGTGGCCAAGTACGGTCCTGAATCATCTAACACTCTTAGAACCCGATGGTGCCGCCTTACGCAACATTGCACGCGTCCGATAACGAGCTGGGAAATCAGCACACGCTGAAAAAAATTAGGTCAGACCGTAAAAAATCAACGTTACGTAAAGTCCTCTAATTTCTGTGTTAATTCGATGCTTAGTTTGAATTTCGGAAAATAAAGTTTGTGTTACTGAAATAATCCGTCTGCGAGGATTTTTAAAATATGTCAGTGACAAAGTGGGAGAATGGCTTTAATGCATCTTTATACGCAATAAAATACCTAGAAAAATTCTGAAATGTTATAGAAATACAATAAGGATGTTCTGGAATTTATGGAGCAAAAGGGATTTGGTGGCCGAGTATTCTGGAACAGCCCTCGTCCTATTTATCAAGGACCAGACTGCGAATGGCCTTCAGAGAAAGAAGTATTCGCTCGGCGGTCAGTTATTAATATGATATGATAATTTCATGTCTGGATTGAAAGCGCTATAAACAAATCCATAAATGTTATTTAAGAACTAAATGCCACTTTGTTGCAAACAAGAATTTTTCCTACAAGGTATTAGAGCTTAGGCTTTTTTTTCCCATTAGCTATTTAAACGGAAAAAGATATTTCTAGCACTGATGGACTAGATGTTTGAAGATCTCATTTTCTGTTCGCAAGTTGCAATAAGCCCTTCTTAATTTTTGTAAAACGCGCTAGTAGACAATGAGGGCGTTTCTGTAATCAGCAACGAAATAGGATTAGATAATGGAAGAAATGTTTTCGAAAATTAGACTACATTTGTCCAGCAGTTTAACTAAGTTATTCCGACGTTTGAGAAAAATGAAGCTTAATCTGAGAGCAGAATTGTAATGCGCTGATTTCGATGTCGTCGCCTCAGCTTATTCAGGAAGAGTCCAATAGTATTTTAATGCCGTTTATGTCAAGTCATCAATGTTAGCCATTTAGTGTGCTGAAGAACCAAGAGCTGGCTGAGCGCAGCAGGGAACGGCACCGTCGAGCCAGCCATGACCGGTATGCCGTTGGCGGACATGTTGCGCGATCCAAAGAAAACTCTCGAGCGGCTTGTCGGTACCAGTCAAGGGCGTTAAAATCTTCACTCTTCACTATTCACCACTGCACACTGACCTCGGCTATTGCGGTAGTCGGTGGGTTGTCCGATCACCGACGCCCACAGTCGTTCGACACCACAACCATCGCCGTCGCCGTCGCTGCGCTCTACTGCATCTCGTCCCGCATTAACTACATAATATCGCTGTTTGTGTGTCTCTGTATCTCGCAATAAATCGTGTCATAAAGGACATTCATCTACGCACTCAGGCCACGTCGTGTATTCATCCCTTCCCCGAAGTGTGTCTGTCCCACTACATCAGTCGTGGATATGCAGCGGCTGAGTGTGTTGGTTGCTGCTGTTGTTATTGCTGTCCTCCAACCTGGCGCTACACAGCACGACGCGTTCGCCCTTCCCCATGCGCCACGCTTTGCCCCCCAAACCAACAGTACCACCAGAGTATTCATCCTTTTTTGAGCTAGACGGTCATGCCCGCGATCTCGTTGACTCACTTCTGGGACCGCGCCCAGGGGGTTTGTTCCCTGAAAAACATATGAAATCGGTACTCCGTCAGAGCCTACAAGCAATAACAAGCCCATACATGTGCCCTCTACACTAGAACGAACTCTAGAACAATTTTTTTACCGCCCCTGAACCCTCAAGCGGTCAGGCATTGCCCCCTGGCTTTGGATCTGGATTCTCCCTACTGAATAGTAACAAACCAGTACCATCAAGCGGCTCCGGTGCCAACAGTCGTAGAGCTCCAAAGGTCTGTATATTTTGAAAGATTATTTGACGAGAAAGTGAGCATGTTAGTACTCACTTCCAAAACCTCTATTGAAATTCTAGTAAAACTATTGCAAAGAAGCTCTTTCTACCTGCTAGTTCGGAAAATTGATAGGTTTTTTCTAAAGCTCTTGCGTTTGTTTGATTGCTTATACGAGAAAAGCCCCAAAAATGACGGACGTCTTCAAACGTTTACCATTTTATGAGTTCTCACAGAATAACAATTTCATATTATTGAGAGCGAAACATTTTATTAACCTACTCTTGCTATGTCAGGCAGCAGTTTTGTTTAACTGATTGCATTTCTAGTTCTACTACAGAACAATTTTCTGGTTGCACAAATTTTTATGGACCTTCAAATCGAGTTTTTCTATACCGTATAAATCGGAGCACTCCTTTTTTGTAGAAAAACAGCAGTGATGAAATCATGGAGGGATCTGGGGAAGCGCCTAAAAGTTCAATTGGTGGCATACCCAAGGTAATCACTGCAGTGAGCCATTTACATCGAGGAACCGAACAAGTAGAAAAGTTAGTTTTCAGGTGTTTCCAAAGCTTCCCAAAGCGCCAATATCTCAACCTCATTCTTATTCAAGCCGTGAAAGAATCTTCATTAACACTGCTCCAGCGATTCCCTCAATTTCAGTCTGCTCCTGAAGTGAAATTTATATCGCTTGCACTCTCACCACAACATTTTTACGAACATTTTCAATCCAGGTGCCCGAAGGAGGCTTCCTACCTGCTGATATCCGACGTTCTCCACAATCTGTTTCTAGTGTAGCGTCATCTATTGACGATGACCCAGATGGAATAAATGAGGAAGAAGTAAGTTTTAAAAAATATTAGAAGCAGTGTCACTTGTAAGTGTGAGTTCTGTGATCGAAAAAGAAATATTTAATATTACGATGTTGCACCACTACGTTTCGAATCTATATTCCACTATACATATTGATGGGTATTCCTGAACCAAAGGAATTGAAAACTGATCCCGTTTAATCCTCTAACAGTAATTCTATAAATGTTCAAAATGTTCTGATGATAAAATTCAAGTACAAACCACATCAATAATAGGATATAGTGTAAAATCGGCTAATCCAGTTTGGAGGCCTTTCCGAGGACACATCCACTTCGTCAGGAGGGCTCATTGGAACAATTTTTTGATCTGATTGGTATGGGACAACGAAAGGCATTGGAAGCCAAGACCAGCGGAAATTCAAACGCTGGAGTGAGGTTTTTATGCACCTTAACGATAAAATAAATGTGACAGCGTAGCCTTTTCCTCAGGACAAAAACGCCCTGGGTAAGGCCGTGTCAAACCTAATTGGTGGAGAAAACAGCCCGCTTCCTGGTAAAAATATGATTTCCAACGTTCTTTACAAGGCTCTTACCTCAGGCAGTGTGCAGGTACGAACTATTTTGACGTCTGGTTTAACCGAAGAAAAATTACACTTATTAGTACGGCTGTTACAGACAAATGACACAGTTCCACGGCTCCCTGAACTACAAATCAACAATGGAACCATTGTTTTGACACCAACTCAATCAGCAGCGATCACCGAGAATTTGGAGATGGTTCAGAACTTCATTATTCAGCCGTCATCGCCACTTTGCACTCAGAAACCTGAGCCAGTCGCCTTCGACTTCCATTCCTTTATGGGTCAGTGGTACCAGGTAAGCATTCTTAACGTTAAGAAATTCAGTAATATTTTAAAGAAGCCCTTTGTTCTAACTGTGATCAATAGTCTGCTTCCATATTGTGCCTGACCCCTAACTCCACCTCGTCGGAGTCGCTGTCGACTGGGCCAAGGCTATTCGTTGTTTTTGCATTGTTCGGTCTTAATCATATGATCGGCGTTTTGTCTTCTTTTTTCCTATATCTGACTTTGTTTTTTAGGAATAATGCTTTGTTAGAAGCTATTTGTTTCTTTCCTAGGTCGTATACAGCCCTCCTCTTTCTTCTGGACAATGTAGTATGGTGGCGTATAAGAAGCTCAATGACGTCAATAATGGAGGTTTGACGATTTTCTCCAGAATATTGCATTCGCGGAGGTTCCACATGTTACCATAGTGATTACGTTTAGGACCAGGCTCGATTTTTTGAGATTTTCGAGTACACGACTGATGGAACTCCTTATGGAAAACCAAAAATCAGCTCTGGTTACGCACTTATCAAATCACCTGGCGAGCTGATTTACCGCACAACCTCCAACCAAGACGATGTGAATGGTAATATTTAATAAGTCAGTAATGAGAGGATAGAGCTAGCTAGGAAGGCCTATATGTGTAAATATCTGAGATTGAAATACAAAATTTCAACCTACAAACCTTATTTTAATCGTTTTAAACAGATAGTCAAAAGAATGAGTTCTGTGGTTGAACTAATTTGCTGTTTCTAGCTCATGCATTGACTCATATTCAAAACATTCATAATATAAAAGACAAAATTGAATTCATGATCCTGCGTGACCTTCATATTTACTTCTTGCACTGTAGCAATATTGACTTTCCTCTGCTCACATCACTCACTCAAAACTAATCCGATCGTTGATGTGGGTCAAATACATTGCGGAATATGACGACGCGTATGAGTGACCATTGAACTAGTCGACCCATCCGTTCTGTCTTTCCAACGTATTGTGTTCGTTCAACCGCAACTGATTTAGCTACGACATCATAAAACGTGTTTCAGTGCATGTTTTACATCTGGGACCATTGAACACTAATGATGAGTACGAGTACGTGATAATGTCCACAAACTGCAACTTTCCATTGTATGTGTTCGCTCGTGATCCAGAAATATACAAGCAGGTGGGTGTTACCGTTACTAAACTTTTATGGCAGTAGAAGGTTGAAATCAGCCAGCTTTCGCGGAGATCTTCTTTTCCATACGTTTTTCACCATTTGTTTACTTTTTGTCTAAAACTGGTGACATGTATACGTGGGATGGGTAATGTTGTAAATATAATTCTGAAGAAATTGACCAATCTTAGTGATCAGTAGAACCCTATCATTATCGTTATGTCTGCTACTATCTTTGAATATTTAATTACTCTGACCGGTGCATAATGATACGAAGCCGTTTCTTTAATGGATTTGATACAAATTTAGCTTTTTTGCTTGTGATATATTGTAACCACTCGGAGATTCTGTTTCACTGTAAATAATCTAGTAATTGCTCTAATTCACCAACTACAGTAAATCATGAAGAGTTTTAACTATTATCTACAATTTGACGTGAGTTTTCGGTGTTGTCCAATAACTACCTCTGAATTATGATGTTGAGATATTTGCGAAACTTGGACTCCAGGCCAGATCCGAGCCGAGCCAGGGTCCAGACGTCAATACTAGATAGAAAACTGGCAAGGAGGAAGGCAAACCAAGGTGCCCTCATGCTACAGTGGGTGACACGTGACCACCCTGGAAGAGTGGTCTCGGGTGCGAATCAGGGCCTGCGGTCCAGGTTTTGCGAATGTCTCAGCATCATAGTGGTTGTATTTTTACATCATACCCTGCTGTGAAGAATAGCAATAGGCACTAGATAAAAAAAGTCAAACTTGTGTGGTAATTATTGAGTAGTGAACTTGTTTTCATTCTACCGTACTAGAATGAAGGTTAATCATTGATTTAAATGAGAAGTGTATGAACAAAGCTTATAAATCTGATTAGGCCAATAAATTCAACCATTAGTTCCCTATAAATCATACGGTCCAAACACCATTTAATCTACCAAAACCTTCAGATCTAATGTAGTGCTATGGACGGAAGATTTATTAATTTCGCTCACTTAAACAAATCTATTGGAAACTGAGGGGGACTTTACGACATTTGGTTCAATCATAAGTGTATGTCAAGGACTCTTATTGTTCGTGGAATTTGGAAATTTAACATAGTAAACTACAGATTGATTTCAGCGCCGCTTTGGAAACAAACTTTTGTTTGAAACCGACCACGGTTACCTTGGTGTCTCATAACATAAATATTACTTTCTGATATATTTCCCTCTATATCGATTTTAATTAGTTACTCTTTAAATGGCAAAAAGCGCGAATTGCTTAATATTTAAAAAAGATTATTCGTTCATAGTTTAGTGAGTTCTTCGTAGATTGGCACTGTAGAAGGGAATAAAAAAATCAGTGCTTTGCTACGATAGAAAAAAATGTTTTAAAATGACTAGTAAAGTGCTGCTACTTTCGTAATAATAGCAAGCAACAACATAACAATATAACAGACGATTTTAGAGATACGAGAGTGAAGTGAACATGATTCTGGAAAAGAAAGGACTTGTGAATGGCATTTCACGTCTGCTGAACATCGTCGCACCTGTGGAGAATTCATTGTGCACCTTCCCACCATCATTGTTCAACATCCAGGGATAATCGTCCAATGATTATCCTTTGATGAAATTCTTATATAACTTAACAAGAGATTTCGAGTTTTGTCTTCTCTCTTCATAATTTTTTCAGTAAACATTATTGCATCATTCGCCTTAAACATTCCATAGCATCAAGCGTGTCTTGTTTATGCTTAGTATTTGCTTATTGATGTTGAGTGTTTATTGTAAGCCAAGAATTTCGATACTGTGTTCTTCGGCCGAGGTTGCGTGCATTATGTTGTACATAGTGTGTTTGTGTGTACGTTTTTAAACCTTTTTTTTCCCTTCAGTACAATACGGAGTTTTGCATTGTTATATGCTTGAAGTTCTATTTACAACCATAATTATAGCATTTTTGACAATAAATGGAATCTATACAACCTGTGATACCACTGGCTATGCATGAATGTGATTTCCATGGATATGAGCTGTACAAATGAATGTAATGCAGCAGATACAAAGTGTCGATATCTTGGATCCATATTTGTGCGCTTTTCATTCCTTCTTACACATAATCCGGGATGTGTCGTCTAAGCTCACGGCTAAACAGTGCGAAATTTTTTCACATGTTCAAGATCCGCTGAAATGTGATATTATTCCGAGTAACTAAATGGATTTGTGTTGTGTTTAGCAAATATTTTCGTTCAGGCATCAAATGTACAGCTAAAAATTTCACTGTATTCGGTTGATTTCGTGTTAATGTTAGTTATAAGGGAATGTTGGTGCTCGCTCGAAAGGCGCACTTCCGTACTGGCTGTGCCCCGATGACGGGGAGTGATTTTGCCAGTGTTAGCGTTTGTCTTCAGGTGAACAATAAAACTGGTCATACTTAGTGATTCAGTTACTTATCGCACTTTTTCATATATTGCCATTCTAGATACCCCTGATACCGTAGTATTCGATAGTGCATTTTAGAACAGAAACAAAAATCCTACTGCTTTGCTTTGAGTTTTGCAAATTATAACTCCCTAAGTTTAGTGTGCTCTGAGCTATGCTAAGACTTTCATTCGGATAGAATAGGACTAGTATTACCTTTTTTTATACTTACTGCTCAATAGAATTTTTTGGGCAGGGCATTATGTGGAATGCAACCATAATGGTGCAGAGATACTGGCGAAAACTCTGGATCGCAGGTGTCTGCGGTGGAGATCGAACACCATATTAACCTTTGCAGGAGCAACGCGCTCACCACCACGTCATAGGGTTCCTTCGTTTCGTCTTTCTCTTAGTTGGCTTTCTATTTACCATTGCCATCAACAATCATCTATCAACGGGATTGATCTGTGAAACACATTTCGGCATTGAACCCACTTAAGCTGAGGCTGTAGTCGAAATCGCAATGTTAGCTTTTTATTTAGTGCCTACTACAATTTTTCACAGTATTGGTAATGGTCGTGTCTGATCCTCATCGCAGGCACCTGTGATCCGGAGTTTTAAAAATATCTCAACATCATTGCGACAATACGGCTACTTTTTTTTTATTACAAAAGCGGAGCACAGGTATCATACTCTCCAATACTATGATGCATACAGTGTAGAACCAGCATTAACTCCGCGAGAAGCATAATATTTCTTCTGGATGGCAAAAACCACAATAAGCACTGTTAATAGCTAGATAGTTAATTGCGCTGAATAGCTTTCTTTGCGACTGAAATCATTGCTCAACACTCGAGAGCTTATTATTTATACAATGTTCTTTACTGTTTCTCTGGCCTATTTATTTCCAAAAGGTGCGCTGTTGGTGTAACAGTAAGTCCATCATTTTTAGTGCAGGTAGCATATTCGTTAAAGGATTCCTTACAGTAATGCAAGTATCGTCGCTGACACTAGAATTGGTAGGGACTTACGAATGTAGAAGTCCAACACTGTATTGAGCACTTGGTAACCCTTATGTTCAGCTAACCCAGGATTCCACTGACAACGAATTTGGCCACCATTCAACGAATATTCATGAAGAGGGCAAAGTGCTCAAGTGATAGATCAAGCTACGACACGTAAATCCTGATAGCCTACTTGGATGACGAATTCGAGACAACGAACAGAGTTAGGAAAGTGCTGAGGTGCAAAGCATATGTGATTTGAATCCATTTAATTAGGTTAATAAACCAGTAAATAAGTAAAAAACACTTTTCCTTGTATTTTTTGGGCAAATTTTCGTTCATATTTTGTTAAAATAGGTGAAGAAGCAAATAGTACAGTGTTTTTGCATTAACCCAGTTTTCATCGTCGTATTGAAGGTTTTTCTTGGACTGTCCCTTTGGTTTTAACAAAGGGATTACTTGTGCTCGAATTTTAAGATTTTCGCATCTGCCTCATCAGTGACCTACTCTTAATCCAACACCAAATCCATACCTTCTCCAAAGTGCCGTTTAAGTATCAATTCTTTAACATCATGGGAAATTGATGCAGTCTCCTAACCACTGTGTTCCATATCGACGTTTTTGAAAGGTTCACACTCAGTTTAAAAAAACGAAGTTTTAATGACATAATATCAGCACCGCATTCGGGAATGCTATGTTATGATACTAGACAGACATCCTGCCTGCACCATAGCTTCGCTATTTAGAAAAAACTTATGAGATTCAACAAAGAAGGAAAAAAATTAAGAAAAGCGATTCTTAAGCTACAAATAATTAGAGTTTCATCACAGTAGAGTGAGCACACATGTATCTTATTGGGATGGATCTGTAGGTCTCTACTGATTTTCATTTCAATTAGTAAGGCTCAGAATGAGCTGGCAATGCATGTTTGGAGCTGAATAGCAGGAGTTTTTTGTCAGTGCTTTGTGTAAAACGTGTGCCCTTTTTTCATTCTAACACTTAGGAGTATCATTTCCGAATTTAAAACTGACTTCTGCAAAATGGTATAGAGCCATCAAAATTAAAATAAGGCTTTATTTTGCGGACCTGTAAATTGGTTGGATTGTACTGTTAAGTTAAGAAAACAGAAAAAAACACTAGAAAAAGGTGGGAAGTGAATGAAAAGACTTCAGATGTAGGTATCGTGATTTAGATAAATATTACAAGCTAACGAATAGCTCACTGCAATGGCGATCATCATTTCCACAGTTTTCCTGCGCTTTCGGTCATCAAGACCTTGTTAGTTATATAATACTTCATATTTGTAAAGATTTACTCTCTATTCAAATTGCAACGATACACAAGCGTATGTGTTTTGGTGACTTGATACGAGTGATACGAATCTGATGTGTCAATGTAATTTTGCATTACAGTACCTAACTCTTGGGTATATTTCTCCGTGTTCAGAGCTTCTTCTGTGCCTCGTCCACTTAACAAGGTGATCAGCCGTCCAGAGTTCATATATGGTGAATAAAGTTAAAGAACAGAAGAGAAAATAGTTCTCTGTGAAGAAGGCGAAGTCTACCGATACTTTAACTTTTGTGGAATAAGAGCTGTCTCATGTCTGTTCATACAGAACACATAAACGAAACGTTTTTTCATCGAATATTAAAAGATCTTTTCTGTGCGTAGGAAGTAATATGGTTTTGGATTTAGAAAATTATCCATAGTCTAATTTCTTCACAATGGACGTTAAATTGAATAAAATGCTCTTGCAATTGAGATTATCTGAAACGCTTTAACTTCTGGACATTAGCAAAGCTCTATAAGAGGTAGCTCTTATGAGATGCTTATTTACAATTTTTTCTACTTTTATTGTCGTTATGCTTGAGTTACAACGGACTCACTACACCGTACATCAACGCTGCTCACGATGCCGTCCAAGGTGATTACGGTAACGCACCTGATCGATGGTGGTTGCGACGAAAATGTGGAAGGACAGTATACTTAGTTATAAAGCCATTTAAAACATTTAACGACAACACTAGAATGTGGTCATCAAGAATTTCCTTGGATTTATCACCATAATGCTGGAACAAAGCCAAGTTACGAGTTGAGGACATGAAGTCCTGTACAGTTATCTTTCTTTCCCTGTTTATATCTTTGGATCGGAACTACGTATTTCCTGAGAGTAATGTCTAATATGATCGCTGGAATCTTCTCTTCTTTCGTAAATGCAGTGATTTTTAGCGATAATCGTGTCGCTATGCGAGAAATGTTGATGTGTTGCTGATATGAGGAAATTCGTAAGCGTTTTCAGGTCAACCGTATTAACGGGCATGGATTGGAGTTGCGTGAATGGTGATGACGATGAAACGGGGCAAAATCTAGGCCTCGTCCGTTGGTGCGACCCCTTTGCTCCACTCTCCAATCCGGTCAGCTGCAATCGCTGTCCGGCCAGTGTCAGCAGTGCTATCATGCATCGCTTCTTCATCGTCACGCTCGTCTACAATGCTATGATCGTCGCTGTTCTCAGTGTTCCAGTACACGACGCTCCATCTTTCAGAGTTTCACCAACGATGCACCTCTCACCAAGGTAGTCGGCTAGATCACAACAATATTTTTTGTAATCGTTAATTTATTATATGATTTGGAACGGGAATAGAAATGAAGCTGAGTGCAAATACTAGTCAGTTATGTTGCTTGGAGTTTTCTAAAAGATCTATTGTTCCCCAATCTAGACAACTATGTTCAGACCGTATGACGCTGTATTTTTCCCGCTATTCATATGTTCCTGAATATATGCCTGTAGATTGGATTTTTAGAAAAGTTCAATCATAACGATGCGCTAAGAAAACGTTGAACTTCAGCTCTACTTTAAGCATCAACAATGCCTTCCCGGCTGACTTTAACGTTGTATGCAAATCAGTCATGAAATATCCCAAAAGATTTTCGTCCACAAAAAATTGCTTCAGATGAATCTTCATGAATGCCTTGTTTGTCAACACCAATGGGACGTTAAAATCGTCTCGCAGATGACAAGCCAAAAAATTTAATTTCGACTTCATTGGACAAATTATTTTGGTTAACATTGAAAAAGTGTCAGATAATGCATGCTTATTAGCTAGAGTAAAAACGATATAAGGTTTCCAGTTATAAACGACCTAAGGGCAAAAGCTATTTTCGTTACAGTCGAATGCGTTGGCTCTGATCGACTCAAAATCCACCGGCAAGCCAGAATTGGTAAAGGTGGGCGAAGTAGCTGAGTCAATCCTTAACAGATTGGGATTCGGCATTAAAGGTAACAGTAATGTACGAAAGGCTCCACTGTCTAGCTCACTTTATCAGGCAAGTTAACTAGATATTTGCGCTGTAGATCATCTTATTCCTTTAATTGGCTTAAGACGGACGACCTCAATGCGGTAATCGCAGAGGCGAGTGCCAACCGCGTCGACTTACAAGGAATAGCTTCTGGTCAGATCCCGGGTCTGGCTCCAATTCCTGTTCCTGGATATCCTGGACCTCAAGATGTGCCCGTAATCCCAGGAGTGAATACCATCCCTGGTCTCAGTAATTTCAATTACCTGGTAGAAGATTTAGTTCTTGCATATCAGTCAAACATTATTGATTTTTTTCTTGTGCAGGTAGGCCAACTGTTCCCGCAAATGATCCCACCAGCCAATACTCTTCTGGGGCTCGTCGATTAGTCGAATTTTACCTAAGGAATCAACCAAAAATCTGGCTAAAGACGTATTCAGGTGAGTACAGTACTTCTTTTCTTAGATTACTTAAAACTTTGAACAGTACAAAAATACATTTAGAGCTGTCCACCCAGCCGCCGAAAACGTGGATGTGGCTAGAATGATGGGAGGTGGTTCCAAGTTATTAATTCACCTCATGTTATTCGCGAAGCTTGTACCGTGCTACACTGTTAGTTTGTTTAAAGGTTATAGCGATGGTGACTATTTGCTAGAAAATACACGTTTAGTCGGCGCTCTCACCAACAACACTTATTCTGCCTCATTCACAACGTTGAAGTTCTACAGAGAAGGAAATCCTAATGGATCTCCAAGGTTAATGATGTTAGTGGAGAAATATTTTTCCCATGGAATTATTCAACAAACTTTCAGATTCGCGCTTGGCTATGGATTTAAGTCTGGCGAAACCGGTCAATTTGTGCTACATAGCAGCAACTCACCTGATGCTGAACCATGTGTGATTTCTAGCATATCTGACTATGTATTTCCTTACCAATGACTATTTTTTAGTTTGGGTAATTAAAAAAGGGCCGCTAAACGAGTTCAATCAGTATGATTATGCCATCATTTCTACATGGGTCCGATTTCCTGTTTTTGTGATTGCACGCGATCCGGAACGATTCCGAAAGGAGCATATGAAGAGTGTACTGCAATTCCTTGAGGATAACAGTAAGTGTCATATGATGACCAATAATCGACAATACATAACTTTGAGAATCTTGCATGTTAGAGAATCATTTCCACTTCGAAAGAGAGAAGGACGTTGAGTTCTGTAGCTGCTCCACTAGTGAGCGAAAGGACAGTCTTCATAACATCGCTTAAACTCCTAATTGCGTTATTTCATATCTCATCTCATCTCTCATTCAGATTACATCAACGTGATGACAAAAGCATTCAACATGATCTCACCGGTTGACTATGAAGCTTGCCAATATACGCCGACATTTTCTGGTGCCGGCAAATAATGAATGAGTGCATCGATGTGGTTCACTCACTCATTCCACACCATCTCACACTTACTTCCGAAGCCCGGGTCAAGCTTTCATGTAACATCACATTCCAATGGTTTTTTTTAGTAGTGAATGAAAAGTGTCGATGATGTAGTGCTTTCATAATGAATCTTTGTTTATAAAAAGCGAACAATTAAAACATCCAACGAAAGCCAACAAAAATCAATGGGAAAATTCATTATTCAGGTCAAAGAAAGCATACCAGTTAGAAAGAATATAGAGAAGGAAAGATTCTACGTGAATTTCACTAATACCGTACTCGTGAAAGCGACTCTAAACGATGGGTCTGTTGGCTGAAGACTTGTCGAAATTTCAACAAAAGCGCTCACTAATTCGACATCTTATGTGCTGTTGGACAGTAGTGCAAAAAAGCGCTTTTTACCAAGTATACATAGATAATTCTGGCATTGTGCTATTGTAAATCATTGGAAGAAGAACTCAGCAGTACATGAATTAAAAACGAAAGGAAGAAAAGGTTGCTTGCACGATGTTTACACGATCGTGCATCGAACGGCGTCGTCGTTTCGTCGTAAACGTTGTGTTTGTTTTTGATTTATGAAATTTTGATAGATAACAGACGTTTTTGAGCGATTTATAAGTAAATCGGTTCGAAGACTTGGGCGTCGAGCGTTCAAATCCGTATATCTAAATGGTTTATGAAAGGTTATTCGTCATGTTGCTTTACAGAATAATAAACTTATAGAAGACTGATTTGTTCGAGAGGATGATTTTCACGTCATCCTCACCTGCCGAATGAAAGCCACTTGAATCGGTTTCGAAATCACAAAAATTAAAACTTTTTTTTACAACAGTGTTCAATAACACTCCTGATTCAACGTTCCCTTCCACATGTTTATGGTCGATACAACACAAAAATAGGGACGAGTGTGGCGCAGTGGTCGGAGGCACCATGCAATTCACACGAATCGATCCATGATCCCATGGCTTGCCAAGCCTTCCATCCCTCCGGGGTCAGCAAATTGGTGCCAAATCTGTTTGGGAAGATAGCAGCACATGCTCGATACATCGATACGCCATCGCGAACCACTGTAAAGCCCATATATATATATATATATATATATATATATATATATATATATATATATATATCCAATCACCTCCATCGATGCTTAATGAAGTCGAATGCATGGCGCATCTCTCAGGGATTGATCAACGCCGAGAACTTTATCCTTTAATGACACGAAATATAGCTCTCAAAATGTCTATTGTTAATCAGACGTTTCTTTTCCTTTCCTTATACGAGTTGCTTCAAACGTGTGCGAAAACTTCAGCAATGCGATCATCTTGCTACGTTGATGGTCGCATTCGTCATCATTATCATCATTGTCCTCATCATCATCATAGTCATCATCATCATCGTCGACGTTGACCCAATGACTTCAAAAATGCACGAACATCACGCTATCAGTGATTGTATCATGAAAGAAATTAGGTCAACCGTGTAATGTGTAATAATCTATGAGCGACAACGAAAACGATCTCTGCACTCGTAAAAACCACTATCTGAAGATTCTATGAAGGATTTAAAGTTAAATTGCAAAAAGTATGTGGTACTGAACGAAGCTTGTGAATATAAAGAAAAATCCGGTAGATTTCTAAGCTTTGAGTGATCAACATCTTAACATTCTATGACAGAGTGACGGCCTACAATAGTTCTATGCTGCTGTAGATAACCACACAGATTTTTTAAGTTATCATGCCAAGAATTTCTGCTACAAATCTCCGTAACTCCTATTTACCGACATTTTTTAAAGCTGATTGTATAAATAACGAAAAACCACGAGGAATACAAACCAAATGTGATGGATCGGATTGAATCTTACGTGGTGAGATCTTCGTGTTCTCGTGAGAAACGACTCCTCATTCGTCGCAAAATATGACGACGGCCTGTTCCTTCATCGGCCGAAAGCTCATTGCGCAGTTTTTTGTGCACTTCTGGATTCATGTGTTTTGGACATTTGTTCAGAGCAAATAGCTTTCCAAAAGCCTGTAAGACGGTAATTATTAGTCAATAGTGTTAAACAGAAAGCAGCGTGAAAATGAAAACGAATAAATAAAAAGGAGAAAAGTCATCTGCTTTCAATGGAAGAAACAACCACAATGATGGCGAGATATTTGCAAAACTCGGACTCCAGGAGAGATCGAGCTAGGATTATCCTTTCAGGGTGCTCGCGTGTTACACACTACATCATTCAGGCCCGTGATCTGCCTTTCTCTCAGCTACTATTCCACTTTTCTGCTGTAGGCAGCAAATAAAAGATTTACATTGCAATATCCGCTATTTGCTTAAAATTGACTGGAGCATAGTCAAGCAACGATCGTTCAATAATGAAGCATAATACAAATATTATTGAAAATAACCGAATAAGGAACGCTAAATCCGGTAGGAATAGGTCGGAGAAAAATCGGAATTATACGACTTAGAACGCTTGAAAATAGTGAGATTATATGAGAAAGCGAAGGAATGATGAAGGGTGGGAAATCGTTGGTTACTAGCGTTTACAGGACAGTGATTACCTTGTCAATGTTAAGATTTGTTGCTGCTGAACAAACTACAAGTACATCATTGGGTCCGCCAGATTCGTCGATTAAATCACAGGCCTCTTTCTCTGTAATCTAAAAAGAAAACACGTCACAATGACGAAAACAACCATTATAATTATAATTGAGTTGGCTCGTGTTTCAACGTTTAACCTACTTGCCAACGATTTTCTGGAAGATCGGCTTTATTTAGGATGAAGACGCACGGTGTATCACTACTACTGGCCACTCCTCGTGATGCTTTGCATTCATTGATTTGTTTTCTAATCTGAAGTGTATGTAATACAATACGTGCTTCAACTTCTGGAACAGAGTTATTGCCTGCTGTTTTTCTGAACTGAAAACTTTCATTTTATTTTTTATTGTTATTTCAACGAAGCTGAGATATTTGCAAAACTCTGGATCGCAGGTGCCTATGGTGGGGAACGAACGCCCTATTGTCCCTTTCCGGGGAGTGACGCGCTCACCACCACACCATGCGGGTCCTTCGTTTCGCCTGTCTCTCAGGTGGTTCTATCGATCCTTTTTACCCTAAATCGATAGAACTAGCTAATAGACAGGCGAAACGAAGGACCCGCATGGTGTGGTGGTGAACGCGTCACTCCCTCGGAAAGGACAATAGGGCGTTCGTTCCCCACCATAGGCACCTGCGATCCAGAGTTTTGCAAATATCTCAGCTTCGTTGAAGTTATATTTCGCAATATACCCTGCCATCAAAAAGAGTAGGCAGTAAGTAAAAAGGTTAAAATTTATTGTTATTATTACCAAAATATTTGTCAGTCTCATCTGAATAAGAAATATTCATGTATCACATGTAAGAAATCTCAGTTGTTTTTACGGTACAATCAACAACATCTTCAAGCTTTTCGCTTTGAAGCTGCGTAGTTACTATTTCTCCTCATCTCTTACATTGATTCCATCGTGTTGCACCGTATTACAAGTGTTAGCGCAGTCCCGATTCCTTCCAAGCTTTTTGCACCACATCAAATGAAATGAAACTGAGATCGTTCTCCATTATCAGAGGAGGATTTGTCATCATAATACCTTGTATGATATTTGGCCCGAATTAAGAAGGTTTAGAACACGTTCAGGGTTTTTGGAGAATGAACTTAGTGAAAGACATAAGATAGCAAACAAAAGAAAGCTATCAGCCTTATGTCTATCACTCAGAAACGCTGCTATGTGTTTTCGACTTTGTTAGATATCGTAAAAGTGAGTCATTGCACGTTTATAGAAACCTACCGATGTATCAGTTGAGTGGTTCTGCCCTCTCAAACAGGATGGCAATCAATGGAATTTGGAGTCGTAGGGTGGTGGGTTATCCCGGCATGCAATGAAACCAACGATTACATTTGTACTGTAAGACGCGTCTAGCTACTACCCTGTCCGCGCTCGTATAACATAGCATAGCATGAAACTTAGAAACAACTTTTGCTACTAAAATAACCGCTACTGAAGATGGTAGAAAACATAGGAAATGTGGTCAAGAATAGAACTCTTAATGAGGTCTTAGTTTAGTCGAGCATGCCTTTTTCAGTAGCCATTCCTGATGACGCCATTCTGCTGTGGCCAAGCAACAAAGAGTAGATTCTGATTATTTTCGAATAGCAATGGATGGATAAAACAAAGGCAAGCGATGCAAAATCCGTAGTCAATTCACAAAAGGTTTAGTTCTGAGCAAAGCATGAAGACAAGCTACGTAATAAACTATGGCGTTGTCTAAAAACTCGCAACCCTAAACATATAAACATATTTATGTGATTAATGTTCAATAACGGTTCGTCTACAGCATTAGTTAGAATTGTCCTGGAAGCACATAGTGATTTTTCTATCCAAAACCCCGGGTTAACCAAGCCCTCTATTATATCGAGGTTGACAAATCGGTACTAGATTTTAGGGGTCGGATAAAAACATTGACATTGCACATCGATAAATTCCCGAAACTTACTGTATTGATCATCTGTACACTCACTCAGCTGTATGATGCTACAAATCAGGGACAAATATATGGCGTAACGCTAAGCGAACAATCAACCCAGAAAGCGTTATTCGACTCCATTTGTTCTCCCTAAGTTTTTTTTGTAAGAGTTTTGTTTTTGTAAGTTTTTGTTCTCCTAAGTTGTTCTCCTAAAATTTCAGTACAGATTCTGTGTTATGACAATGTGGGAGTTTAGATTTATTCCACTTTCGTACTTACGTCGAGCATATGCGTTACCGAATCAGCATTGTCCACAGAGGACACAATGAGAAACATGTCACCTGGAATAACAATCTTCTAGAAAGATTCCCAAAGAAAATTTTTTTTCCAATAACAATGAGGGAATGGAAAAGATTGAAAGACAGAAAGACTGAAAAGCTGAAAAGAAAACACTTTTTATTCCTTAAAAAATGATTCTAGCACTCCAGCAAGAGCTTGTGCTTTCTTGCTTCAATAATTTACCCCACGTTTCATTCCTTCATTTGCAGCTTCTTCACAGTTGGTAACTGTGTCCTTAACGACCAATTTAGGTGCAGTGCTCACGATAACATGGTCCATTCAACTTTTAAGAGGTCTACACTCACTTTGATCAGAAATAGTAGTGAGTGCGTGATGACCGCTAAACAGCAGGCTAGCTTTGAAACAACGATTAAAGATTTGTAAGTAGTTTGATTGGTCCCTTAGCCGAATCGAACTAGCATCATGCTCGTTATGACGGACATCACTATCGCTGTGCTATCTGCTTCCAATAATATATATAACGAACACAAAATAGCTAGCACTAACTAAAAATTATACATACAAGATACAGGATACAGCTCTCGCCGCTGATCAATCCCTGAGGGACGCTCTATGCATTCGACTTCATTGAGCATCGTTGGAGGTGATTGAATGCATATCTGGCCTTTACAATGGCTCGCGGTGGCCTATCGACGTATCGAGTCAGTGATGCTATCATCCCAGACAAGTGTGGTGCCAATTTAACGACCCCGGGGGGGTGGAAGGCTTGATGGGATTGGGAAGCAGGAATCAACTCCATGTGAGTGTCCCTGGGCGCCACCGACCACTGCGCCACACGTATCCGCCACACAATTATACACAGACGCATTAATAACATATGGACTGTAGATAGCATGCGTGAATGTGATACTACACCGTCAAATATGCTGATGTATGATAATAAGAGCATTGATATGCATATAAACTGGGCATCCTTATAGAAACAAAGTTTTAGCGATCAAGAGTTTTTGGCTTTTAGGAAAAAAACCATAAATCGAATATCCTTGTGAAAACCATTTACACAATTTCGATCTCTCAAAAACGAGTGGAAGAACTTTCCAGAATCTTTCACACTGACTTTTTTCAGTACACTTGATAAAAATTTCTCCCAAGAGACCAGCTCTAGAACGAGTGCAGAGCGTTTGCAAGTATTTTCAATGAAGAAGGAGAATTTAATAAAAACAGATTAAAAAACCCTCCTATAATAATAATCCTCTCGGGTTTTTCCTTTCACATTAACCATTTGCTTAAGGAATATTATTTGTCGGCGATCTTAAGGAGAACACGATTCTCATAAGAAATCGAAATATAGTTTGTTAAAGTAATGACTGGAATTCTTTTCGGCAGAATAAAAAGCTGGCTTTGGTGAATTTCTGATTCCATGTGAAGAGTTGTGAACCGCCTTCTTCATAACGAGTTTCGAATTTACATTTCGGTGTATACGTATGGAGGGTTTATGAATAGAAATTCTTAACTAGTACTTAATGTCCATAGCTACTACACAGAGTTTTTCTTCATTAAGTAGCGCACTTCAGGAGTACGGCAGTCAACTAACTTCTAGAAAGACCTTTGCTATATATATTATGAAGGGATGCGATTTTTAAAAAGGTGTCATTTAAAAATTTAAAGCTGTTTAGAATTGTAACCGTTAAAGTGTCAGGAACAAAAATTTGGACCTTTGAATTTACTATCCTAGAGCAGCAGCAGACACGTCAGCGATTCATTCAGGAACATCACCGAGTTCTGCCGGATGAAATTCCTTTTGTTCAATCGCTTTGCTTTTCCAAAAGCAAGCCTCCAGAAAAAAAACCACAAAAATACGATTTTTGGATTCCATGAAACCTACCGTTGTAAAATAATAAAATACGAGGTGTTTTCTACTGGCAAACACCCTTAGATTCTAAGAGTTTACTCATTTACAATGACATTGATTCATTTAAAATAATAATGTTCACTACGAGATGAGACACGTTAGTTTAAAGAACGGCCGTTTGCTCTATGTGTGGGAATCAATTCACATCGAACTCTATGCTTAACCATACTGTGTTTGCGGATAATAAATTAAATTGCTGATTTTGTGCAGTGATAAGGATGTACTTTTAAATTTACCTGAAATGTAGCTGAGCCTACGAGCGGCTGGAAATGGATCATTTCCTGAGCAGTCAATGATATCTAACTGATGGACCTCACTTTTAATTTTGTACAATTTTCTGAAACAGGAAGAGTGATGAGAGGGGAAGATTTAGTAATTTTTAGTAATTTCGCTTCGCTGTGATTTTTTTGTTCTGAAAGAGAGAGGAGATGGAAATGGAAAGAGATGAAGATGAATTTTTGGAAATAGTTTATAATCATTGCTAAGAACAAGAATCATTATGATTAATAAAAATCGTCGCGAATACTATTGTAATGAATTGTAAGAATTAATATCATAATGTTTTACCTTTTATTTTCTGCCTGCTACAATTTTTTACAGCAGGATACGAAGCGAAATACAACCACAACGTTGCTGAGATATTTGCAAAGTGTGGACCGCAGGTGTCCATGGTGGTGAACGAACGCGTTATTGTCCTTTCCGGGGAGTAACGCGTTCACCACCACACCATGCGCGTCCTTCGTTTCGCCTGTCTCTCAGCTAATTCTATCGATCAGCGCCATCAGCAGCTGGAGAGGGACCCGCATGGTGTGGCGGTGAACGCGTTACTCCCCGGAAAGGACAATAGCGCGTTCGTTCCACACCTTAGACACCTCTGGTCCAGAGTTTTGCAAATATCTCAGCAACGTTGTGGTTGTATTAACATCAGAGTTCTTTAAACTGTCTAAAAGAATGACATAAAGCGAAAAAAAAACCATATACCTATGAAAATTTTCAATTGTCGGGATGTATCGATCTTCGAAATCGTTATCCAGAAATCGTCCAACCAATGATGATTTGCCCGTTCGTGCTGAACCCAACACCACAAGACGATACGCCTACAGAAAAAAATTCTGCTTCTTCTTCTTTGTTCGAATGTTTTCTTAACAAATATCGGTCTTCAGAAGAATAGCATTCATAAATCAATTGAGCACTACCGCTAGCTTTTTTTGTTTTCGGATATATATCTTTCTATTCCTGAATTCGTCTTCATAGAATGGAAGCAATTTGCCGAGTATTTTAAAAGATTCAGCAATGAGGACGGATGAATGAATCTGACAGAAAACTTTTCATAGCCTATGGTATTTTCTCGAACCTTGAATTTCCTAGTTTAAACGTTGATGGCGGGCTTTTAACGTTTTTTCTTTTTGATGAGTGAAATGCTGATTAACATTTGGCTAATCGCCCATGTAGTTAGATGAAACCAAAACTCGTTAAATTCGAGAAATCCTAATAAGTTCCATTGTCCGGAAAGACGCTCTTGTAAATTATACGTTCATAGATAGCAAACACATTTTCCATCTCAGAGTCCATAATACGACGTTGTCCGGTTTTTTAATTTGACGCCAATATTCGGCTATTGTCATGCTTTTCACGACCCTGATGGACAACCGTGACATTTTATTCGTTCATTAGTTCCACTTTGTTTCAACGTATCAACAATCAATACCGGCAATGTGCGGTCCTTTCCGTAATGACGGATTCTACGAAGGATTTCAGAAGCGATGAAAGGCAAACGCCAGATCCAAAAAGTAATGTCGAACGTAAGGTTGAATAACCACTCAATGTCCTACGTCTTCCAGTAACTTATACAAATAGATCTTAAGTCGAACACTGAATAATATCGAACTCGAAAGCTTATTTTAACGCATTATTGAATTTCAAAGGGCATTAATAGTACTGAGATGGGAAATAGTCGAATATCAGATTTGAATGGATGATGGAGCATTTCAAGCACTGAAGCTATTCGATTAAATTTAAATGTAAATTCTAAGTGTAGTTACCTTATTTGCCTTTTTAATGCTGTGCTATTTTAATTTAAGGCTTTTTAAGGCTCCGCCTGAAAGTGGAGGCCCTATCTGTAGGTATTTCATTTGTTTTCACTTCATAATGTGAAAAACGTCCACTTTATCAAGTCCTCTTCTAGAAAGAGAACTGTAGAACCTGGCAGCTAAAAAATATACTCTCAAAGGATTTAAACGTTACAGACAGAAACTCATTATACAAAGACATGAGCCTATTTGAGCGCTAGACAAGGAACTTTTTGATGAGCTGACAAAAGGCTTAGTGGTTAAGCACTCGTTTTACTAGGTTGAATAATTGTGCAAATTCTACTTGCTTCCGAACTTCGAAAGTGTTAAGGTATAATATGTCGCCTATCCCTTAACTATTTTCACAACCCCAAGAAAAAAATTGAAAACAAAGTAAAAATCCACATTTTAAGCACTTTTGCAAACACTGATTGGTTTTTTTTCATAATCCTAACAGAAATGAGATCACAGACGCATAGAGCCGATTTGGATTAAGGATTTTGTTCATCTGAGGCTAAAACTATTAGCGTATTATACGTCGCCAAAGCCACTTCGTATGTAACTATGGAGAACTTCGAATACTCTGCCAACATTTTGGGCTTTTTGGTGTTGATCTAATATGCCCCTAAGAGTTCTGCAATCCAAATTTTTTTGACAGCCGTGTTACGTTCGTTACTTGAGAGGTGGGACGCCAGGAAATGGCAGTATTGTTGTATGCCACAATCCATCATTTCCCAGTATGTTTACAGGGTGCAATTGCATAGAAAAGTGAAAAAATAACATTTAGGTCTTAAAATAGTGCATACTTCCTCACTATTAATTCATCACAAAGGCACAAGATGAGATATAAGTGAAAGAGGCGATTTTTTGACTTAACTGCCTTATTTGGCTCTTTCGTTCGCTAACGAGATGAGAATTTTAATGTTTTTCTTTAAAATAAACTATCAATAGAAATTGGACTGGATCCCCTGGACGAAAAAAATTGCGTTGTTTTTCTAACATTCTACGTGGTTGTTTACCTCAGTGTTCGTTCGGAATGTATTATTCATTTCTCAGTGAAAAAAATGTAAAATATTTAACTCGTAATCCTAAAGTTCTACTACCATCGTTTTGACATAAGCAAAACGATTCTCAATTGTATTTTTACAGAAAGAATCTTCTTCTTTGAAGACTTCCTTTTCAGGGCTAGTAACTTCCACTGAAATGCAATGACATTCATAACCATAAAAATTTGGTTAGCAGTTTTAACAGATACTGAAAATAAATGAAATATGAGCTTACTTCACTTTTCGTACAAAGCAGTTAAATAAGAACAGCAGTGAGACCTGCAGTGGAAAGACTGGACACGTCAACAAAATCTGTTGAAGACAAAGATTAATTGATATCGATTTTCCTTTTTTGTTAGTTTTAGAATTCTTCCACGATAGGATATAGTGGCTCACATTTTCTTATGGCTTTTTTTTAATTTTTTACATTTTTTTTCTTCTTACTGATTTCACGAAAGTTAAGAAGCCTAACTCCTCAAGGAAATTTAGAAACTCGGAGCAATACACTGGAGGCAGATAACGGCATAATCGATTTTGAATGATTAAATAAGAACGGTAGAATTTCATAAATATGCACTAGTTAGAAATTCCACGCTAAACCTGTAATGGAAAAAACCACTACAATTCCAGTTGGGCACATATCGATGACTCTATTAGTCAGAAAACCATGAAAAATTCCAAACGAATCGCGCTCACAGCATTGCTTTCCGGATTTATGAAAGCTTTTTCATGCAAAACCTTGTTGTTATACGATCTCGATGAATTCGGTAATAACGTCGTAATTGGGTTCCATATCAAAACCTCAGTTTTTGACTGCTATACATTTTTTTCGGACCAGTCAATTACTGTGTAGTGGGATCCCCATGAGTATCATCGTCAGAACTTTCTCTACAAGGGTTTTAAGGCATCAGATATGACCATCCAAGCCCAGAAATGTCTGATTCTACAATTGACTGATTCTTATCTGGGCGAAATATGTCTCTGTGGCTTTTGTACGAAGTCATAAGAACTGGTAAAACTTCATCAATTTTCTTAGTGAACATTAAGAAAAAACGTTGGCATACTTCAGTTAACAACTTCAAAAAATTCAACACGCGTATAATGGATATGTGAGGGATAGCGGTGGATGGCTGGTTGACAGTTTGTGTCACTAAATAAAAAACCAGGATGACTTCGCTCTTATCAACCTCATTTCCGTTGAGAAATTGATAGACAAACTAGCGCATTCCCAATCTTACGCTAAAACATTCCTTAAAAAAAAGGAAAGTATCAAAGCAATCACACGACATCAGATAAACGAAACGATCAAGCTTACTTTAACCCGAAATGCGTTGAAAGCTTCGAAAAATGTTAGAAAAAAAAGGGATGTGAATACATTTTTTTTGAATAATTTTATTTTCAACTGAATGCCTTACTGGCACGAAGCTGGATCTCCATCCATAATGAATCACATTCCCATTCTCCTCATTTTTTTGAATATTCTAAATAATTAATTAATCAGAAGCTTAAATTCTTTTCTTGAAAGCTTGCAAACAAGATTTTTTGATCTAAGCCTAGAAGATTCTTCTCCCATGTACGAATCTGTGCGGCTGTTCTCCACCAATAACTGGAATATTTGTAGGGAACAAAACGATGGCTAGTTAAAAGACGTCGTTTTCCATGCAATTGAAATTTCGGTAGTACGCTCTTCTGTTAAGATAATGGAAGTGCTTGACTGAACAGATTGCGTGCCAGTTTCGCTCTGAAGAAGACGAGACAGGCGAAACTTAAGTCAGTGTTGAATAAAGGCCTTATTAACAATCCCATGTCTGCTTAAAAAGAAAGCGCTAATATTTTGATCGATGCTGAAGTTAATAGAGAGTTGGTTCCAGAACTTATACGTTGATTTCTATGATTACTCAAAGCAGCACAACGTTTTATATCTAAACAGGCGTTTCTTTGAGAAACAATTTCCATGTAAAGAGCATCTTGGTCGCGTGCTTGAGCAAACAGCGCGAACCTCGAAATCATGCTTTAAATTATAGGCTTAGGTAAACAATTCCAAAGAAAAAAATTCCCATTAAGTTTTAATACGAAGAAAAAAGGCAAATTAGAACACCAAAACGTTTTAGGGAAGTCGTAGCAAAAAAATTTTTTTTCTCAGCATCGATATTTTGTGAATACTGCAGATCTCTACCATTCCGCTATACAAAGATGGTGGAACGAATTTTTGATTAGGACTTTTTAGGGGTTTTCATTTATCGTCTACACATTTCTCATTCAATTCGAAAAAGATGTTGACGAGTATTAAACTTCGGACGACATCGTCAGTTCCAGCAAAGCAGTCCTCGTGCTATAGGGGCGAGCATTCGGCCTAGAGGTGATTCGATTTGTATATAAATTTCGCTAGCGGGAAACAAATTACAACACCTAATCGGAATGGGATAAGAAGAATAAGGATATATATATATATATATATATATATATATATACGCTGAAAACAAAAGATGACGATGACACATAGCTTATTGGTTTATGAGAAAAATCTGATCGATAGTCGTTAAAAATCGCTGGAAACTTATCCACGTTAATCACCGATGTGTCAAAGATAGGAAAAAAGACTAGACACTACTATTGGAAGGAAACAAGACGTGATACCATGCGTTGTAGCTTTCGTTCTTTATAAGCTTTATTATGCCTCTGTAAAATATTTATTATGTGATCTTTGCTAAGGCAAGTTCCATTTTCATGTGAGTACACTGGCAGGTGTTTGTTATCTTCTCAGATCTTCTTCGTTCCTCCAAAATACCTACTGACATCGGTTTATGTAAACAAGGCATTGGTCCTATAGTTTTTTCGTTGTCTATAACAATGAGAGTGCAGAAGGATTCAAGAAAGCCATCAGTCAATACCGAAGAGAAGCTTGATGACATGTTGGTTTTGACTCCAGATTATAAAGAATGCTTGGTTATCAATAACACCCCCACGGATGCTGAATGGTTTTAGTTTTCTTTAAATCTAAGACGAAGGTTCACATATTTTTTTCCATTTCTGCGTCAGCCATTTGAGTTCTTCTTGTTATTCGACTTTCTAGTCAGCACGTTTATTTCAAGCTTTTTTCAATAAGGACATCATTTAATGAACACCCTCCCAACGGTTTACCGCCTCATCGTGGCTGGGAGGTGTTCCTTGGTGTCGGACTGCGATTTACAGCGTGGGGATTCGTCCTCCCGACAGGGTCTCCCAAGCTGAGAAGGAGTCCGGCGTTTCCATCAGGAAGTCTAGCTAAGAGTAAACCAATACCAGGATCCACCACTGTATTGGTATCAAAGTCGCATGGTGGTAAATCTAACTCTGATCCACAAGGGCTGCTACTGACTGTCGTGGTGACGACCTGGGGGCAGACTTTGGCCACGCTGTCCTCGGGATTCCAGGGAACCACAATGGCTTAACCAGCAAATCTCTGAAAGATGGTGATTATGCTAGGGGCCCGCACAACTAGTGAGGACGGGCCGTTCAAGTATCAGGTATGTAAGTGGGACTCAACAACCAGGATTTCTATCTGGTAATATGAAAAGCCTTCCTCCAAAGATGTGATAATTCCATGTGTTCCTAGTCCAGTTTTATATGGGGGAAGAAATTTTTAAAAATCACCAACACTGGTCAGAATTTCGTGGAATAAGACCCTGATTTTATCCGACAATGACGATTGTCGATGTTGTCCAATGTCTGGGTTTCACCTGCTTCATTGGTCAATGTTCTTTAATAAAATACCACGTACAACATGAAGTTAGCCGTTGTAAGATCTCTTTCATCTATAATAAAATAAGGGTGCCTGTACTTACCGTGCTACTTTAGTATTATTGTTTAATTATGCATGTTTTCATTTGAAGTTATGCATTTAACATTCATTACAGATAATTTTGAGCGGAACTGAGTGAATTGATCATTAAGCTTGAGTAATTTCCCCGTCATTCACACATCCCAGTTTCAAATACACTAAATGTTGACTTTAGTCAGACGATGATTAGTCAGTCGTATATAGTAACGTGCTTTCCAAGCGCTTCAGCAGAAGTGAGGAAAAAAAACGAAAACCTTGGTAAAACACTGGATTTTATAACGAAATGCTTAGTTACTTGATACTTGAACGGCCCGTCCTCACTAGTTGTGCGGGCCCCAGCAAAACCACCATTTTTCGGAGATTTGCTGGTTGAGCCATTGTGGTTCCCTGGAACCCAGAGGACAGCGTGGCCAAAGTCTGCCCCAGGTCGTCACCACGACAGTCAGTAGCAGCCCTTGTGGATCAGAGTTAGATTTACCACCATGCGACTTTGATACCAATACAGTGGTGGATCCTGGTATTGGTTTACTCTTAGCTAGACTTCCTGATGGAAACGCCGGACTCCTTCTCAGCTTGGGAGACCCTGCCGGGAGGACGAATCCCCACGCTGTACATCGCAGTCCGACACCAGGGAACACCCCCCCAGCCACGATGAGGCGGTAAACCGTTGGGAGGTATAACGAAATAATGTTGGTATAAATAAAACTATGCTTTCAGTGACTAAAATTATTGTACATCGTGAACTATATAAAGTATTTAAGCTGAGAAGACTATAAGATTTCGATTTAGAAGTTAAGATTGGCTGAATAATCCTACAACGACTATCTCTGCTGTTTTTGAAGAAACACAGTGACAATAGACGGCAGAGCATATTCGTCTCCATGAAGTTCGGCTACTTGCCGTTGTTGTAACATCGGACCGCCCAAGAGCAACCTTGGCAAGGATCGTAGAAGAGCTTCTAGGTTGGAAAGCTGAATACTAGTCTAGTTGGAACGTACTAGTTCCAACATGATGCTAAGCAGAAAAAATCGCCGAAAACTTATGAAAGTATTCTAAATTCGGAAGGAACCAATAAGGTCAAACAAAGTGCATGCATGAGTGTTCATTAACTTACTTACTTGATACTTGAACGGCCCGTCCTCACTAGTTGTGCGGGCCCTAGCATAATCACCATCTTTCAGAGATTTGCTGGTTAAGCCATTGTGGTTCCCTGGAATCCCGAGGACAGCGTGGCCAAATTCTGCCCCAGGTCGTCACCACGACAGGCAGTCGCAGCCCTTTTGGATCACAGGGAGATTTGCCACCCATGCGACTTTGATACCAGGACAGTGGTGGATCCTGGTATTGGTTTACTCTCAGCTAGGCTTCCCTGATGGAAACGCCGTGGGGGCACAGTACATCGCAGTGCGACGCCCAGGAACACCTCCTAGCCACGATGAGGCGGTAAACCTTTGGAGGCACCCACTTCTACTCAAAATACAAACCTGTACGTAAAAGTCCCAGAAAAAAAACCGGGTCCAAAGAAGCTTTGAAGATTATTAGGAAAGGCCTAGAAATTCAAAGGGTTTTCTTTCACTAATACAGTTCCTTTGAGGTGAGATACTTCCAAAACACATTTTTTTTCTGGTGCCTTAAGGAAGACGAGACTTCCATAGTGATGAGATTGTGACGATGAAATTTTATATAAACTTTTGTACAAAAACACATACGATAAAGAAAACGGATGTTTTTTTTGTACGGAAGTAGACGTGTGCTGTATAACAAAATGGCGGTTGATGAAAAAAGAAAACGACACATTTATAAGCCAATGCTGATGTTAAGGTGAAGTCGTTCCTGCGAACTACATTAACTTTATTATCTATACCTTTTTTTGACAGCCGGTGAACTCGGACAACTCATACCACCTTGTTGTTGTTGCTGATCCGACGAAGACTGTGACGGGAAACGAGCCAAACGTGAACCAGTGATAACACGACGTTGAAGCACACTCATACCTACAAGCAGCTAGAACAGAAAATCATCAGTAGTGTTATTTTAGACTCACTAGATATCGATCGCACCACTGGTGGTGATAAGCACAGCATTATAAAAGTTGAAAATAAACGGAAAACAAAGCGACACTAAGGTGGCCAAGTCATGGCGTCGGACTCCATGAGTTGCCATTTTTGTCAGTAGCGGCTTTCTAGAAATATTGATTACATTGAAAATCGCTTAGAATTAAGAGTAATATTAATCATAATTATCTTGTAATATCGTTACTATAAATATTTCCTTTACGTGGTAGATCATGAAATTTCAATCAATTTAACACGGTACTACTAATATTTGCACAATCATATAACGACTTTTCTAACACAACAAATGAGGATGCTTTTGTGCTGTCTAGCTGAGACATAAATAAACACGGGACTGTGCTTTTTCCGAGCTTTCCTACTTTCTCAGAATTAGTTTTATTTAAACAACCGCTTAGTCGGCTTACTATTGATCGGCTCTGGGAAAGAATAGAAAAGACGAGCAAGCATTTCGAAAAAAGGGCCTTCTTTGATGAAAAAACGGAAATCAAGTGATGTCCGACACAAAAGTGCCTCGTCAAGTCGGACTTAATTTGTTTGGCGTTGAGGGAAAGCGTCATCGAGTTGCTGACAGGTCTTTAATGTTGCATTTAGGATGCATCCATTAGGACGGTCTTTCATCGAAATGTGCAACAGCCAGAGTAGTGTAAGAAGAAATGGATTATCCCATGAATTACTGAGGATTTTGCCATTTTGGGTTATAACACTTAACATGAGAGTTCAGTGACATGTTTTTCATCGCTCTAATGGATAGTCTGAGATTTCCCGTTGCTCCTCAATTAAACAGAAGCAGATTCTTAAAAAACAGGATTTATACGAGTTGCGGTACACGAAAACAATCCACTTTACTGATTTCAGCTATACTTTTCTCCGTCAACACACAAGTAAAAAGATGCCGCTTGATCTCAGTTTTTAAGATCATCCTCAGTCAGGTATCGAAAAACAACGGGAATCTCTTCTATGGGCCTCTTTTTATTCAAAATCGCCGTTACGGATCTATGGATATGGTGTGGCTAACTGTGATTGCCATTTTCTCCTAATCTAATTCACCATTCCCATTTGTAACAGTCGAAGAAACAATAGAAAGAGAAGACGAATGGTTGACAAAAAGCGCCAAAAAGTGCGTTTCACATTGTGAGGATTCATGAAGGTAGAAGGAGATTCCGGTGAAACATTGTTCAGGACAACTGATTAAACCTCAGTTTGCCAACTAAAACATGTTGCGAAAATGGTCCAGTGCTAGGTTCAGGAATTTGCGGAGCATATCAGAACTTTGTTTGTTGTTTCATGTTATCACTGAATGATTTTTTAAATGAATAATCACTTTGCAACAAGTTTGTACTCAAGACGAAACTGCAAGAGCATTTCATTTTCGTGATGAAAGAAGTAATTCCAAAAGAGAACGCTTCTAAACGACAATAATTGTAAGGATACAAGTTGGACGTACTATACGCACTACGTCGAGATATTTGTTGATACGAAGTCTTCTAAAAATATCCGTTCAGACGCGGATAAGGTCTACATGCAATTTCCATCAGCAGTTATTTTGATGACAACGATGTGTTGTTTAACTGTTTAGTGAAGAGACTTCACGATAGTCGCTAAGTGAAGAGTATCTTCTGTGTATTGTTCGCGGATTGAACCTCTTCTAAAATTTCAAAGTGGAAAAAGCTTATCAATAAGCATCATTAGTGATGACATCTATCTCAGATAACCGAAATTATCTGCCGTAAAATTCTGGAAAACGAGTGAAACGTGATAAATGAAGGAAATTTACAGAAGCGACTGAGTTTCTTGAAAGGTTATGGTCAAGAACATATAACTGCGGCAAACCAGTGTGGATAAATAAACTCAGATTTTACCGTAGGCATACATAGCGTATACACGAAAAAAGTGATCTATAATGGAAGGCTGAGATTCGCAATGCAAGAGGGGCGGGCGACTGGAAGTGAGTGATTGTGACGGAACGTGTGAGTGTAGACGCCAGACTGAACGACACGAGACGAGGGAGAGGTCCCACTCGATTAACTAACTATACGTCTCATCTCAATTATCATATCCACTTCATAGAGCAACTAAAACGAAATGAGTAGTTCACCTGACATCTGACACATGGAAATCCGTTTGTATTTACTTATCGAGCAACTACAGCAAGATTCACTAAAGCCTGCCTTCCATCCTATAGTGGTCAAGAACTGCACGCTTAACCTCACTGATTGTAGGAACACGAACACTAATCTCACGTTTGACGTGGGTCCCCTCATCTGAAGTGCTGATGAAAAGAAGCTGATGCTGAGTAGATCGTTCCATCTGTAGCGCTTAGAACACCGGTGTTGTGCAATGTCAAGACTAGGTAACTATGAACCAAAGAATTAGGAAAAATTACCGAATTACTAACTACCCGTCATGGTTGGCTTCATTGGCAGTGACTTTTTTTGCTTTTTGACTGTGTTGTTTTATCCCCTTTCACTTTAATTGAAGAAGAAAAAACAGTTTTATAGAAGGTAAAGGTGGACGTCTGCTCAGAAAATGATCAGGTTCTTCGTTTCTAAAGAATGCTGACTTGTTCCAACACACTTTACCACTTCATGGTAAGCCGACTTTTAGAAATCCTGTATTTCAGAAAGACGACGATTATGATACTATAGAAACCTGAGGCATTTCTTGAATGGTTGCCGATAAAAAAGGACGATTTGCATTCCAGACGTTGTCTTTTGCTAACGTTCACCGCAACCGCCGTGTTTTTAAGAAGATGCTCCACGTTTTTGTTCCATTCCACGATGAATGCTGCTTCGTCAAGGCTTCTTCACCTTGCACAAAATTGGTCGTGTGGTGTTTAACTCCACTGAATTTGAAAACACACATTTCAGAGAATAGCTGTTACGAACATTTATCTAGAACCGTTCTGACTCACAAAGGCGATGGTGCTAGAACGTTGCCCAAATTAAAGAGTCTTCATATTAAAGAAAGAGAATGAAATCTTTGGTAAGAAACCCGCGTAAGTTTGTCAATATATTTAGACACAAATTAGGTTACCAATATTTCGTTTCATTCTGCGAGCTGGAAGGAAACTGATACAAAGTCTTTATTGTTGCTAACGTTTGGCTGTAATTCCAGTCCACTGTCCGCAGCAATTGTTTCTCGACAAATGAGAGTTCGTAGTCCGATCGAGTCAAATCCAGTGGAATGAGTGGTCCACCACTCAAAGGGAATAACTGCACTCGACGATGATTTTTCATTGAAGACTGTTGTTGATTGATTGTCCACTGATACTGGTTCACTATGACGACGACACCTCATTTAGAAGTAGTTATCATATCAGCCAGTGAATAACGAACCAATGTTCTTGAAAACTGGATGTCATTTAATCTCGACGTAAACAACATTTTATTCCATGCGAGAATACACGTGAGGTTTGATTTAACAGTAGAGGTTACAAAAAAACTGGATTAGTTTATTTCCAAAGCATGGATCATTGACGAATTTGCTCACACTATTTATTTATTTTAGGAAGTTCAGGTGGGTGTGTTGTGCAGTGGTTAGAGGTGCGCCGCAGTGCACATGTGGCCTGTGGTTCGACCCTCTCGCCCCAGGCCTACCAAGTCTTCCAACCCACCGGCTCTGGTAATTGGTGCCAGATTTGTCTGGGAAGATAGCAGCACTGACTTGATGTATCGGTGTGCCACCGTAAATCATTATGTAGGCCAGATAGGCATTGAGTCCACTCTAACGATGTTTAATGAAGTCGAATGTATGGCTCATCCCTCAAGCATTGATCAACGGTAGGAGCCTTAACCATGGGAAGGTTACAAATCGAAATGTATTTTTCATGGAATCCACTTACACGGTTAAAAAGGGCTCATTATATAATGTACTCTATCAAGATGGATTTCCAGTGTTTCTTTTTAAATTATTTCACTTATTTGATTTTTCGAGTGCTTAACACCTGCAAGGTTAATTCCGCTTAGGCTCAGCACATATTTGATTGCCGCCGGACGCTATAGAAACGAATAATCGTATAAAACGGGAGAAATCCAAACACCCTTGGTTAAAGTTAACGTGAAACGGACCGAGTAACATAAAAATGTGTTCAACTTTAAGGCAAAATCATACACAAGCACTTTGATGGTAATCAGTAACGACATGTGTTGACGTAATGATCAGCGCATGTCAACTGAGTTAAATAACGACATATTTTAAGACAGAACATTTACGTCGCTTTTTAGACGCTAAGGGAATGACTTGGAATGCGGTCCACAGTAACCTAAAGCCGACGAGAAAGAACAAGATGATTTTGAACAGTGAAAACTTGAAAGGTCAATCCATTTTGTTGCTTTTGGCAGTGGTCGTGATGCTGATGTTCGTTGTAATGGTTCATTCTATGCACGATAACATGAATCTGATAAGATCACTAAGGCAGTACTTGTGAAAGGTTGTTTTACAGCTTGATATTTTGCAGAATTACGCTGAATAGCTCCTTATTCTATGGTTTGACCATGTTCCGATGGAAAAAAAACCGATCATTAATCACCAACAGAAAAAAACGGGTACAACGTTCTAATGAGATATCCGAATAGAGAAAAAAGGGCGTAGCTTTCTGATAGTTAGCGTGGCATATGGAGTGGTCATATTCTGCGTGAATGAATTGCACTTCACTGAAATGCACTCTCTGAAATGAACGAGCTGGGAAAAAACTCCCTGAAGTTCTTTGGACACTTCTGAAATACGTTATCTATCAGGTTTTTGAAGTCTTCATATTATAAAGTGTGCTGTGCCGAGAACTTGTGTCAACTCACTGACAACTAAAAACCTAGTGATGAACGCCGTCTAGAAGGAAAAAATACTTATGGCCCGAGAATATTTGCGGGATTTCTGCGCCATTGGTTAAAAAGTAGGCATGAAGGTTTTTGATTTCTATAAATAAGGCATCTCAACAAATTTACCGAAGTTCACCTTGCAAACGCTGATGTATCATTTTCAGTGCTTTCCATAGGTCCTGGTTCTTGCTCTATCACAGTAGTCAGTTTAAAGTGCCACAGCGAATATAATAATCTACTCAGCTGACTTTATCTATATAAACAAGATTTTCAATGGCTGTTACTTTCACCGTGACATATGATGCTTTGTATACTAGGCATGTATTTCTACTTATTTATTTCTATTTGTTCTCAGTTTAACACTTTTTCACAGTGCGTTCAGTCGAAGAATGTAGAAAGGCTACATTACAAAAGGAAAACAATCTAACTGGCATACCTTTCGAATCGACTAACTGCTGCTATACTTATCAATTTCCAGCTGATATGCCACAAGATTCATATTTTATTAATCTTGTTTTCATAAAACCGCTCGCCATAGGACTATTTACAAAACAAGTGCAACAACTGCACTCATTTTCAGTAAACAGAGACATGGGTGTTCTTTACACCTAGTTGGAGTTACCGATTAGACTTACAGATTTATTTTATAAAGAGGCAACTAAGTAACACTGGATATTTGCCAGTCAATGTTCTTCATAGTCACTTAGGTGTGAGTAAAATAAGGTGTTCTGAACTTGACATTATTACAACGAATATAATTTACCACTATAACAGTGTTGGTTTTTAAATTATAACTGAAAAAAGACAGCAGGTCAGATTTTTTCCCCTAAAAAAAGACTTTAAAAAAGTTGTCATAACGCTGGGTTATTTTAGGAAACAATCTTATCAATATTTCACAAAGACCTGGTAGTTCATAGTTCGTAGAGCCTCATAGTTCAGAGGAGATCCGTAACCAACCACTGAACATCGTGCTTCACGCCGCAACCGTCCTAGTTTTCTTCAAAAAACGATGATCTGGTGCCTGAAGCACACTCGTTAGAGGTACCGCACAATCCTTACGTTATCATAGTTTCAATCCCGCTAACTAAGCTCCACATCTTTCGGAGTCGGCAAACTAAAACCGAACCTCACTTGGCTGAATAGAGTGTATGTCAATTTGACCTTTCCAAGCTCTGAAGAAGGCTAAACCGCCGAAGTCTCGACTATTGTATGCCAATAAGTCCTATAATATCAACCTAGTGTTTGCTTATCGAAGAAACACAGTAGAGCATCAATCAATGCCGAGCTTAATAGAAAGCAGGTCATGGGAATTGCTACGTGTAGAACTGAATTTGTCTGTTGGGACAACAGTGCTGGTTTGGCACATTTGTAGCTCTCTCAAATCGTAGTATATGCCGAATGTACACTAAATCACTTCCAATGTTCCACTTCCAATCACTCAATGTTTAATGTGGGCAATTTCATGGCGAATCTTAAGGGATTGATCAACGATGGAAACCTATAGTTTTCTTACGAATGATGTGTCTGGCCAACCCATTTCGCCGAAACGCAATGTGGCGGTCTTATCGCCGGCTTCATTGTCTCAAATATAATTTGGAAAACAGTAGTTACCTCTATCATTTAAATTATACGAAATGCCATCACCTTCACAACATAGAGCATTTAACACATAACCATGAAACTGTTTTTCGAGAATTGATCAAAATTTTTTTGACCACTACTTTTTCTGAGGAGGTGGGAACTACTTTGAATTATAAAGATATTTTCTTAGTGCGCTACGTTCGCCCTTTACACTAACGTGTCGAATGAGTGAGCATTCCAAGCGCTCTGCGAGCTTCTTGAGTAACACGAAGGAGAAATAAACATGTGTGGGTTCTCTATTCAGCAGCTCATGGTCCCCGTAAAGGTCTGCCTAAATTGCTTAATCTTCAGGTGATTCGAGAAATTTTACGCACAAATTGGAGGGTTGGCAATGAGACAGCGACTGGCATCAACCCTTGCCATTGCCTTAATGTCTAAGGTGGAAGCACCAGTAATCGATCTCCAGTCATTACTTCACCGTAGGAGCATAGGTGATTGTCATGTCATCTACTCCACACAATAGGAGATGTACAAACACTTTGTGTTGTTGAACGAACATAAAGTACGGAGTACACAAAGTTCACCAGAGAAAAACCGAAAAAAAACTGGCTTCCATTTCCGAACGTTTAAATTAACCTATCCGAAGACGGCTACATTACAAAAATGGTATGGAAAGCCAAGCAGTAAGAGTACAGTGGTTCATTACCTCTCCTCCCATTCGTCACACACTAAAAAGGCGCTTATAAGAAACATGTTTCCAACCGCCACCAGCGTGTACACAGGTAGAGAACAGAAGGAAGAATCCTTGAAACTGCGGCGTCAAATAGCCATTTCAAATGGATACGAAATTGTAGGTTTTTGGCATAGAAATAGTGGAAAAACCACGCTCCGGAACAATAATTCTAGAGAGAACAAGGCTCCGTTCTTCTTGGCCTTTATTTTAAACTAAAAAAGTGCAGCGTTGCTTAAAAAACGTTGCTAAGAGCGCCAGGTTCACAAAAAATCGTACGAGTGATAGAAACGCCACCGGACACTCGAAGATACCAACTAGTTCGTAACCGCCTATGCGACCATCTGTGTACAATGGAAAATTGCGTAATTCGTCCTAACGGTAGAGACGGTGCGGTGATTGCACGAGTTCAGATACTGTGTACCTAATATATTGTAAAGCGTATGGGGGCAAACACATTGGCGAAACGGGTAGACCGTTCTGCGTCTGCTTAGAAGAACACCTGGTTGACAAATCTATATTGAAACGAAAGACTCCACTAGGCGCACATAGGGCACAGAAATACAAAAAGGAGAAGATTTTGAAGCAGATGTCACCATCCTCGCATAGAAATCCAAAATATCGGCGCGCAAAACTCTTCAGGCGTATTGGATTAATTCCAGAAATTCAAAAAATGAACCGCAATAAGTGTCTTGTTATCACGCGCAACGTAGCGCCATATATCAGACTGATCCAGTGACCTGAACCAGATACAGTCTCCACCCATGTATTACTCGGTGCGGCTGTTCTCCGTCAACTAATTGGAACACTTGCAATGAATAAACGGTGGGTGCTTAAATGAAGCTGTTTATTATGCGCGTGGTTGGAGGACCCACTGTGAAACACACGTGGAATTGATCTCCACGCATATGGCTCACCAAGCCTTCCATCACCCGAAGGTCGGTATATTGGTACCAGACTTGTCTGCGAGGATAGCAGCACTGGCTCGATACATCGGTAGGCCACCACGAGTCATTGTAAAGAATAGGTATGCATTCAATCACCTCCAACGTTACTTAATGAAGTCGAATGCATGGCGCATCCCTCAGGGATTGACCAGCACCGAGAGCATTATCTTTTTTTTATTATGCGAATGCAAATTTATGTTTTAAGTCTTATCTGCTAGAATTGTGAAAATGTGTGGTCGAGTAGATCGCATGTCAATTCGACCTTTCCAGTCTCTGAAGAGGGCGAAATCGCCAAGACGTTAGCTATTGTATGCTCATAAATTCTATTATGCCAGCCTCGTGTCTGTTTATTGAAGAAAAACAGCGGATTACCAATCAACGCCGAGGTTAACAGAAAGTCGTTTTGGGATTCTTTTAATTCTAAATAGGTTTGGAACTAAGATTATCGGAGAAAAAAAGTTGCAAACGAGGTTTCAGTTTCTAAAATTTCCAACGCAGGATTGGCAGCATATGTGAATGGTACACTGCTACCACCAACACGTCATCATTGAACAAATTCAGATTGTCCTTTTGCTTTGCTTTCGTCTTCGAAGCGTGAGACGTGACGCAGGAAAGGGAATGAAGTATGTTATAGGTTCCACAAGGTCAGATTTTCAGCTTGGTAGAGTGAAATAACTTGTGATCTGCTGGCAAGGGTTAATGGATTCCAGAACTTTTTATAAGTTTAATGCGAATCGGGACATGTTTTTTGGAAGTTTAAAGCGAAGATTATTTCCGTCCCTAAAGAACTGCACTCAGTGCATCTCAAAATTATTCCGTATTCTGCCATCTGCTCCCTTTTTTTTAAGCCTCTTTAGCACCTCAGGTTGTTCTTTTCCCCCACGCTGGGAAAGCAAACTCTCTTACTGTGAAGAATTCAGGAATGTATATTTCTATATATAGCTCTAATATGTAGAAATATATGCTTTCATAAGTGTAAACGGCTCATTCAGAACAGAACTAATGTTCACAAACATCGTTTTTTCTCCAAAAAAGGCAAAGAGACCGCGGGTCAGGATACTGCGGCAAGTTCGTTGCGTTTAACCGATGACTTGAATGATGCCATCAGAAATCTAAAGATGGTGTAGTTACGTATTAGCCTTCGTTACCAATTACTCTCTTCGGTTTTTCTGCTGTTGAACGATGACCAGAGTATGCATCTTATTCAGCTACAACAATCAACTGGTAATTCCTCCGTTGCGAAGTTTTCTTACTCGTACATTGGTCTTAAAGAGAGAACAGTGGCAGTTACGCTTCATGTTGTAGAGTATGGGAAAAGCAATAGCAAACGTCCCACCGAAATTTAGCCGCAGTTCATCATCCAGACGGAACAGTCACAACCTCCTCGCAACTTTACTTGTTATTTTATCTGTCTGTTACCAAGCGATTAATGTACAAGTTCAAGAGAGTGAAGGCTAACTTATCCCATGGAAGCAAACGAAACAACGAATTGGAGTATATGAGTGGAGAACTCACTGTATTACTTATATTAGTTCCCTCTTTAATGTAAAATGATGGCGAGAGATACTGTTTATACTGCTTTCGAAGAGAGTATAATGTCCAGAAGTACTTTAATAGATGTTATACATGGCTCCGTAATAGGCGCACTGAATTTCTAATCTGGAATCCCAACGATTCCGAGAGCAGTTCCTTTACAAGCAATAAGTAGGTATACCCATGTTATAAATATCGAAAGTAAAACGTGAATATGTATATATATATATATATATATATATATATATGTATACATGTATATATGTACATATATATATATATATATATATATATATATATATATATATATATGAGCATTTGAAGCTGGGTCACCATGACTTCTAGACTTAAGAATTTCGTGATGTAATCTATGAGAATACTGTTAGCAGTTCCTGTTTTTGTTATTGAAACATGTAAATAATAGTATTACGATTGTACTAGGTGATATTATAGTAGTGGTAATAAAGATAAGGATAAAGCTCTCGGCGTTGATCAATCTCTAAGGGATGCGCCATGCATTCGACTTCATCAAGCATCGTTTGGACGTGATTAGATGCATATCTGGTCTATACAATGATTCGTAGTGGTCTACCGATGTATCAAGCCAATGGTTTTATCCTCCAAGACAAGTCTGGTACCATTTTGCCGACCCCGAAGAAATGGAGGGCATGGTGAGATTGGAGCGCGGGGGTCGACCCCGTGTGTATTGTAGAGCGCCTCTGACCACTGCACTACACGCGCCCATCCGTTACAATAGTGATACCGATGTCAATCCTCACATAAATCCTACTTTTATGCAAATCCAATTTCCGATTATGACTGTTCTTCTTAATGGTGGACGAATTTCAGTAGAAGAAACAACGGAAAATAAAATCAACGACAGTGAGAAGTCCTCTGTAGCTTATTGGAAAAGTAACAACCTCATAGTATGTTCCGAGTTATGTGGGATCTTGGCTGAATAACGCTGATCCTGTGTGCTAACGAGGTACCAGATAAAGTTCCGGAGAAAAACGTTATCGCGACTAACCTTACCTCATGGACATATCCGTCGAAAACATCCAGTAGGATGTACTGAGTTACCTTCACCACCACCTGTTTGGATGCAATGACTTGCAGTTGGATGTCAGAGGTCGCCTTACCTAGTCGTGTTTAAAGGTGAGGTCCTCTCGGGCACTGTATATGTTGTCTTATCTCCCTATACATCTCCACCTTCGTCTATTAGTGCTACTCTTCTACCCTCACATTCTTCGCCAACCAAGTTAAACATGCCTTATTCTGAAAGATTGTTCTCGAATTATGAATCCTAAACGCTGGGCATTCATTTCTTTTTGCAACAAGTAGCTTCTCACATGACACGGACGACGTGTTCATTACTATTAGAAGCTTGGCTAGTTATTTTTTACAGATCACCCCAATTATTACTAACTTAAACGCAGGTGGCGGCACGTTTTTACCCGTTTCTTTCTCACAAGATCGTTGCCTGTGGTGGTGATTTGCATCCAGTGCCCTGTGGAAAAAGAATATTAGCATTCGGTGCGCATTGTCCAAAAAAATCCGAGAAAAGATAACTTTAAGTGACTTTTTACTCTGCATTTCAACAGATATTTTGTCCACAGTATATATTCAAAAAAAAATCTCTCAAACGCTGATTTGCGAGCAGGACTTTTGACGTTCCGCGTCTCTGCTGTGAAGAGGAGCACTGGGAGAACAGTTAGATCCAAAAGTTGAGCGGAGGTTTTGGTTTCGTCAGTTGCTCGGTGGCTACTCATAGGGATCCGAATGCAGCCCTTACTGTTCTCATTCTTCTGTACAATTCCTCATTCACCTTGCTTTCCGTGCACCGCTAAGAGACTAAGGTACACGTAAAAGGTGGTTTCTTTGAGTGAAGAGTCATCCACTTGGATTTCGTTACATTACGATTTTTTTGATGCATTGGGTTTTTTTTCCGCTTTATCCACGGCTAAATTCTTCTTCCCGCTTCATTGAGCTTCTTCATCACTGTCTCTTCTTCTCTGGTGCTCTTCGAGGAGATAATTTGGGGGGCGCTAGTAAAATGAGTGTTTGGAAGAATTTTTTTGCTTCATACGAATTACATTTTCATCCCATTTGGGCGACTCACTATTTACTGGAGAACGACGGTGAACAACAATAAAAAAATGATAAGACTACTATCTTGCCAAACAAGTATCACTTTTCGTCTAAACATGTTAACCTTGGGGCGACACCGCTGTCCAGCGTTCCCTTCCTTCTGAAAAAAAAGGAATTTCCGTCGATATGGTCTATTTTTTTTTCTTCTTTTTTTTGTAACAAACTCATGCAGACCGAACAATGCATACCATTGTTGGCATTTGAATTTAAAGTTCGAAAGTTTGAGAGATTTCCCAATCTTACCATCAGTGCTAATCAAAGCTCAGCTTAGGTGGTTCATTCTCTCTATAGTGATAGAATTGTTTACAATAATAGCACAGTAACTATTGGATGAATTACTGGCGAAATAACGCCGTAGGTTGTAGGGGAGGCAGCTTTAAATGGCAATATGTTTTCTTTAGCAATGCTTAAGACACATTGGTAGTTAGAATTGTTGCTAGAGCCACAGTATTACCGACAAAAGGTGCAAAGAACGTTAAGTTGACGACAATTCGATTTCTTGAAGCTTTCAGTGTTGTGAGTGATGCCCAAGTCATAAAGCGCTCGGCACCGTCAAGCGCAATGGTGACCTGGTAGGACGCGCCTTCTGCTAATTTCTCAGTTCTGTCAACAGACAAACATTTATCTCGTTCACCTCTCGAGGAGCCTTTCTGACTCTATTCACTGCTCTGCGCTTTACGAACTGCATATTTTATCTCAGAAAACATTTGCTTATGAGAAACGGTGGTGTATTGTGTGGCTGTGGTTGTTCGAGTGAGTAGAGTTTGTCTCTCGATATTCTTGTAGGGTTACAAAAACTCAAAATTCGTCTATGAAACTGATTTTTTTAAGCCAAAAGAGCATTTGATAGTCCCTTTTTTTGAAATTGCTTTCCAGTTTCTGTCGAGTTTTAAAAAATTAAATCCACAATTTAATTATAGTTTGAATAACAAATAGTCTATTTTTGGGAGAATCATTTCGCTTACGTTTTCTCGAAATTGGCTGCTTCGTTTCCAAAGGAGGTTAAATTATGTTGCGTTCGCATATTTGGCTAGAACAACAAACTGGGAGAACCGCAAAAATCGGCACTTTTTACATAGAGGAACTGGGGGAATTGTCCAATTTTTTCGACTACCAGAAATTTGATTCAATACGACTGCGAAAGCCAACATCGAGAAAACGAACTGCTGTGGACAATTGACTCGGACCATCGCTTCTATGGAGAAGACGAATGCGCTAAAACTTCAATCGAACAGTTACTTTCTAGCAAACTCGTGCAGACCGAACAGTCCATACCGTTGTCGGCATTTGCATTTGAAATCTGAAAGTTGGTACAGTTTTCAAACAACACAATAAATAATAGTGAAAAGAGAGGTAGTGGACCTTTAATCTGCTGAAGTTGCGAAAGTGCATGACTGAGTAGATTGCGTGAAAATTTGACCCTTCGAGGTTGTGATGAATTCAAAACTGCTGAAACGTCCACCAATATGGCACCGAATAGATCTTGTATAAATATACTTGTATATTATTTTATTGTGCATCTTCTTCAACTACGTAGAAGTTAGAAGACAGTGAACTACCGCTGCAAGAGCCGAGGATCATATTTATGCGACTTAGAAATGGCGAAATCTTGGTTTCCCAGAAAATGTGATGCCGAAAGAGAGTGTGTTTTGGCGCACCGATGTATCGAGTCAGTGCAGATATCCTTCCAGATAAGTCTTGTACCAATTTGTCGATTCCGGAGGAATGGAAGGCATGGTGAGCCTGGGGTGTCTGCATCGAGTCCACGTGTATTGCGCGGCACCTCTAACCCTTGCGTTAGGCGCGCCGCCAATTTAGAGATACTTTGCGATATACACACCGTCTCTAGCTGGATCTTGCATCAAGTCAACCAAAGCCTTAAATTCGTCGTGGATCGGGGGGTGGACCGACTCCAAATTGATGTCGAAGAAATGGAACTGCGAGCAAATTCATGGTGAATAGTTTAGCCCTTAAATTCTAAAGAAAAAAGCTCAGAAATATGTATTCTACGTCCAACACTCATCTCTAGACTTGCTCTTTGCCTCAATTGTATCTTCCGCTTAGATTGGTTGACTACAAAGATCCTAGGAGCGAAATAACATACTTCTCCTCCTGTTGATATTTAGATGTCATTAACGATGAAATCAACCTTAGATTCATCCTCAGCGTGGGAATAAAAAATGTAGTTTAGATCTTAACTGAAGGGAATTGGTCGGTGCCATGAACTTTATTTTCTTTTTTGCTGCAGGCTTTTTCTATGTCAAGTAGTACAGGCTCTATCCTGATCGAAACGTAAAACAGAGAGCAGAACGAGAGAAGTCTCACTCAATGAATCTTTCGTAAGTAAACAGAAAAACTTGCAGATCACTTGGAATGACAAAAACAGCAATTCAATACGGCATCCTGGATTCCCTGAAGTACTAGAGACACTGAAATCTTATCGGAAATATATTTAGGCACCTTTCATGGGCTTTATAAATTCTTCCTGTACTGGTCGTTGTGTTCGCAGTTTTCTTCTCGACCGTTTCGGCCGTATTTCTGCTTTCATTTTCTTCTCCTTTTCTTCTCCACGGATATCCGCTTTCAAGAGGAAGGAAGCTAATATTACAACGATGAGCCCTTAAACGTGTGGATCATATAAAAAATCAAGCACATTCCTCTACGTAGATGGCAAAGATTATTAATCATTTGTGAACTCATACATTTCAGAATCAAACTTCGTTTTCTCTAGCGAAAATTCTTGTTAAGCAAATGCTAACAATAGAAGGTTCAATTATAGAAAACGAAGGAGAACGAAAAAAAGGCAGAACGATGATCAATGATTTCTTATCTCAAAATGAATTCATTCAGCACTAACGAAATCCCCTAAGGTGATTACAATCACATGCGAGAACGGTGTCATGTACGTTTCAGGAAAGTCAACAGTCGTCCCACGACAGTTTAGAGCGCTTGTTGTGCACTAAAAAAACAGGTAGATTAGACGGTTGAAAACCGACAGATGTAATGTCGTATATAGATAAAGCTACACACAGCAGTGTTCAAAAATCGATTTAAAGCACTACAACGAAAGTCTGGAACTATTGAAACCTCTAAAACCAATTGATGGGGTCTTCAACATCATCATTTTTACTATGACGCCGTACTCAATGGATGATAAAACTGCTTATGACATGCCTGAGATGTTCATCGATCACTGAAAGAATTTTCACTACTTTTTTTCGGCTTCCAATATTTACATCTGGAGCCAAAACCTCTACTGGAGGACCGCCATCACTAAAAGATCCCTCGAAAGAAAAACCGTATCAAATATTATTATTAGAAACATCATGGAAGCAATGTTTCAATAGGTCGACGTCTTCGCTAGAACAGGAAAAAATGATTTGTTCACCGAAGTTAAGGATCGCATTTTGCATGTACTAAGGACTTTCGATCAACACTACTATTACAGGATATGAAGTAAGTCTCAAATCAAGTTTAAAAATCTCAATATCCACATTTTTCCCGACGAATACAAAAAGTGAAGAGTGCGCGACCCTTCAGTGGTGCACTGCTTCTTCATCGTTAAATGATGATATGGTGAGTGACGAATGTGCAGTACAGCAGGTGTTCATCACACAGACGTGTCTCTCAACATAAAAACGACCATGACATTTCCATCCATAAGGCCATCCGAGGACAAACGAATGACAGAAATCACTGTCAATGTGGTAGCAATACAGGCGCCAACCGGTGAGCGACATCGACGTGAAAAAAGCTCTAAGGAAGTCTTGGATAGCCTAGGTGTAGTCAAGTGGAATTTGCTTCAGGGCCCACACAACAGTGCGTGTTTTCTGAGAATATGCTATTAAAGTATTCAAGTTTGAAGTATTCAAGGAATCAAAACCCAAACATCGACAAAACGCTCATATTGTGAGAAAAGAGAGCAATTAACTGCTGGGAAGGGCGTTTTGAAATTGGTTCATAAAGGAGCCGACAGTCTCAAGAAAGGCTACTAGCAAGAGATTCGTTGATCGCACCAGCTATGTCCGCAAGTGCCGACTACGCAGTGGAGCCTACTAGGTCCGTCACTAACGATGGCTTTGGCAAGGCTGCGAGAAAAGAGAGCGGACGCAGAAGAAATCCTTAACTCACATGATGTGAGGTGACAATTAACCAAAACGTGGATGCAGAAAGTGTCCGCTATTGAATAGTGGTAAACTCCGTTTGTACCAGTATTGTTCTGTGTGTTAATCACATTTTTACTCCACGTGCTAAAAGCATACGTCTCTATCTCTATCTGCGCACATCTTCCCAACAGTTCACCGCCTCATCGTAGGTGGGAGGTTTTGCCGGGTGTCGGACTGCGATAAACAGCGGTGGGATTCATCACCACGACAGGGCCTCACGACCTGGAGTAGACTTTGGTCAGGCTGACCACAAGACTCCAGCGCAACACCAAGGCTAAACCAGCAAAACTCCGAAAAGTGGAGGTGGTGCTCGGTCCCTTAAACTCCAGCTTCTGTTGAGCGTTCGAAAGTCTTGTTAGTCATTGATAAATGTACTCTGTCATTTTCGGTGTAGGGTATTAGTGGGTTACAAAATCGGAAAACCGTGGAACTTCATTGCAAGTCCATTGTTACTGTTGTTCTCATTTACCTAATTCTTCCACAAGTTATGAAACTTCATTGAAATCAGGTTCTACGTCCTTTCGGCCAACCTCGGGTGACGGAACGGCATTGACGACGCGCCGTTAGCACAGTCAGATCCGGTTGTCACCAAGGATCACCTCAGCTTCTGTAAAGGTACGAGTCGTTTTAATCGTACTAGTGTTTTCTTCTTTTGTTATAAAACTGATCCTGTCATTCAAGACAGAGCCGCGATCAGATCCCCATTCCCAGTTATGATGTTCAAATATGTACAACACCCAGTTGTAATCGCTGGAAAGTGTTTCATATTCTACTACAGCCTGGGTTGTTCTAAGGCTACAATGTTTTCACGGTGAGCAAAACAAAGAGGCCGCAGTGGCTGTTCCACATCTAGCATCGATCATTGATTTATGAGATTGAAAAAATAAAAGCAAAGTGTCTCAGTCCACTCCCTTATTTTCAATGCAGGTAATCCCAGTAGTCGTTAACTTTTTATCAGTGAATCCACGACAGCTGTGTCGATTATGAAAGATGGTTTTAATGCCTGGATCGTTAGAATAATCAGAAGTCCTTCTTCTAAGGAAGGAAATTGAAAAGGAAGAAGAGTTTCGGTCCATGATTTTGATTTATTCAGATTCCTCGATGTTTTCTTTTGAGAGTCTAAGCAAGGTCCAGGAATATACAAGACGACGTTGGTTGAAGTTCAGTTCCACTTTGGTGCAATACTTTTCAGTGTTATTTCTCTGTATAAAATTCCTAAACGTTTCGCTTGTAGGAACAGGGCACCGAGGATATTTTTTGTCCATTCTAACAAATGATCATGGTGTCGTTTTGTTAAAAAAACGTTAGCTGGCTTCAAATTTAATGTTCAAAAACTCACATAGTATTGCCGTACTGATGGGTTCATCGTCTGCAGTACTGATGGACTCATCATTTGTGGTACTGATGGACTTGTCATTTATTCAACTGAGACAACAAACGTTTCTTTTTTTACCACAGGGTTTTCTCCGTTATTTATTATAATGTCATCTTGAATTGTCTTGTCTCTTCGAACTTCTTGTTGAACATGAAGGAAGAATAAATATGCATGGCTTGTCCATCCAGCAGCTTATGGCTCTCTTAATGGAGTGCCTAAACTGCTCGATTTTTCAGATAGTCTGGGAAATATTTCGCGCAAATAGGGGGGTTGGTAATAGGACAGCGACCGGCACCAAGCCTTGCCATTGCGTTGATGTCTAAAGTAGAAGCTCCGTTCTCGGTCTCTGGCCACTACTCTACTGCAGGTACATAGATTATTGTTTTGTCGTCTTCTCTACGGAGGAGATGAACAAATGCTTCGAATTATCTAACGAGCAGTTTGAGTACATTAAGTTCACGCGGGCGAAACCAAGAAAAAAACTGGCTTCCGTTTTCAAACGTTCAAATAAACCTATCAAGTAGCGGTTACATTACAAAGTGCTACCGAAAGCCAGGCAACAAGAACATCCTCGTTCATTCCCTCTTTTTCCAACCCTTTCAGAACTAGAAACACAAAGAGGGGCTTTTGAGAAACATGTTTCGAACAGCCACCTCTGTGTGCACAACCAGGGAACTAAAGGAAGAATCGCGGGACTTGGCTCAGCAAATAGCCATCTCTAATGGCTACGAAATAGTAACCCCACGAGATAAGTTTAGAAGGAGAGCGACGCGCCCAAGCGAAACACTTGGCCAAAAAAAAGGTCCCGTTTATGCTGCCCTTTCATTAGCGATGAAATAAGTGTAACGATTAAAAGCGATGATTAAGAAGGGCAGATCTAGAGGAATAGCTAACGATAGTAGAAATACCACCGGGATACTCTACGTCGTCAGTTAGTTCGTAACCGCCTGTATGACCGTCTATGTGCAAAAAACAACAAATTGCGTAATTTGCCCTCACGGTAGCGATGGTGATCGCATGAGTTCAGGTACGATATACCTGATCTGTTGTTATAACTGCGGAGACGAATATGTCGGCGAAACGGGCAGACTTTTCATGTATCTGCATAAAAAGAATATCTAGGTGGCAAACGAAAATCAAAACAAGACACGCTACTAGGCACGCACAGGTTACAAAAACATAGCGGAGAAGATTTTTGCTGTAAATGTCGCTGTCATCGCACGGGAGACTAAAACACCAACGCGCAAATTTCTCGAAGCTTTTTGGATAAGTTCCAAAAATCCGAGAATGAATGGCAGCGAAGAATGCTCTGAGATGACACATGATCTAGCCCCGTATCTCAGAAGTGATTTTTGATGTGGGGTGGTGCAACAATCAAACATATGCGACTCTAAGCGGCTTTTTCTTCCTTGGTGAAAACAGATGAAAACGGTGGAATTTTGGAGAAGCCGGTGGTCGTGTAATTATTGTTCAGATTTTCATCTTTCTGTTTGCGTTGTTGAAGCGTTTGACCTAGTAAATTACATATTAGTGTACCCTTCTAGGCTCTGAAGAAGGCGATACTGGCGAAACGTCAGCTACCGGTGTGTTGTATGTGTTACATTTGTGAAGAATTAAACGTGTGCTGAATAACAACCTCGCGATTACTGTAAAAAAAGAGAACAACAGATTTATTACATTGTCAGTATTATTTTTTTTAGTTTATTTCTAATCACCTTCCTTCCTTCTTTAACTCTTCATGTTCGTCAACGACGCTGCACTTCGCAAGTGATGCTTAACTATGGTCAGTGAATTTCTCCTTAGTAAGCATTTTACAGGAGTACAGTTCCCATCACCCATCGATTGCTTCGTGCAGACGTCTCTGAGTGTTCGTGGTTGTTCCAGCTATTGACATCCAGGGTTTTCCGTGTAGGTATGCGAACTTATCCACTTCTTGTCTACTGTTTCCCTCTTCTCAATTGATTCCCTCTAATATATGAAATCAGTGTGAAGTGGGGATTTCAGGGCTGGAAATTACATTTGAAAGTATTCTAGACATCTAAACAACAATGAGTACATTTCTTCTAGTGCTAGTAGAGACATTCCCGGCCATAAAGGGGTTTTTGGTTTTTTCCTTGTTAGGGAAGATTTATTTTGATGCTTAGCATTGCGAACATTGGCAAAATCGACCCGGGTAGTTGTACTGACCTTCTTGAATCCAAGCAATCCGTCCCATTGCTATAAACATATTGTACGTGAATTTATTGTTGAAGTAATGAGATCCCGATATAAGTGGGGTTATACGTTTCGAGACAATAGATTTGGATTTTAGACCTGAGTATTTTGTTTCACAGTATGTTATGATCTAATATACTGGCAGTTCATCTTGAAGGTCCTAGTATTACTGCGGGAAATGAGGCACAAAACAATTTCAATAATAAAATTCCCGCTAAGATAATTGAAAGTTTTTTCAAAAGAAAAAACCGTAATTAACTGCCCGACTTTGTGTTTCATCAGTGGCCGAACCGCTTCATCGATTTAACAAAGAATTTGATGAATGGTGGGTAAGTTTCACGAACTCCTGTAACTCTTGAAATCACCAACCCCTCTGTGAACTCCGAACTTCGGAATTGCTCGTTCACGTTTGGTGTGAAGTGGAATACACAAGTTCTCAATGTCTATTAAAGTGTCATATTTTATATTGAAATGGGTGCCGAATGTAGTGGAGTGGCTAGAGAGAACACTGAATACAAACGTAGTCATTAACTCGACTCTGCGCCTCGGCCTAAGCATGTTCTCCGTACCTCATGCACTCGAAAATTGTATGTGATACATCGATAGGCCCACGCAAGCAATTGTGTGAGCTAAATGTGCACTCAATCATCTTTACGGTTACTGAAGGAGTCGAACGTACAAACAGTTCCCAAAAGATGGACCAACGCCCTACGCTTTCACTTGGCGCTCTATGTAGATATAGGTTCCATTACATGGTATTTCATGTAAACATACATATGTATGTGGATATTTATATGTTTATGTATAATTTGCAAAAGGAGTTGTCATGAATTCGGTCGTCCATGTTTTTATTCTGCCAGGATGGCCGTTTTCTATGCTGTTCCTGCTTTTTAAAAATTATGCTGCGAAAAAGACGCTGCACGTTCTAGGCTTTTTAGATGTCAGACCTTAGCTCTTTTTTTCCAAGTACTTCTAAATTTGTTCATTGTTTCTAGGGTTTTGCCTGAAGTGTCCATCTCATGAACTTTGAGTCACCACGTTTGCCAGGCCCACCGCCGAACTGTAAATCTGCCGCTAAGAATTGTGTGGTTCACAACGAAGTGACAACTGTAACTTCGAACCAATCATTTTAATTCTTTGTTTTTTAGTTTGCGCTTCAGTTCGACTTCGTTTTGGGACCTTTATGAGCCCTACGTACTCGACCTAATCATTTTCTCGTTGTCAACTTTGTGAATTTGGTGGATGCACTAGAATCGCGATTGCCTTCGAATCCGTTACGTCCAGCATTCTCATGGGTGGTCATCGTGAGGATGTTCCGTGTTCCCGTTTAGTAATGTATTAAGAAGACAGAACTCTGTTAAATTTATGAAATTCTCGTTCTAATTCTAAAAGTCAATCTCTGCAATCCTTGTACTTATTTGTTCATTGTTTGACTTTCGCGATATAGCACTTTTTAACTATTGTTTAAGTCTTGTATGGACTAAAATGGAGTGGTGGCATCGACAACGAGAAGATGCTGATTATTTGGATTTAAATGATATGGACGGTTGCACTACCTCACCCTTGAAAATGCTGCGAAATTTCGCAGCAGTGGCCTTCACATGGCAAAGGTTAATAAATGAAAACTATCGTGAATCATTAACCAGTGAACAGGGTTGCTTCAGCATTTCTGAACTAAATTCGTCATCTCGCTACACTCGCAAAACTGACAAGTACTTCAGTGTGCTTGACAAAACGATGAACGTCATAACTATGACTTCAGAAGACTGTCGCGAATGACCAGAGATGTTCCCTCTACTTCTGGGAGAGTTTAAGAGTACAGGGATTAAGGTGTTATTTCTTTGTGGTAGTTTATCTCGTTACGCTCTTAGTTGCTTTTTTTGCATTGAAAACAAACATTCATCTGCTAATTAAATTTACCTCTCTGTGTCTCGAAATTTGCTTCTTTTACTTTAGCCGTACAATTTTTTAGGAGGACCATGTTGAGGGCGGTTTTTGAAATCCAGGTTTTCCTTTGGTTGTCTCCGGTGCACTGCCCTCACACTTGCTTTACACCTTGTGTGACTTGCACAGCGGTTACTGCACCATTGCGATTTATGCTCCTAAGTGCACAGCGCATACCGGTTCCTTTTACTCTTCCTCTTCGTCGTCAAGTGGTGTTCGAAGTGTTCTATGCTTGTATAATGACGGAGATCTCATTATGGGTGTGTTGAAGTCTTCCCTTCATCTTTCCGGTCTCCACAGAAAATTTCTTTCGTTGGCTCGATTAACCTTCCCATATCAAATACATCTACTACTTGTCGCAGCAAGTACGAAGAAAACGCCACGTCCTACTGGGCGGCTGATGGCAACTAATTCTTTCCGATTAAAACACACTCTCTTTCGGCATCATATTTCCTGCAAAACCGTGGTAGTGTCATTGCCAAACGGTGGAAATATGAGTCGCAGCTCTTGCACCGGTAGTCGAGATGATTGCATGAGCTTCTACTATGAACGTAGTGTGATCCAAGATATTCAAAAAATATTTTTTTGAACATCTCTCATTGCACTACACTCATAGTTGAAGCTCATATGATCATCTCGACCATCGCCGCGAAGGTTGCCCTTCATATTTTTTGCCTTCTATGAATGAAGGCATCGTGTTTTGCAGGAAATATAATACCGAAAGAGAGCGGTTTTAACCAGAGAAGATTAGTGCTCATCGGCTGCTCAGTAGAAAATCCTGCTTTTTCCTACATGCAGTTGCACGCAGTGGCAGTATTTCGTATGGCAAAGGTCAACTGAACCAATGAAAGTAATTTTTTTATCGATACCCAGACGGGGTAGAAGATTTCAACACAACCGTAGTAAGAATTTCGTCATTGTACAACGGTGGAACCTCCCGAACACTACTGGTGACGACAATGAAAGGGAAAAGGAACCGATCTATTCTCAAGCTCTTTGAAGCATAAATCCTAGTGCTGCAATAAGCGCTGTGCAAACGGAGAGTAGGGAAAACAGGTGTAAGTTTGTATCTCAGTTGCACAGGAGAACGCAGGGAGAGGAAACAGAATAAAAAGGTGATAGAATTCTGACCACGTTGTTCCCACCCCATTGCCATTGTATACAGCTCCTTTTTCCTTTATCTCATGAGTGGGCTTCAATTCTTGAGCTCTTTGTCCACATATGCAGTATTTTTTTTTGATACCCTCCTGCGTTGTCACATTGCCTCATGAGTATTTTGTTCAAACTCTTCCGTTATTGTATGTTCACCTCCTTGCTTGTGTTTCACCTGTCTCTTGGTCACACTGCTTTGTATATTATATACATTTGTTGATGTTGTGCGATTTGTCAATTTTGTGTTGATATTGTTTAAATAGATATCTGGTTGCTTAAGTTTCAGATTATGACCTGCGACACCTGTAACGATTAGTTAGCGGCGATTACTAGCGGTTCGGTTTCTAGTAACCGCCGCTAACTAATCGTTACATGGTGCATTGGCCGGGAATCGAACCCGGGTCGCCCGCGTGGCAGGCGAGCATTCTACCACTGAACCACCAATGCTTTTAGCTGTGTTACTATTAACTGCAAATGTTCAAATAGTTTCCGTTGTTCGTGCACCGTGGTGGAACGAAGCTCAATCACCACAATTCATTCACACTCATACTCACTCATTCTTATCCATTCACATTCATCCTTCAGTAATCAGAAGATTATTGTATCTAGTTTCTTAGCTTGTTTACGGTGCAGTGTCAGTAGTGGCGGGTGTTTCCAAATGCGTTATGTTTGCAACGCCATCGGTGGCATGTACCATTCCTCTCGCAATGTACGCCATGCGTACAAGGCCGCTGAGCGGCCAACTTATGCTGTGTATTCTGTTAAGCCGCTATAGGCTTATCAGTTTCCAACCATTATCATATTGGCCCTTGACTCTTAGGCAATGGTGGCACCCATAGATGCTCAAACTTCACGTTGCTGACATAGCGTTATCGACGAAAAGCCGCCTGACTGTGTTCCGTAGATGACTCATCACTTATTGTCCTCATTGATCCACTAAAATGCACCTCATCGTTATAATGTTGAAATCTTAGCTCAGTCGAAAATACGGCCCCGTCTGTAACCCCTCTCCACCTCAGCATACTGTCTCCCTCTCCGTCTCAGTGTACAGTCTCCCTTTCTCCGCCCCCCAGCATACTGTACCAGCATAGACATACTGTCTCCCTCAGCCGCCGCGCTGGTCGCGGATAGACGCGACGCGGCGTCGCTCACGGCGAACCAACGGTTACTTCTTGGTAATTGTTCATTATTACTATTAATGTAATTGTGTTAATTACTTATTAATGGTATAATAATATTCGAATGCCATTATCTCGTTGTTAGCCTCACTTCACTACTAGCCTTCGCACCTCATAGCGTTAACTGACGTCATTCCTCTACCATTACTTCTCCATCGTTACTATTATGTTATTAATGTTATATTTGTGTATTAAAGGTTTAATTACCCAAGTTTGAGGCTGGTAGATCAACACAACAGCTAAAAAGACCCGCGTGGCTAATATTCTACACAAACCGAACCGCTAGTAACCGCCGCTAACTAATCGTTACATGATGCATTGGCCGGGAATCGAACCCCGGTCGCCCGCGTGGCAGGCGAGCGACCGAGTAGAATATAAAAAGTTACATTACGGTGTTTGATGTGCGACTGTGAGGCGGCCATATATGGACATCAAATGTTATTGTATAGAAAGATAGAGAACTTTCCCAGAGAGAAGTTCTCTATAACACCTGCGAGAGTTCCAAATGGCCGACACGGCTTCGAGGAGCAACTGCTGTATAAACCAGCCAAAAAACACAGTTGTTGAAATGATGTTTTTTCTTAGGAAGTTCTATTTTAATAATGTATTATATGGTAATCATTGGTGAAATATGCATCTCCTAATGGTTTACCACCTCATCGTGGCTAGTAGATGTTTCTGAGTGTGTGGCTGCGATGTACAGTGGAGGATTCATCACCTCAGCAGGATCTCCCAAGCTAAGAAGGAGTCCGGCCTTTTCATCAGGAAGCCCAGCTAAGAGTAAACCAATAGCATAATCCACCAACGTCCTGGTATCAAAGTCGCATGGCGGTAAATCTCCCTCTGATCCAAAAGGGCTTAGACTGCCTGAGGCATACCTGGGGGAAAGCTTTGGCCAGGCTGATCTCGGGATTCCAGAGAACTACAATGACGTAGCCAGCAAATCTCCGAGAAGTGGAGATTATGCTGGGGCCCGTACAACCAGTGAGGACGCGCCATTCATTTATCAAGCATCAAATATACGTCGCCTGCCACGTTTTACTCTGCGTTCCCTGTAATTGATTTTGCACACGGATTGTTACAAAAGAATTTAATTTAGCCGATTTAATGGATAAGTTTACACGAATATTTATGAGCTTATCATTGGTTGTTGACTGTTCCTCAGCATTCATTTCTAAGGTGGTTAGAACTTAGTGTTTACTGTGATACCAAGGTCTGAGGTATATCAAGGGATCGGCGTCAACGAAATGAGTTCTAAAGACAACGGGTTTGAGATTTTTTTCAGAAATGCCCTCAAGAAGTTGTTACCAAGTGAAAGGCAAGAAATCTTTCTCTGATCCGTTAGGCCATGCTATCGGCCGAGGAACGACATGGGAATGATCTTCCACTCACTCTTGAAGTTTGAAAATTACACTCACTTCTAACAGCCCCTGTGCGATCTTGTTTTTCAAAACGGGAAATTCCCAGACCAGCGGAGTACTTCGCGCACGGTCGTTCTGCCCATGAAGGGTTACCGAAAGGAACTTCGGTCTTGTAGTTTGATGTGGTTGATAACTGCATTCTCCAAGCTGTCCACAACGATTATCCTTTTCATTAACCAATGACTTTTAACGAGCTGGAACCACCTAAGCAAGCAGAATTTCGACAGGGATTCTACTATATGGTTACGCTCAAACCCTTACCAGCATCTTCGGATTCTCTTGGAAATGCCATCTGCCTTTGTTTTCACATTTATCACATCTAAAAAAGCGTTAACAACGTCGAAGCAAATGCAATCCTGTCTAACTACACACGTCGAAGGAGTGATTAATCCTGTACACAAACCGTAGCTGACTTTCATCGGTACTGGAACAGAAAAGCACAGCTGTTCTGTCGACCGCATGTCACTTCCATCGAAGAAAGAGGTGGACAGGGCCACACTATCTCGTCAAAGTTGGCTACGGCCGCATTTAGATGGATAACGAAGTTGCTCGACTGAGGGAAAAAGGGCATAGCCAATGATAGCAATTTTCTGTAAGAGATATATTTTTGCACAAGATATCGTCCTCCTTTCGAAGAGCAACAGTGAAGCGCGCGCAGGCTTCAATGAACTGAATGAAGCGGTAACAAAATTTGACTGCGTATAAACAGGACGAAGACCAAGTTCATGAAAAGCACATTCTGCGATGTTCAATAAATCAAAATAGATCATTTTCTGAGTACAAAGACCATATCGGATACCAAAGAACACAGGAAAGACCATGAAGGACGATTAAGATAGAAGAAGGAGAGCAGTAGGGGGCCGCACTAGGGCCATTCAAAGAAGCGTCGGCCCAGCAAATGGAGCCAGAACTCCGCGCTTGATTTTCCTATTCAACAACCCTCCTAGAACTCTTTTATGCAACAGAACCGTTAATAAGAAGATATTCCACGAAGAGAAATCCTTTCTTGTCGCCGACGAACTCCGACTTGGGTTTGGTTCACGGAGGAGATGCCCAGGTGAGTTCAAGCCTACTCACCTAATTGAGCTGCTTGCAATCTTCTCCATGAGGTGTTTACTGTCGGCATCCCAAATATTGCGTGGAACGGGACGGTGCTGCTGCTATTTTTTGCTCTTCAGATAATTGTAGTTTTAGTCACCTTAACTAATCGGATTAGTGTTGTTTTCATGATATAGTAATCTAGAATTAATGGTACAGTGTCGTCTACGTGGAGGGAGGGCACCTCGAGTTTGTCTCATGAACGGAAACGTCTGTGATGTTGTTCATATTGTAAGAATCTTTTGTTCTTTGTAATGCTCCCAACTTTATTACTCCGGTGCTGGTTCGTTCATCCCTGCGGTGCTTTTTGATAACTAGAGTATTGGAGAAGTTGAAGACCAGAAAACATCGCAGGATAGAGGTTGCCCTATCGCTGTAGCTATGTTGTAAAAATGATTTTTATGGCATGTTTTTCGGTTCTAAATGTGTTATAACTGAACTTCACGAATTCAATCGTGGAGGATTTTCCGCTTTCAAAACCGTTAACGCAATCACGGCAGCCAGAAGCGTCATCACAAATTGAAGGATACCATCCTGCCTTGCTCTCTACAAAAATATAGACTGTCGATTTGCTTCGGTATTCAAAATACGAGGAACTCAAAAAAAAGAGTAAAAAAAGCGTTTTCTGGCCTCCAAAAATTAGTTTCCAATCTACAAAAAGTCTATGGCTTCTTAATTCTGCAGCTCATTGCCCTTTCAAGGGAATCCCAGAAATGATCAAAGTTCACATAGTGCGAGAAATATTACACACAATTGACAGAATTTTCAAACGAACAGTGGCTACTACCGATAACTGCTATTTCGTTCATGTCTAAAGCTAAGATCCTCATATCGCTCTCCGGCCATTCCTCCACTGTAGGCATATCAACGAGAATTTAGTCATCCGCTCAAAACAAAGGGAGGGGGAGGGGTGGGTGGCTTGGGATGGATGAAGGTTTCGAATTGCAACAATAACAGTTACATCACCGAATGGCAATGAAAACCGAGTAACAAAACATGCTGGTTCATTGGCACTCTTCTCACCGTTCACATTCTGAAAGAGCGCTTGTCATAGATATGTTTTGAGCAGCCACCGACGTATGCAAAACAAGATACAGGAAGGAAGAATCTTTAGAATTCGTGTGGGCTAAAAGCCGTTCCCCATTGCTAAGAAACTTTAGTTCCTCGGGATAGGTGTAGAGAGAAACTCAGGCACTCAAAGGATCTCTTTCCAAAATGAGGTTCTGTTCATCCTGCCCCTCGTTTTTAACGAAATAAGTCCAGCTATGAAACGTTCCTTAAAGAAGGGCGGTCGAGAGAATTCGGTAACAGTAATTGAAATACCACAGAGCAATCTGAGAAGCCAGCTACCTCGTAACAGCTTGTGTGAACGACTATGCACAAGGCAAATTTGTGTAATATGCTCTAGTAGTAAGGACGATGATTACATGAGCTCAGATGCGGTTTATCTAATCTCTTGGAAAGCGTGAAGAGATGAATATATTGGCAAAAGGGTAGACAACCATGTGTCCATTTAGAAGAACACCTAGGCGGTAAGCGCACGGTTGAGAAAAGTTGCTCTACTAAACGCACATAGGGCACAAACAAATAACGGAATGATTTTGAGGTAGAAGTGAATAATTTCGCACAGGAATCAAAAGCTTTAGCGCGTGAAACACTTGAAGTATTCTGGATAAATTCAAAGGATCCAGAAATGAACTGCAGGGAGAACTGTCCCCTTAGCACGGGTGATATGACACAATATCTCAAGCCGATATTTTAGTCTCGGAGAGGCATACTACTCATCTATGTAAACTCCATAGCGAACAACTTATTTTGTTTTCAATGCAGTTGAAATCTTGGTTTGCTATCTTCTATTCTGGTTAGAGAGGTGTTTGGCTGGGTGGTTTGCAATCAACTTGACCCTTCCAAGTTCTGAAGAGGGCTAAATCCACCGAAGGGTCGTCTTTGTCAATAAAGAGTACAGTAAGAACCAAGTCTGTGCTTATCCAGAAAATAGCGATTTATTTATCAATGCCGAGAGTGGAGGGCGATCGATTTTGGGAATTACCGTGAAAACTATTCAACGGACAGTAACAGATAATCTACACCTACGACAATTGAAAATGTCAACGAAGCTAGTTGATGCGTTTGTAATAAAAAAAAACTAGTGCTAACCTGAAATGTAACCGAGTTTCCAAGAGTCTATAGAACGGTCCAAAGATCGCTGCTTCAAGGACTATCTGTCCGAATACGAAAAGGCGCTACCAGAAGGCCATATACAATCGCTACCGCTCTTTTCTTACAGGTCCTGTGTCTAACTGCGTTATGCAGAAATGGTTAGTGCTCTCAAGGAAGGTTACTCTAGCCAGAAATCCAACATTTCCATTTGTAAACCACTTTAGAGTTACAGCATGATGGAGCTTAGAGAATTTATACACTGACCGCTAGAGCATTAAACATCCTTGGAATTATACACCGCTTCCCTATAACATCTTACGCCACAGTCACCAGGAAAATTAGTGCCAGAATAACAATCCAGAAAATTCGAAGAACTATCCAGTTACCGTGATGGGATTCTGTGCGCTTGCAATAGCAACTTGCTGTTTAACATCAGACTACTTGCTGACGCTGTTCAGGAGTCAGGTTCTTTAACACTTCCATCACCAGCACTTGACCTATTATTTTCTAGAGTCGGAAATTTCAAACAGCAAAATTTCCACCACAATCGCATCCTGAAGGAAATAAGCAAAAAAACATTGAAACGAAGTGTGGGCGTTGAAGATTCATCTCTAGCAATAATGAACAAAGAAAAAACGATAACAGAACTTGTAAACTGAATCCATCGCTTCTCCTACTACTCACTATGAATTATATTGCTCAAAATACCTACAATGAACTCCATTTTGAACCTCTTCCATGCATTAACGAAAAAATACAAATTTTATAACGAAACTCAATAATAAGTAAATATATCATGACACTCCCTCTGTCTAGAAGGCTCATATGGACTTGGACGTTTGAATTGAGATAACAGAAGAAAAATCAAGTCGTAAATCATAAAGAAACCTACCTGAACCCCTATAGATTCTTTCAAATGGATTTAGAGGAACTCTTCGACGAATTTTCTCAATGATGGGTCGAATCAACATTGCAAACATATAAAACATAATCATCGTAAGCGACGTTGGATAGTCGGTCAGGTGGTCCATTTATTGTGTTTTCATGGACAGTCTTTAAATTACAATGAAAAAATTTCGGCCAACAATCCGCAAAATGAATGTAACTAGAAGAATGAGTCAGGGAGAAACATGACAAGAAGTAATGAGTTGCGTTTAACCCAACATTTATGCGCACACTGACTGTAGGATATTCGTTTTCCTATTCTTATTGTGGGACACTAGCTAAAATTTCCATGGTAGTCATACTTACACATATCAAGTCAGCGAAAACTTCGACCAACGAAGTTTTGCTTTGAGCCGAACTGCAATATGAAGAGTTTACAATACCATATGATAGCTGTGTAATCTCAACTTTTGCAAGGGTCGACGTTCTGTGGCATGACATGGGATAGCAACAGCTTCCGATAATTCTTCCGGATTTTCAATTAGTTTCTTGGAAGTTGTTATTGTTGAAGACCTGAGAAGAAAATTTCCAGCAAAAATTCGTGTTTAAATATTAAAAACCAGAGTCAGTCGATCAGAAGATAAGAGCATTTTATTAACACATCTCCTTTAGCAGATCGAATCGAAAATTGGGAGAACCCATTCTATGATTGTTCAGAGTGGAAATTTTATGCTTGAAAGAGTTTCTATAACATGTCTTTCACAAAACCAAATAATGTTACCGCAACCCGAAAAGGAAATGTCTATCAACAGAAGTAAGTCAGTAGGTCACGACCTCCTTCCAGGATGAGACTACCTGTGCGGAAAGTTCCTGATTCCTCTGTTTGTGCGATAACTAGACTATTGAAGGTGCTGGACAGAACCACAAATTCGCCATACTTTTTTTTTATATGAATCTTCCTCACATCTCTTATGAGGATTCCAGGATTTCTTCTATTCGAGTCGTTTAATCGTATTTGCCTAGAGCGAATGTTTTCCAACTTTCCACATTTAGGTCCAGCTTCTGCTTAGGAATCTTCGTCTTCATCACGAATGTCACTGCATACTGGTGGAGTCAATTCTCCATGCAGTTCTAGACATCATATAACAACGAACTCAACGATCATACTTCCTTTTCATTTAAGCACTTATTATAGTTAGAATGTTACGACTGAAAAGTTGGGAAAATGCATGAACGCTTTTTCATATAACTTCAATGATGCTGAGATATTTGCAAAACTCCGGACCGCAGGTGTCTTCGGTGGCAACGAACGCGCTATTGTCCTTTCCGGGGAGTAAAGCGTTCCCCACCACACCATGCGGGTCATTTGTTTCGCCTGTCTCTCAGCTAGTTCTATCGATCTCTACTATCACCAGTCACCCATCAACGGGATTGATCTGGGGGAGTTCAAATCGGCAACGAACCCGGTTAAGCTGAAGCTGTAGTTATAAATACAATTTTAACTTATTATTTACTGGCTACTCTTTTTTAATGGCAGGGTATATTGCGAAATATAACTTCAGTGATGCTGAGATATGTGCAAAACTCCAGATCGATAGAACTAGCTGAGGGACAGGCGAAGCGAAGGACCGGTATGGTGTGGTGGTGAACGCGTTACTCCCCGGAAAGGACAATAGCGCGTTCGTTGCCCACCGCATACACCTGCGGTCCGAAGTTTTGCAAATATCTCAGCATCACTGAAGTTGAATTTCGCAATATACCCTGCCCTTAAAAGAGCAGGCAATAAATAATAAGTTAAAATTGCTTTTTCGATATTCGTTTTTTCACTGTGTTATTAGTTACTAACAGTTCATTTCCAACTATGTTAAGGCCTTTTCCGTTGCATGTTGTGGCGATTTATCGTGTTTCTTCATCACTTTAAATTACGACATTCTCTATGAAAATAAAAATTGAACTTTTTATGCGTATTTTCCGATGATCGATATCACAACTCATTTCTCACTGCCTCCTGAAGGCTTTTCATTAGCCGACGGCGAAGGATCGTCATAGTTGAACGACGACGTTGCCCGAAATGGAGTACTCAAACTGCTGTGTGTAGGTGAGTGAGAAATCCAAATCGATCTAGAACGATAGCCAGTTGGTAATCAAATGAAACAGATACCAACAATTGAAAACATAGCACTGTATTACTCAATAGCTAAATAAGCCGTAAAAGCAGCAGATTGCGAAAAAGTGGAATTAAATGGGACGATGGTGATTGGGTGTGGAAAACCTCAAAGAGCACTAAACTATCAACACGTTTGAAGACGATATTCATCGATTCACGTTATTCAAGAAACGACTACATCCACATTCTTTCTTTCTACACTGGCCATTGTTTGAATTTTTTACGGAGGTGTTACCTTAGCATCTTCTGTGCGCTTTTTAGGCTAAAATTCACAAAAGTTTTTCAACAATGCGTGCTAATATCTGCGACGGGGCAACACAGTTGCTTCTTTCTGGAGCAGTTTCGCTACTAATCACCTTCATAACTAGTAACCGAAGTGTTACTTCTTTCATGTCAAAAGGAACAAAACAAGCTAAACTTATATTGCAGTGTCTATTAATCGAGAATTTAAAAGTGGAAGGTGATGCTCAAAACGGCAATGTTGATTATATGGTACACTCACCAGTGCCTTGATAATAGTGTCGATGAACAAATGGGTAAAAGCGAAAGCTATAATGAAATGGTTTCATAGCCATCCAACGGAGACTATTCGCTACCTGGTGGGGAATACTCTTTTATTTCTATATCCACAATAATTCTCGCATACATTCACGTGCTTCCGCTCACACATCCTTGCTTTGTATTGTGTAATAATTCTTCCGCATGAAGTTCCCAGTCTTGTCAAAGAAAAAATTTAGAGTGTGCTTTTTCCGTCTTGTAAAGATTTTTATGCGAACGAAGTTCTTATATGTTCCTTCGGTCAGTGAACTTTTCACGCATGCCGTAATGCGAGTATAAAGATTTTTTTTGGAATGAACGATTCTTCTTTTTTTCCGATATATTCCTTGTCCAATGTGTCTACGTACGATGAACAAGCTTTTTTTGGCCTGAACTCTATGGAAACTCCGAAGCTACGCTACAACTCTAGCTACTACACCAGAAATATGGACAGCAACATCGGTCACTAATCTATTGGGTTAAGTACTGTTCTTACAGTCGCCGTTACTTCCATGTTTCTTTATTTCACATAGCAGAATTTGGTTGTTGAGGTTTCATTATAAAAAGCAGTTTTGATCAGTGCCCCTTGTTGTCCACATTGTTGTTCTAATAGTTACAAATCAATTAGGAGGTATTCTTATACCCATATACAGCCTACTCAATGTTAATCTTATTACGAAGATTACGTAGTATTAGTGCATTGTTTCCACAAAGAACTAATTACTTAGGTTTAAAGTTCGTCCTGCAGCAATAACGAAAAGCCACTTATGACAGATCGTTCGAGGACGAGCATTCCACTAGGTTGCTCGGAAATTAATGGCGGATTTCCATCTATGTATCCAAAGCAAAATATCTCAATTATTAATAAAATAAAGTAGAAAGCGTTGCAATTTACAATCTTCGCCAATGAGGATCGGATCAATTTTTTTTACCTCTGTTGTTCAAAATTCTGGACTTCTGAAAAGAAATCGATGAAGTCGTTCAAGGCAGTTTTGGACACGGATTGATTCCTGAAGTATTCCTCGTGCAGAACGTTGTCAAAAATTTCGAAAAAGTGGCTTGGTAGGCGATAGGCCCTAGCAAGCATGATGGACGAGGCAGAGTTGCATAGCCTAGCTCGTTTAACTTTTCAGTGTCAGTAATGCGATATGTGGTCGCGCCTGGATAGTGCGACGTGTTGTCAAATCGTACAGCATCCATTCTGTAAGCTTTCTCAACTTTAAAATCTTTCTTGGATGACTAGAAATATTTGTTATGTTTTATCGAATTCTTCTGCAAGTTCTCGAACAGCTGTGCATCTATTTGCTCCCACAAAAAACATCAAATCACCGCCGTCAATAACAGACTGGCTTTAGCGACCTCCCTAATTTTTAACGTCAAATTTGCCACAATGAAATTTCCCAAGCCAAACGCGTCCTTAAGCATTTCCTTGGCCCGTATCACTTGACATTCTGAGCCGTTTGCGCAGCGTACGAGCGAGTATGTAATCATGAAAGAAAATTTTCCTAATTCGCTGTTTCGACAGGGTAATTTCGACCCTGGAAAGCATGAGAAAAATTTAGTTATGCCGCAGTTCAATTAAACACTGTGAAACGTCATAAAATTAGCATTGAAATAATATATAATAGTATATCAGTTGAAACAAAACTATTGCTAATGTCAACCTTTTATTTTCCGCCTAGTATATTTGTTCAAAGAGCGCGTGTGGTGCAGTGGTCGGAGGCGTCCTGCAACAAACACGTGGAATTGATCCCGCCACCCATGACCCACCAAGCCTTCCATCCCGTTGGGATCGACTGCAAGTTATTGTAAAGGCCAAACATGCATTCAATCACCTCCAAACGATGATTTATGAAGTCGGATGCACTGCGGATCCTTCAAAGAATGACCTACGCCGAGTGCTGTATCCTTTCTATCCTTTTTATAATTTTTCATAGTATGATGTGAAATTCCACGGATCTCTCTCATATGAGGGATCTCCATCTGGTTAGTCGCGAGGCTACGTGGTGCGTCCCCAGGTGGCGGATAGGGGGGTTAATCATGGACCAAAAGCGACCTTTGTTTCCCTGAGACGCAGGTGGATCTAGGGGATGGACCTCATGCTTCTCCCTGCGCCGATTTGGCACATGCTTTCTGTGTTTGCTAGGCGTATTCATTCATGCGTGTGTGGGTGCGTTCTCGCTTATGCGGATTGTATTCTACGAGTCAATTCGGCAAAAGACTGCAATCAAGTGACAGGGAATTACATGGGAGGCGGTTAGGAGTCGCTTCCAGCAAATAAGCTCCATGTCCACTCTGACAGACGTGGCAAGACACCCATGAGTATATCCAGCCCCATGTCCAGAGACCAGCAAGCTATACGTGGGTATCAAAAAAGCTAAAAACAGTAAAAGAAACAGGCCTCATTCCCATGACCCCGAAAGAGCCCCCCAATTCCGCAGCGTTGGGTAGGACGAGTACCGAGAGGCTGCTAAAATCTCAGGTACAATGGAAACTGCCTGGATTACAAAGAACTGTGGTGACGATTTGTACCTACAGTGCACGTAGACCTGCATCCGAGTCCTCGATAGAAGACTTGCTTATGCAAGCAAGAAGGATAAGGTACGACGTCATCGGCCTGGCCGAGACGAGACGATGTCATCCATTCAACGCCGTCTATGACACCGGATAAGAACTGTTCCTCGGAACATGCGACAGTCGAGAGAAGTCGGCGGCGTCGGCGTTCTCGTCAACACGAGTTTGTCCATGAATGTCGATTCATTCGAACAACTTACAAGCCGAATAGGACGTTTACGATTAAAAAGGTGTAGATCAACACCGGCTTCGACAATCTTCGTCGTTTACACGTCGACATCAAACTATGACGAAGAAGACATCGAATTGTTCTATACGGACTTGGATAAGTTCTACAGAGAAGACCATACATTCTTCAAGGTTATCATTGGAGACTTCAACGCCAAGAATGGACCAAGAGGAACGTCCGAAGAACGTCACATTGGGACCCACGTATTAGAATGGAACGAATAGGGTGAGCGGCTATCTGAGCTTGTCATGGCGACCAAGACTATCCATGGTAACTCGCAATTCCAGAAGCTCCACCCTCAACGCTGGACGTGGGAGTCTCCCAATGGAGACTACCATAACGAAATAGACCACATCTTAGTAAATAAAAGGTTTTGCCTAACCGATTTCAGCTGTTGTCCCAAAATTCTACACGGGATCAGACCACCGTCCCCTTCGTGCAAGATTCTATTTCTTACGGAAAGGAGAAAAAGCCGCTAAATTCAAAACCCGAATTCCCAGAACCACCGCAAACTGGGACTTATTCAATTCATTAGTCGGCTGTTGGGAAGATGCGGTTGTCGATAACAACGACGAAGAATACGGTCAGCTCATTCAACATCTTCACGGAAGCGCTATGAAAGCTGAGAGTTCGAAAGTCACCAAGAGACGTCTCCATAAACACTCGAGCTGACACGCCAGCTTGGAATCGCACGAGTTGCAGGCAACCACGAACTAACGTCCGAACTTGCAAAACAATGCGGACAGGCGATAAGAGAAGGTCTTAAAGAGAGAAGACCAGCAGTATTGGTCGAAGCTGCAGAGGCTGGGAAAAGCATTCGCAAAGCCCACCGAAGCTTCGCCAGTTACAAGGCCAAGGTGGTTGTACTCCGACGCCCAGACGGAACAGTTACAGCGTCCAAAAAGGTAATGGAGAAAATCATTCACGAATACTACTCAGATCTCTTCGATAGCCACGTCCACCTCCCGTCGTATGATTTTAAAGGAGAATAGATGTGTTGTACCACCGGTTCTCCCTTCCCAAATACGACATGCGATTTCGTCGGTGAAAAAATCGAACAGCACCAGGTCGGGACAGGGCAAGATCAGAACACCTGAAGAACCTTCCGCCACTCCACGTAAACACACTGGCTCGGCTCCTCACACTTTACCTGTCTGAACGCAAAGTCCCTACTCAGTGGAAGACGAGGAAGACCATATTATTGTTCAAGAAGGGTGACCTACACGATATCGGCAACTACCGCCCAATCTGCTTTCTGTCTGTCGTCCGCAAACTTTTTCACTCGAGTCACCCTAAACAGGAATGACAGAAAATTGGACGAAGGACAAAAATGTGAGCAAGCAGGGTTTCGGGAAGGATTTAGCACGATGGATCACATCCACACGATAACAAAGCTCATTGAAGTATCGCGAGAGAACAAAAGACCGCTCTGCCTCACTTTCATTGATTTAAAGAAGGCCTTTGACTCAAGTGAGATAGAAGCAGTCATGGAAGCCCTTGATAGTCAAGGAGTCCCTACTCAGTACACAAAGATTCCTCGTGAGCTGTATAAAAGTTTCACAGGAAAGATATCACCCTTCTACAACAATATTAACATTGATGTCAAAAAGAGTAGTTAGGCAAGGCACCCCCTCCAGAACGTCATGCGAACACTGGAATGGGATAATATGGGAGTGAAAATCGATGGTCAGCAGTTACACAACATTAACCAAGCAGAACGTATGCTTGCCGACTTTAATAAAGCCTGTGGAAAGATTGCTCTTCGACTAAATCTCACAAAAACCATGTTCATGAGGAACGGATTGGTTTCGTATACCCCATTCGCGCTCAACGGAACGAATATCTCCGAATGCTCCAGTTATGTCTATCTAGGTCGGGAAATCAACATATTGAACGACTTAGCCCCAGAGTTGAGCAGAAGGAAACGAGCGGCTTGGGGAGCATTCAAGATCATTGAGGATGTAGTGAAGAGAACAAGAAACACCCGACTCCGTGGCCACTTTTTCGACTCAACGGTACTTCTTGCCTTAATGTATGCGTCAGAAACCTGGTCACTGCGTAAGCAGGCAGGATAAAAGATCACTCAGCGTTATCGAGCGGGCAGTCTAAAGGACGGTGCTAGGAGTATCCCGTTTTACACAAGTAAGGGATGGGATACGCAGCGCCGACCTGTATCAACGATCAAAAAATCAAGGATGCCGTTCTGTACGCCAAACGGTCGAAAATAAGGTGGGCCGAACACGTAGTGCGTATGAATGACAACCAATGGACAAGAGCAGTTAGTGACTGGATTCCTCGGGATGTTAAACGTACTGCAGAAAGACCACCGACCTGATGGTCAGAGTTATTCACGAAAAACCGAGAACAAAGATATGATGCTCTACGAGGTAGTAAAGCGAGCGAAACCCACAGGGCTACTCTTGCACGCGGCAGGGAATAACGGAAGATTTACTGGCGCCCGCTCGAGTCACTCGGCGATCAACGGAACTACAGGTGACAGGTGAGGTGATGGTGTGAATTACAACAACAGGGGATATTGAGATATTCACAAAACTTGAACCCCGGGACAGATCGAACCATGATTTCCTGTTCCTCGGCTTTCGCATTACACACTGCGCCACGGATGGCCTTTCTCAGAGTTTCTCTCTGCTAGTTTTCTCCTTAACGCTGGCATCAGCTATTGCTAGAATATATACGAGAAGAATAACTTCAGATTTACAGATCCAGCATTAATTTCCGAACAACACAGTATGCTGACTTCAATAATGCTGAGATATTTGCAAAAAGGCAGGCGAAACGAAGGACCCGCATGGTGTGGTGGTGAATGCGTTACTCCTTGGAAAGGACAATAGCGTGTTCGTTCCCCACCGCAAGCACCTGCGGTCAGGAGTTTTGCAAATATCTCAGCATTGTTGAAGTTATGCTTCGCAATATACCCTGCCATTAAAAACAATAGGCTGTAAATAAAACGGTTAAGACAGTGTATTGAGTTGACTGATATAACGCGCCCTAGTAACTCATTCAATGAACTACCTTTCATTGTACTAACTAGTAAACACCACATCTTATAATCGTTGCAATTTCTACGATATTGATGAAGTGTTTTCTAAAACCGATCTCCGCTTAGTCTAAACAAAAAATAAACAATAATTTGATGTATTGGAGACTGTCATGAGGTTGATGCAAAAAAAAACGGTTTCTTGCGGCTAACGTTTCGGTTTCTCCGCCTTCTCCAGAGAGGCGCACGATTGCAGTGAAATGTTTTAGTATTTGTTTCCTGTTATGTTGGTCTTCGTATGGTGCATCGCGTCGAGGCCATTGTAGTGGAACACCGCACGTATGAAGCAATCGAACTAGACAGTAGTGACCTTTCACAGAGAGCGGTTCTTTACTGGTCTTAACCGACTCATATCATTGCAGCTCTGAAAAAAGGCGAAGGCCCCGAAACGCTACACCCAATAAAAAAAATTTTGGTAACAAACCTAGTAGTTGAGATCATTACATAAAAAAGGGATAAAGCTCTCGGCGTTGATCCTGAAGGATGCGCCATGCATTCAATTTCATTAAGCATCGTTTGGAAGTGACTGAATGCATATCTGGCCTTTACAATGACTCGCGGTGGCCTATCGATGTATCGATCCAGTGCTGCTATCCTCCCAAACAAGTTTGGTACCAATTTGTCGACCCCGGAGGGATGGGAGGCTTTGTGGGGCCATGGGCGCGGGGGATCGACAGGGCCCCTCCGACCACTACGCCACACACGCCTTTTCATTACATCACTACACATGGACAAGATAACGATAGAGCGAATTCCAACTAGATGCAAGGTGATGAGCAAATTTTATGCTCTATGTTTCCAAATGGACGTTGCAAAACTGGTAACGATAAGGATTTACTAGAACTCTGATCACTAGATGGTTAATTTTCTCAACGTAACATACCAAGAAGACAATTCGAAAACTTTGGTCGCGCAGATCCATTCACAATATAAGATTTGAACGCTGTGAACACAGTATAGCGAAATTGTTCGCCTACATAAACTATGGATCTCTAAAAAGCTATTTATTATGTGAATAAAAAGTGTCTCTACGTCAATGTAAGAGTCCCGCTATCTGAACAAAGCGAATTCCGTCGTTCCACTGGCGATGAGAGCCCCGAAAATTTCCCCACCTGCAGTACTCGAAAAAATTTGCGTATATATAGACCATATCCAATTACCCTTGAACGCAATAAAAAGCAGTAATCAAAATTGCCGTTTTCCTTTTCGTTTAACGCCTTTAAATTCCAATCAATTTTAACCCCTTATTCCTCTATTTGGTCTGGCTTGACAATCGCAAAATTTACACCTAAATTCCAATTCTAGATATGTGTTTTTTAAACCGGATAATGGCATACACCGCTAAGCAGTTAAGCGATCGACTTCAATACAATGTCAATAGATATTTATGAAGAATTTTCAAGTGCAACAAATTTTGACGCTTATACGCCAATGATATATTAAAACGCAAAGACTTCATGTTTAAGATAAGCAGCAACCTCGTGAATTCCATCCAGTAGTAGCACATAGAGCACTAAGTGCACGGTGGCGATTGGCGCGATTGGTGACATGCCTTTCAGTTCCAGTGGTCCCTTGTCCTCAAGCCGAACGGAGGCTTTCTGAAAGCAGACAGATCTGTACCACTACCCTATGATTTATGGTAAATGTGCCTTGTCTTGAAACTATCTCGGAGTTTAATTGCTGAATAGATGACGACAGTGAGGCAACAGAATTTTAATGTACACTTGTAAGAAATTTTTCTCTCGCTGCAGTGTTAATAAAATGAACAAACAACAAGCATACAAACAAGATAAACAAATAAAATTTTTATGATCTTCAATTATTTATTTGCTGTCTACTACAATTTGTACAGCAGTGTCTAATGCGAAATCAACCACAACGGTGCTAAGATATTCGCAAATCTTGGACCCGGGTCAGATCGAACCACGATTTTACTTTCCGGGGGCTCGCGAATTACACACTGCGCCACGGAAGCCCTTGCTCTGCACTACTCTCAGCTAGCTTTCGATCTACTAGTGCCATCAGCAACTACCTGTCAACGGGATTGATCTGAGGAGAGCACATCGGCATGGAACCCAGTTACCCTGGCACTGTAATCGAAATCAAATTGTAATAGTCAGTAAATAAAAAAAGTAAACATTGTGTTTCGATGCAGTCTCAGCTTAACTGGGTTCAATGCCGATGTGGGCTCCCTAGATCAATCCCCTTGACGGATGATTGCTGATGGCACTGGTAGATAGAAAACTAGCTGAGAGAAACGCAAAGCAAGGGCCTTCGTGGTACAGTGTGTAGTGCGCAAGCCCCCGGAAAGGGAGATCGTAGTTCGATCTGGCGCAGAGTCCGAGCTTTGCAAATATCTCAGCATCGTTGTGGTTGTAATTCACATCATACCCTGTCATGAAAAATTGTAGGTATTAGAAAACAAAAGGTTAATATTACTAAATATTTTCGTTTATTGCCGAAAGAGACTGCTCCGAGGCTGAACGTGACATCTTTGCTACCTCATCGGTGAACACTGTGTGTGGTTCTTTCAAGATCAGAATGAAATCCGGTCTCTCTCTACATTCATCTATTATTTACAGATCTCGTGAAGTGTTCTACCTAGCTGGTACATCGGTGTAGATTTTTATATTCATTCTTCATATTCAAAAACAAAAAACATTTTGTAATTTTTATGCCAAAAAGCTGTATTGCCTCTGGACAACCTGCAATAGTTTCCGACACATCGCGGTTCTGAAGATGTCCCTGGGTTTCGAGGTGTAGTGTAGAGCAGGGGGTTTAGGATCCATATAATAGCCTCATCCCGTCAAAGAATGTGCTCAGCATTCTCGATATGGAAAAATCGAAATGTAGCAATCTTGTATTTGAAATTGACGCTACCATTGGAAAGAACTCAATCGTAAGGTGACAACTCTCCCCAGGATTCATTACCGTGGTCGGCGACTACCTTTAATGACTAATGACGAAATGAAAGATACTTCGCAAAGATAACAATTTCACGAAGAATGCGCTGAGCCCCAAATGATTCTTCGTAAAATAGGCCAAACAAGTAATCATTTAAGTGAATGAAATGATTCTTTCCTTTATAGCTAATTATTTTTTCTTTGTTACTATTATTACAATACTTTATGATAATAAGACCTTGTTCGTAGTGCTCATCTTTAATTGAAGACATCGTAAAGTATCCACGTTTGCGTTAATAATGGTTACTATGAAACTGCGAACTCTTTGATCCCGTTGTTGTGGTAAGCAACTGAAAACTTCTCACTTATCAGCTATCAAGAAAGTCGCAACGTTTTAGCAAAAAAAAACCCAATGATTGCGTAAATTTACCTGTACAACAATATTATAATATTCTGCTTGCTCAGCACCGTCGTTGGAGGTAAATTGGCTGAAAAGCTGAAATTACTTCTCAAATGTCATTCGGCGAATACGCAGACTCCTTTCACTAGTTCGTCTTTTGTCGTTTTCAATATGCAAAAAAATATTACACAGTGTAAACGTCAGTTTACATCTTCCGTAAATATTTGCTGCTATTAACATGATAGACAGTGAACAAAGATTTTTTCCTCTAACTTTAATCCTGGGGTGCCTATAGCACGCTGGTTAGAAGCACCCAGCGATATCACAAGTGTCCGCTGATTCGATCCAGCACCCCGTGCAAATTAAGCACTCCACTCCCGAGGGGGCGCAAAACTGGAACCTGAATTGTCCAGAGGAATAATAACACTGGCTCGATAGTTTACTGTTTTCTCGACGAGCAAAGAACAGGAGATGTAGGCTCTCCAGATCAATCCCATTAACGGGTGATTGCTGATGGCACTGATCGATACAACTAGCTGAGAGATAGGCGAAACGAAGGACTCGCATGGTGCGGTGGTTTTACGTTTTAGCCCGCCGAAAGGGTAATAGCGCGTTCGTTCCCCCACCGCAGACACCTGCCGTCCGGGGTTTTGCAAATATCTCAGCAACGTTGAGGTTGTTTTTGGCTTAATACCCTGCTGTAAAAATTGTAGTAGGCAGAAAATAAAAAAGTAAAACATTATGACTCTAACCCTTATTCACAAAAAATTGACGTTTCGACGGATTTCGCCTTCTTCGGTACCTAGGAAGGTCAAATTGACTGCTATCACAAAAGCACGATTTTGATCGCACTGAAAACAAAATATAAGTGTTTGGCTGAGAAGATTGCAGTCAACTTAGCCTTTTCCGGTTCCGACGAAGGCGAAATCCGCCGAAACGTCAGCGTTTTGTGGATGAACAGTAAAATAACTACCTCGTATTTGCTCAACAAGACAACAGTGAAATATTTGACCAATGCCGAGGTCTGTAAAAAGTCGGCCTTGAGAACTGCTGACTTGAAATATCGTTAAACCATCGTATACTTGGATACTTGGGTACTTGGATACTTGGATAGCCCGTCCTCGTTGGTTATGCAAGCCCAGCTTAATCTTCATTTTTCGGAGTTTTGCTGGTCTATCGTTTCGTTTCCCCAGAGTCCCGAGGTCAAAATGACCAAAGTCTGCCCCCAGATCGTCACCACTACAGGCAGTCGCCACCACTGTGGATGGAAGGGAGCTTTGCCACCATGCGACTTTAATGCCAGGACGGTGGTAGATCCTTGTATTGGTTTAGTTCTAGATAGGCTTCCTGATGGAAATGCCAGACTCCTTCTCAGCTTGTGAGGACCTGCTGGATGGATGAATCCCCTAGCTGTACATCGCAGCCCGACACCCATGGACAATTCCCAGCCATGACGAACGGTAAACCGTTGGGAGGGAACCATCAAACAGACCCAAATACATTCAATCAGCTCTATAGTGCTAAAAAATGAGGGAAATGTATGTTGCATCCTCTATCATCAACACCAAACATATTATTCTTATTAAGAATATTAAACATTCTATTCTTTATATTTTTAATTTAAGATTTCTACTGCACACAAAAAATCACCTATCTGAACAGCTTTCGGATCAAAAGTGACCCTTTCTGGTAAAATAGGAAGCGGATTACTCTGAAATTGTGGAAATATCGTCCAAATTTGTTTTATTTTTCCCAAAAAATAGGAAAACGACAGAACAACATCTTTAGAAAGGTTTTTAGTTTGCCTCAAAAGTAGTCTTGGCTAGGGAATCCAGAAGATTTGTGGATGCATTTGACAGTGATGATGACGACATGCATAGATCGTTTAGTGAAGGTTTGGTTGTTTTGAATCTGTGAAGTATAAATCATTTGTTTTGTAGTTCACGTTTAGGACAATACTAGCGCTCACGTTTGTGGAGGTGTCTGCTTAGCAAACAGATCAACGTCAATCAAGGTAGTGAGATCGCTCAGTACCGAAGAACTGGCAGTAGTGGGATGCCTCAGCTTTCGTGGCATTGCAGGAGTCATTGACTGGAATTGGAATGTATTCACTATGCATAGGTCAGCACATTTCTATCGATACCACGTGACAAACCCCTTGAAAAGGATAGTGTTCTACCCAATTTTGGCGTACTTTAACGCATTTGCGACAACAATAAGTCATATATGACTCACACAATGTTGAGAATAAATTATCCTTTCAAGCTTCAACAAACACATTCCATATTTTAGTGATCTCTCCTAAGTGGAATAAAACCCATTAGAACTTAGAAATATTTTTTCTGTCACTTTTATTATTCTACCAAGATGAAAATCCAATTCTATGAAACCCATACTTAGGGCGGGTGTGGTGTAGTGGTTGGAGGCGCCACTGCGACACACACGTGGAATCCATCGCCGCGCCCACGGCCCACCAAGCGTTCCATCCCTCCGGAGTCGCAAATTGGCACCAAACTTGTCTGCGATTATAGCAGCACTGGCTCGATATATCGGTGGGCAACGGCAAGTCAGCGTATAGGCCATATTTGCATTTAATCACCTTCAACGGTACTTAATGAAGTCGAATGCATGGCGCATCCCTCAGGGATTGATCAACGCCGAGAACTTTATGCTCTATCCTTTATGAAGCCCATATAATTTACCTTTCTTTTCCATTTTTTTTTGATTGCAGGCATTTCCTCAATAACTTAGTAATGTTGAAAAGGTTTACTAGACGACCTTACAGGGTTATCTGACACCGTCTGAAAAACTTTACGCTCTGTAACATGCCTATAGAACTACAACAACTCTATAACTCTACTTCTACTCCATAACAAAATCTTGCAGAGTTTTGCTTTTGATATCATAATTCTAACTCTGAATCCTCGTATATCATGGAAGACCACTTATTTTGCGTTCTTGCGGTCCCTATGAATTCAAAATTACAGAATTGGTTATGAAGAACATTATCGTCGTTATTGCATTTTTTCTTCTTCAAAATAGTTATGATACTTACTCTGTCAAATCCGATGAAAGAAACATCAACCAATTCTGTGTTGGTATTGGATAAATGATCACACTTCTGCTCTAGTAGGTTCTCAGCAATGAAATCTGATGTCATAGCAGACGACGCTGGAGACGTTAAGCTTTCACTTGTCTCTGGACCCAACAAATCTACAACGAGAGAATCAGTTCAGTTACCTCTGCAGGAAAACCTCGGCGATTCGTAAAAAAAACACTTGACGTCAAGAAAAAATATTTAAAATAAACATACAAAATCTTTGAAATAGATTCACACTAAGGCAATACGCTACCTTTCACCTCTTCTGAAGTGCCACCGTTGTGTTGCCGAAATCGTCCTGTTTGCGATAAATTGCGATACTTTTGCAATAACTGGTTTACCTGATAAAGTCGTGACGTTGACAGATCAAAGTTTGTGAAAAATCAAGACAAAAAAACTTAAATTAGCTTCAAACTATCAACTCCACACCATTTAACAATGTTTGAGAGTTAAAGCTTAATCATGACCATAATAAGGATACGGTTTCTTCACACATGTTTTAATACAGCTTACAGTTAGAATCCTAAGCTTCTTGAAATAGAGTCGCATTGAAGTAAAGAATGTGCCACCTAGTTTTTTAAGAACCCCTTAGAGAGAATACTGCAGAGGAATAAAGTAAATGTTAAGAATCCATTCGCCTAAGTCGAGTTATGACTAATAAAAAATGAGGTGATGAAACACAATCGAAGCTAACCTGGATCATTTTCCGCAGAAAATGCTGTCTGAACAGCGATGGTAGGCTGGAAAGCCTGAATCTATTCTGCGCTCGTCCTATGAGCAATACCCACGAATCGCCGCCAGTTTAATCAATCAACTTAGCAGGCAGAGGACCAGGAAAATTAAGTGAAGAATGATGTTGTTAGAGCTCCGACGGAATTCAAGACAACAACACGTTCCTTGCTTTGAAGCTCTACCTGGTGCTGACTGGACAGTGACAGAGAGTTGATAGTTTCATGTCATCAACTTTGACGCGCTTACTCTCATCTCTTCACAGCTTACTGCCTCCTATGTAATTATGGCTATCTTCTTCTTCTCCTTCTTTTCATGGAGTACAAGAAAATGCATCGTCAATGCTGACATATTTTTCGTAATGATATACATTTAGCACACTCTAAAGGCCATTTATTAGTGCACTAGTTGATGGTGATGACGGTGGTAACGGTGGAGTTGTAAAGCATGTCGCCTAATGTATAATCGATGCACAGCAGAGTGTGTGAGGTTTGTCCGAGCCAATCGACAGGATCCTCAAAGAAGAATGGCTCCAAATATTTCTTGAAATGCTAGAGTCACGGCAAGATTGAAGTCGAAGCAATTACTCAAGTCAAAAAAAACTTCGTGGCCTAAAATTTGAAATGAACCAAAACAAAGGGTTGGACCTCTGCTATTCATCATGTAAATGAAAACTTTGACAACGTTCAGAGCGGTAGTACGATCAGGGGCAAAAAATTATTCGTTCAAAAGATTTCTTATGTTTTTTATTCCGACGATATATCTGCTGTCAACCATGAAATGACAGTCACGAGAAACTTCCTGAATAATATTCGCTTCTCACAATAGTTCCATCCTTACGTGCAAAGGAAGCGTGAAGGGAGGAAAGACGAGGAAAATGAAGGGTGAAAAAGCATTTGTGACGATGGCCTAATTGTCGAATGTGGAGAAATTTCTCACTGAAAACGAATAATTTTATGTCAAGAATGAAAAACAGCTTTGGTCCTTTTTCGGTTATTTTTTTGGTGGTAATTTTGCTAATACCCACAATGACTTATTGCTTCACTGTGGGTGAGTAGTTTTCCCTAACTGTCGACCTACGAAGTATAGTCGAGGATTCATCTCTCTTGAAGTGTCAGATAAATTAAGGAGGATTATAAATTCGTCGTTTTCTCTCTCAGCAATTGCAAAGTTGTTAAACAGATTGCGTTTAATTCCATACAATAACACACATATAACACAATCGTAGATGACGTTTCGGCAGAATCGCCTTCTTCGGAACCTGGAAGCGTATGGTGATATCCATTTTCTTATGTCAAACGCTTCAATAACGCATACAGAAAGACGAGAATCTAAATGGCAATCACATGGTCAACAGCTTCTCGACAAATTCATCGTTTTTACGTGCCTTCCACTGAGGAAGAGCCGCTGATCACAGTCCGATCGCCCCGTACCTTCGCATCGATCGTTGATGTGGGGGAGGGTGCAGTCGTCAACCATGTGCGACTCTGATTAGTGCCTCTTCCTCAGTGGGAGGCACATAAAAACGGTGATTGCTCATAGAGTTTTTCGTCTTTTTGTAAATGTTTCTGAAGCGTTTGACCTAGTAAGTTGCGTATTAGTGTACCCTTCCAGGCTTTGAAGAAGGCGATTCTGCTGAAACGTCAGCTACGGTTGTGTTATAGTGTATAGAGAACATTCTTAACCATCATAGGAATGTCCTCTATGTAAAACATTTCGAATAGCGTTTCCGGTGACCTTATTCCTATTTTCTATATTGGTGTGTGTTTTTTGTTCACCTGTAACTATAATAAATCTATCTTCGCATCTTCTCTTAATTGCCTCCTAGCCACTATCTCATGCAGTTGCCTCGCAGGGGCTAGAAAGGGATTCTATAACTTCTTTCAATAAGCTGCCCTTCTTTGTCCGACAGTTCGGGCACTGAATCAACAGCAGTCAGCTGGATGTACTTTCCAGCATCTGCCGTCCCAAAGAAGTTTCCGAACGAGCAGCTGCACTCTTTCATATGTAGCTCTATCAGATTGCTAGTAGAAAAGACCTTTACAACCTCTCTCTAGGCGCCGTCTTTAGTTCCCTCTGGCAAAGCTCCACCCACGACAGAAGTTCTACAGACAGCCCATGGCCATTCGTCTTCAAGTGATCGTAGCGTTCGTCCACTGTCCTTCCAATCCCTCAGTTCCTCATTGCTCCAACTCCAGTGTCCGCCTAGCTTCCTTCAATTGCATCACTTGTTCTCATTTCAATCTCGCTCGTATATACCCACCTAACCACATATCTTCACATATCAGGTCTTATTATTGTACCGTTGTTATTGCTATATACCGTTATAACCCAAACTCGAAGTTGTTCACGACAGTTACGGAAAAAGTCCCGCGTGGCAGCTACAAGGACTAATATTCACAACGACTTGGTATTCATATAAAGTTGGGAGCTCAACGCCGCAACAATGTGTGTTAATGTATGGAATTAAACGTATGCTGTTTAACAGGCTCGCGATTGCTGAGGGGGAAAAAACAACGAATTTATAATCCAATGCCGAGGTTAATAGAAAGTCGATCCTGGGAACTGCTACAAAATGTGCCAATAAAAAAGGGATTTCGACATTTCCGTCCAGAAGCACATGAATGCAAACCTTTGCCAGAAATCATAATCACCTGGACAGACGCCTACTGACAAAGCCATAAATCTTCCTCCAAAATGAACGACTGACAAAGGGGTATTGATGAGCGGAAAAATAGTCTGTTAAGACTAGCTCGACTTCGGAAAAAAATCCCCAACCAACAAAATCTAGTTGAGATTACAGTGGAGAGCAGATTATGCAGAGGAACAAGTTAAGTATCGCATTATTTTGTTCTCTGAAAGTTGTCACGTACCAAACAGTTAACTAGGTCACCATCATTAAGAAGTTTTTTTTGGATAAGTTTTCTTTTTCTGGATTTGCCGAGAGCGACTTGTCGACGTCTTGGTTTGCCGGAGGGCTCTCATGTGTTATATTACTGTTGCAATTTCTTTAAGAACTTACTTACTTACTTGATAGTTGAACGGTCACTAGTTGTGCGGACCCCAGCATAATCACCATTTTTCGGAGATTTGCTGGATAAACTATTATGGTTCCCTGGAATCCCGAGGACAACCTGGCCAAATTCTCCCCCAGGTCGTCACCACGACACGCAGTCGCAGCCCTTGTGGATTAGAGGGAGATTTGCCACCATGCGACTTTGATACCCAGGACGGTGGTGGATCCTCGTATTGGTTTACTCTTAGCTAGGCTTCCCTGTTGTAAACGTCAAACTCCTTCTTAGCTTGGGAGACCCTGCTGGGGGGCCGAATCCCCCCACTGTACATCGCAGTCCGACACCCAGGAAAGCCTCCCAGCTACGAGGGGGCGGTGAACCGTTGGGATTGGTTTTTTAAGGGGACGACTTCTACAAGCACTCTCCGTCGATCCATTAGAATTAACAGCAAATAAAATCACTCGATAAACTGGAATAGTGCTTATATTATCTTGCGGACTCTATTTTTGATGTTCCGTGGCCAAAGTTTTGGTGGTTTCGCCTTCTTCACGGCCTTGACTTATTGTTATGCAGCCGAATCTTTATTATTCGGTGAACATTCTGTACAGTTAATAAAAACCCATTTTATAAACCAAGTGAAATATTTTTATTTTAAGAAGCACTCACCATTTTCTCCTTTAAGCAGTCAGACAACCCATATCGAAGTCACATAAGCTGACGAATGAACCTTACTCAGATCAGAACATCAATTTAAGATAAGGCTGTAAGCCACGTGTGATGACGATGCGTTTTTCTCCTCCATCCATTTTGCATTGTCGCAGTTCATCCAAAATGCCTCAACAGCTTTGCGCTTTGACCATTTTGATTGCTGCGTCAAGACCGTGGCTCCCATCTCAAAATCGTCACCGACGTTTTTTCGTGCCCTATTTCTTCCCTAGAAGACCACTCTGTAGAACTTTCAACATCCCACTCTAGGAGTTCTCTTATGCCTACACAAAATAGTCCATCCATTCCACCAAGATTTCATTGACTATCGCATGTCTCACAAGCGACTAGGCATATGGTACCTGAACTCATGCAATCTTCGTCTCTCCCATTACGGCAAATGACCCAATCCACTGTTTTACACAGACGATCATACAGGTGGTTCCGAACTAACTAACGACGTAGAGTGCTCGGTAGAAGTTCGATAACTGCCATGTAACTCCCTAGACCACTGAATTTGAAGCCCTCTTTAATAATAGTGCTTATTTCCTCATAAAGGGTTGTTTTAAAGGAATTTTTTATTTGGGTTGATTACGAAACAGCGGCCACTGAGGTTAGGTCAAAGAGGAGATCTCGGCCAGAAAGCAGTATCATTCCAAACGTTAACGAGCAAACACTGGGTTTGGTTTACAAATTAGTTTCAGTTAAAAATACAGATTATTTACCCAATAATAATAATTGCGGCAACATAACAACTAGGCTGTGAAGAATGTGACATATCACTGCAAATCGACTTTCATGGTGTAAGTGATCAGTATACTTTATCTCATTGATAAACTAACACAAAATTTCAATGATGCTGAGATATTTGCAAAACTCCGGACCGCAGGTGTCTGCGGTGGAGAACGATCACGCTACTGTCCTTTCCGGTGAGTAACGCGTTCACCACCGCACCATGCGGATCCTTCGTTTCACCTGTCTCTCAGCCAGTTCTATCGATCTTTGCAATTAGCAATCACCTGTCAGCAAATCCCGCATGGTGTGGTGGTGAACGCGCTACTCCCCGGAGAGGACAATAGCGCGTTCGTTCCCCCACCGCAGACACCTGTGGTCCGGAGTTTTGCAAATATCTCAGCATCACTGAAGTTATATTCCGCAATATTCCCTGCGGTTAAAAAGAGTAGGCAGTAAATAATAAGTAAAAATTGTAACACAAGATTGTTGCCACATATTAATTCGGCTAATGTTCTAACGTGTTCGACTACATTGAGGTTGAATGAAAGTTGATTTACGATAATATTACTCGCCACATACAAGCTTGCAAGCTTGTTTAATACCGACTGACGTAGGATGGATTGTCAGTTGCAAAACAGCCGGTTATCAATGGATAGTAATTATAAACAACAACGGTCCTATATAAAAGGCAGTGTGAGGACGCCTCATTCGAGTGGTGCTCTCCACTGAAGAAAATACGACTCGATACTACGACGAAGACACCATATCAAGAAGACGAACGACTGTGGACCGTCCACTCGGACCATCGCCTCTGAGGAAGACAAAGGCGCCGAAATGTTAGCCGAGTAAACATATGGCAACAACCTCGTGTTAGCTTATCAATGAAAAAGAAAGTGAAATAGTTGGAAGGCTAGCCACTGAACATCAATATACACGTTTACAACCTCGCGCAAGCTCGAAAAAGAAGATTTCGTCAGGTAGTACAAATTAATTGATGCCGAAGTCAGCCGAAAGCTGCCCTCTAGGATTATTATGAAATAATACTAAAGGAATGCTTATCAAAGTTGAACAATTACTGACCTGATCATTGACGACGAGTATCTCTGCCAGCGCTTCTTCATCATTTTCTGTTGCCTCGCTAGCGAACCGGAACAGTTGGGGTCGAATGGACATCAACTCTTCGGCCAGCGTCTAGGAAAAAAAGACTTTAAAAGCGTATTATCGAGCTGTTGTATGAAAAGAACAAAATGGAAATATTTAGAAAACAACAAGCTATCAAATACGCTGATAAAGGAAGCTTTAACCGAGGCTCATAGTTAAGAAAACATCATATTCAAGATGCAAGTGTTTAGAAAATTTTATGGTGAACACAGAAAACCTTCGATGTTTCAATCAAAATTTGAAATTTATATAGAGATAAAAACCTCAAGCCTTTTATTCGATCTATTATTCTGCCTTTCTTATTCAATACTGCCGACATTTTCCTTTTTCTGAAATGAATGCCGAAGAAGCCTGAGAAAAAAGTGAAAAATGTGAACTACAATGTGAACGACTTTGGAGGCTTGACATTAGAACTAAAGCTAATTTTAAAGAAAAAAAGAGTCCATTCGATTGTCCCCTTCCTCTTTTTTTCTTTCGAAAGGTCTCAAAATGTCAAACAACTTGTGATCATATTACGATCAAAAATTGGATATGTATGGAGGGTTAAGTGTGAACTCCAGTGGGAATTTTATTCACTAAAACTCTGTAGCTTCTAAAAGCTTCTTCATTTCTTTTCTTTTATGACCCCTCTTCACGTCTGTTGTGCGGATTCCAGCACTTCTCACATTCAATTCGTTCCCTTGAATCCACTGTCTATGAAGATCTTCCAACTTTTACGTGTGCCTTTAGTTGTTGCTTGAAGATTTTCATTTCATCTCGAATGTCGTAGGATGCTGGTGGAGCAATTCTCCATGGAGTTCTGAGATAGCCGGGTTGCAGCGATCCCAATTGGATTGCAGACAGTGATTTCTTCCCAGACAAGTCTGGTACCAATTTCCCGATCCCGAAGGGATGAGAGGCTTGGTTGGGCTGGAGCGGAATCGAACTAGCACCATGCTCGTGATAACGGACATCACTAGAACTGCGTTATCCGCTCCCTTGTGCATCCGCTTCTAAAAACTATTCTATCTACAAACCACACACTCATATTTTTTCATAAGAAACGAAAAAATTCCATTAAGAAAGGGGTTAGATTTTCATCACGAAACACTGAGATCCTACAAGCATTGCAACATCATATTATCACTAGTTGACCTGGAATTCGTGTTTCCACCAGAGTTTAGCTAGTGGGAATCAGACCACTCACTGAGGGATGTTACAGATATTTCACAGTGGTGCGGTTGCATGGTGAACTGTACTGCACAAGTACACAGCATACCAGCTTATCCCGATCATAAACGACAGATAACACTATGAACAAATGGTGTAAGCAAAAAAACGAAAGTCATGTTGGATAAGGAGATAGCACTCGGATGTATAGCGCAGAACTTAAAAAATTCTCGGCACTACGGTAAAATGATGCTAATCTGATTACATATATACATATACATAAGGGCGCCACTGCAACACACATGTGGAATCGATCCCGGCGCCCATGGCCCACCAAGCACTCCATCCCTCCGAGGTCGGCAAATTGGTACTGCGAGGATAGTAGCACTAGCTCGATACATCGGTAGGCCACCGCGAGTCATTGTAAAGGCTAGATATGCATTCAGTCACTCCAACGATACTTGGTGAAGTCGAATGCACGGCGCATTCGTCCGGGATTGATCAACGCCGAAAGCTTTACCCTTTATCCTTTACTTCGTTATTCCTTTTTTCATTTCATATCAGCAAGCATCACAGAATCATTGTAGAAGCCAAATATACTTCCAGGCCCATCTAGGATGCTGAGAATGGAGGCGAATAGATGACGCATTCTTAAATGCTTGTTTATCGCTGGAGCATTTTGTTCTCTTGAATAGGTCTCCGTAGACGGGACACTGCTGCTCGCATAAAGTATCATAATAATTTGGTCTTTTTTGAGATTTCCTGAATTGCAGCTTCTCTCATAAGCAATGCTACTGTTTTATCTGAATTGCAGCTTCTTTTATTAGTAGTGCTATTGTTTGATCTAATTTAAAAAATATAAAACAGTGAACTTTCTAATGAAATACATGAGACGAGAACCCTAATCATATAGTTTAGGTGTCATATGGTACCCATAATGGTATGGTAAATGTAAAGTGCTCAATATACAACTGGATTCGTAATCCCACTGTACTACCCAGATCCGCGATCATTGTCTCAAGTCCATCACTTCAGATTTACACTCACTACCACTTACAACAAAAAATACGCTAGCTCGATGAAGTTTGTCTTCCTAACTCTTTCTAGAAACAGTTATTTGAGCATGAATAGATGGAAAATTCGCGCTAAAATTGTATTAGGATTAGATGAGTAGGCAACTTCAACTTCTCCTCGGATTAAAAGAAAAAAAACCGTTGTTTGACGACTGACCAAGAAAAATATGTCATGATTTCTTTTCTGGGTTGGTTTTTATTTTCTTTTAGAGTTGGAAGGATGGACAATGCAAGCACCTGGTGACAACCTAAGGAGAACCATACATTGGGACAAAAGCATAAGCGATAAAGCTCATTGGTAACATAATCGTTTCACATTCCTCTCAAAGCCATAGACGGCTTACAAGCTTGCTACAAAAAAACATTTGATGAAATTAAAGGGTAATATCATGTTCGATGGCCACCGCAAACACCTGCAGCCCGGAGTTTTGAAAATTTCCCAACATCATTGTAGTTATTATATAAAATCTTTCGCTTTCATATTTTCGGAGCACGAAGTATATGCAATATTCCTATGAAGAATAAAGTGCAACAACGAAATCCAAAATGACGTTCACTTCAAACCAATTTATGTTTTAAAGTATAGAGTGATGTATTTCAGAGAAAGAATGTTGGAAGTGTGGGGAGAAAGTAACGGAAACGTTGTTCACGAAATGAGCTATCTTTGAGGAAAAGAATAAGAACGGATTGACATCAAAACAGAGAAAGGAAAATCTCGTTATGATCGTGAGATTACATATGTGAGCATGTCGACGAAAGGGAAAAATCAGTGATTGCCCGGGATTCGGCACAAGGCACTTTCATAATGTTGTTAGGTTCAGGACGATGTGGACCCCTAAATTCTGCGCTGAATGAACGGTAAAATGATCCTCGACACAGAATAAAAAAAAACACCCAAACTTCCAAAAACGATTACGAAACGTTTACAAGGGAGACATTCCTATTACATAAAATACATCTGCTATCATCGTCCTCACAGAGAACAAACGTGAAAAACGGTCATGAAGAACATAAGAACAAAGCGTTTCGTCACGTTGCCAAGCTTTGTCTCATGGATTACTGACAACCTGGCAAAACACTGCAAATTCGAACCTGAACTTTAAATTTATTTTCTAGTCATTTAATAACGTTTTTTAAGAATATCAGTTAGAAATGAGCAAGTAATTCCAGTTTTTTCCTTTCCGGACATAAAAGTTAACGTTCTCACGATGTAGGCGGAACTAAATGATTGTTGTAAAAAAAACAATGAAACAAAAGAATGAAAAAAAAATCAATGCGAGAAGGAATATGGATAGAAAGTGATCAAATTTGCTTGCTGAAATATCCTTTACCTACTTAACACGCCATATAGCAACGGTTTCGAGCCAGTCGAGGATGCTTTTAAGGAATTTACCGACCTATTACCTTCATTTTCAACTCAGTGTAGACGATATCCGCAGTGATGCCGAGATTTTCGGCTGTCTTCTCTATAATCGCTTCCTCAAGCTGGTTACACAACTGGCGAGCACGTTGCAGTTCGTCTGCTCGTTTATGCAGTCCTTCCAATTTCTGATCTTCCTGAAGCTCAAATAAACTATTGTATTCGAAGCATACACATACAGACGCACAATTGCACCGACACACACGCATACCGACACACGCACATGCACACGACATGCACCAACACATGCATACCGACACATATACACACACATCCACGAACACAGACATACATACACAGACACACATACATACGTGAATACAGACACACACACATACATGCACACACATACACATATCGACGCACACACGTGCCGACGCACTATACACGCACACGCATACACGAGTACAGACTCATACATCCACTTAGACGGATACAGACACAAACCCACACTAACACAGACACACACACGACAATAAGCATACACACGCCGATACATGCACACACATACACAAAAACACCATCTCTGGAAATAATCACAAAGACAACTTTTTAGCGAGTTTCTTCAACTAACAACTTTCAAAAAATATTGTCAATAGATTAATCGTAATCGTGAGCAATAGGTGCTCCCTATGAACCGTTTGGTGAGACAGCACAAATCTTGGGAAACTTGTCTAATAATTGTTAACTTAACTCTGTTAAACTTTCTAACGTACATACAGCTTTACTAGTGTTTGAATGAGACGATTTGCTGCCTGGAGATCGTCGGGATTTCTGCTATTCAATAACTCCTTCAGTAGTCGAGCTTTCTCCTCATCTTCGAAAGCGGCTAATTTTGGTGGTGCAACTGAAGGCGACAAATTACAATTGTACTAAGCAATGTTTTTTACGTGTGCTCACAGATGTATGGTGAAATCCTTAACAACGGTGTAATTCAGAGCACATAACAAATGTTGACTAGTTTTACCAACGATTTTAATGAGCCCTCACTTCACTAACAATATTTTATTGAACTGATTTCTTCTTCTGTTATCACGATATATTAAAACTTCTCTTTTTTTCGTTCAAATCAATCGATTTCGACAATTACAATGACACTGGGAGGTATTACTACTTTAATTAAAACATGAAGTTAGATGCTCAATTTTACCTGGCTGGCGCTTAAGACGACGCTTAAGGTAGTGTCGGGTACCAGCTTAGACAACTCGGCAGCGATTTATAGGCAGCACATATGAACAATACTGGCTTTTTTAATAATAGACGCATGGGAGTTTAAGAACTTAGCAGCGTTATAGAAGAGGTAATATCTACTCTGTGCTATATTTTACCATAATTCATCATCCAACTACTTTGCTGTCAACATTTAAAATATTGTGCAATTTATCTTGAGTGGATTTTGGAATTTCTTATATCTGCCCATTCTGTGTAATAACCATTCTACAATGGAGAACAGTGAATTTTTTGTCTGAAAATTGAACTTTCTATGCTCTATAAACGAGCGAACGATTCCAATTTTCTGGTAGCCAGTTTCCAGTTGCCAGAGATCTTGTATGTAAAGCGATGTAGGATACGTGAACTGTGCATATTTATAAATTGTTTACCGTAAAATTTGACTGCGACGTTTTAAGCGTGCTAAACTATCATGGTTTTCCTAATAACGCTTGGTGCTTTTTTCTAGAGGCAAACTGTGTTGAAGCACACTGATGAACAGATAACGTCGACGCATTCTTAAGAAGTTTTCTCAGCAACATACCATTTTATAACACCAAAAAACTGCTGTAAGTGTCGAATGTAAAGGTTCAAGCAAAGACATTTATGCGCCTTTTCACCTGCCACACTCTCTATTGTGTACACTGCCTTCAGCAACAATGGTCTCTTGCTGTAAAATGAGCTCGTTCAGGAAAGGATTTTCTCTAAATTATCAGACGAAGGGAGCATAGTTCCACAGTTGACGCTCAACTCAATTTCTCTGGTGAATAACTTATCCAGTTAAGGAAAAAAAGAAGGGTAGAAAGCTTTGGGTAGCTAAACAAACCACCTAAACGAAAAATGCATTGCGTGTAATGCATTCATTTCCTCCACTCTATCCACTTACAAGTATGCATTGCATAGAATGCATCTCGTCGATTACGTGTCTACAAATACAGTATCCATTGAACCTTGACGATAATTACAACCACAACGATGCTGAGATCTTCGCAAAACTTGGCAGCGTTAGATAGAAAAACTAGCTGAGAGAAACTCAGAGCAAGAGCCTCGGTGAAGGCAGTGTGAAACGTGCGAACCACCGGAAAAAAGAAATCGTGGTTCGATCTGAGCCTGGATCTATGTTTTGCGAATATCTCAGCATTGTTGTGGATGTAATTCTTATCATAGCCTGCCGCGAAAAATTATAGTACGCAGAAAATAAAAAGGTTAACATATTCATGGTAATACTAAATCGGATAAACGGACTTTAAAGAGAATAATTGATTCTATTGTAACGAATTTTTTAAACGAGTTCTAAGCAATACAAAGCCAATCATCGCAACATTACAAGTTGCTATAACAATATTCTTTCGCCATAAAGCTGATAATAGTTATATGAAAGATATAACAGTAGGATTTATGGAGAAATGCAATGGATTATGAAGCGAAAATTGGAGACGATGAAAACATAAAGAACAAGAAAACCTGAAGAAGGCAGAGAAGTGATTGATGTTTTTTGTAAACCATCTTACTTTGAATTGCCATGATTTCATCCTCCGGTATAACAGGATCGATCGATATCAATTTATGCTCTTTCAAGGAGTCGTAAACCTAAACCGATTAGATTCAGTTTGACTTTTTGTCGTTCTTTATCTCGAGATATTTCTTTACACCACACTTAGAGCCATCCTGGATACAGATCAAGAGAGAAAACTGTTTTACAACCTTAAGAGTCGAAGAGGAAATAAGAGATAGGGAAGAACAGAAATAGAAAAGGGAGAGAACGAGAGAAGGAAAGTGAAATAAAAAAAAGGAGAAGAGAGAGAGAGAGCGGGAGCGAGGTAGACAAAAGAATTAGAAAATGGAAGAGAAGGAGAGCGAGAGAGAATGAGGAATAGAAAGCAAACAGACGAAATTGGAGTGGAAAAAGAGAAAAAGAAAGAGAAAAAACGAAGAATTTAACATGATAAAGTAGACGTACGTTGGCAATCTAAGTAAATTTAAAATTGTACGAATTTTTAACAATATTGGCAAATTCTTCATAGCTTCCTCCAGCTTTTCGTTTTTTGTATAATAAATCATTAGGAACAAAAAAAGAGAAGTGGAATCCTAATAATAATAATAATAATAATAATAGAACCCCCAGTATTAACAAAAATAGATTGCTTGCAGTTATGAAAAAAAAAGTGCAAAAGTGTCGCATTTTTCTATCAGTGTTTATGTTTGCTCATTACCGGCAATAAATAGAACTGGATGATAAAATAGAACAATGGATAACCCAATCCTAGAAAGTTCTCAGATGTTGTCTTGGCCTGAAAATTGACGATGTTCGGCGATAAAGCGATAAATTCTTCACAGTCATGGATAAATTGGTGTGAATTCTTCACCTTCGCCTAAAGTTGACAGTTTCAGTAGCAAACATCGCTCTCAAAAATCTCCCTATACATTTTTTATTCGCGGCCCTGTCAAATTTTTAAAGGATCTGCTCAGAAATAAAAGCACGCAAGTTCTGTACGCGTGTATATTTGTCCAATGCGTCTGCGGGGCGTGTGCAGGGCGTGAGCGTTGCGTCTGCAGGACGTTTGCGGTGCGTATGTGGTACGTATGGGTATGTGAGTGCGTTTTCTTTTTTTAATGGATTCGTTGAAAAGATAGTGATACATTTATGAGAATATCCATGTTCACTGGATTTCATAGAATAAAGAAAATGAATGGCTAAATAGGTAAAAACTTTCAGGAATGTGAAAATAATTGTGAAGGGTGGAAAAAATACGTGAAAAATTATGAATGAGACCTCTTTAAATTTCTCCACATGACGCATCGATCTCTGCCAAGAGTAGAGCAATTTGATCGATAACTCTTTAACCTAAATAACGTTAGGTTTTAAATAGGGTTAACACAACCAACAATTTCCGAGCTATTTACTATCTACTGCGAATTTTCTAGAAGACACTTTTCATTTCACATATCCTTCTTTCATATGATGTTAATTACAACTGCGTTTTCAATCAAAATATCTGTTTTTCATAACTTTTGCGTCATTGCACGTGCTTGCAAACTTAACAGGAATGAAAACTATTGGACTGTACAAGTAATTGTGATTACCTCGGGTGATGTTTGTGCTCCGAGATATTTCGGCGTAATTAATTTTACAAGTTGATTTAAAAAACGAAATTTTTCCGACACGATTGTGCACCTTCGAACCACATCTACGAACAAGTTGATCAACAGCCTGAACTGAGAAGGGCTAAAAAGAATTTTTGAATCAACGTCACATCTTCTATAGGTCACAGCTATTGACAAAGGCGTGTCCATCATAGACGATGAAAACTGTGAACGGAAAAACTGAATGGCATTAGAAAATGAGAGCCGGAATTAGATGAAAACTGGTGGGAAAATAAAATCTCATTGTGGAAGATCGACATTCATGTGAAACGCACAGACGAGAAAGGGAAATTTTAAAATTGCAGGGATTTTTTCGAGAAAAATCTTATACGTTGATTTCTGAGAAGGCTTCAAATGATGAATAGCATAAAAACGAAGTGATGAAAATGATTACATGCCTCTAGCAACAAATACCTTCCGGTTTTTAACTTTTCTTTTCTTAGCTTTTCTTTTACGTTAAACAAGAATAGGTATTATGTAATATTATAGGGAACGGGCAGTGGACCAACCTACTCCGGTACTGGTTAGGTCCCCCGCCGGTCCACCGATACTTTCATCCTCCCAAAGTCATGAAATTGCTAATAAATTTGTCTAGCATAAGCTCATCCCTCTAATTCACGCGGGAATGCCCTGACACTGGTATCCGCAATTGTTTACGTCGTGTCATGTAGTAACAATAGTAAGAAATTGCTCACTAATTTGTAAAATTGTAACGGTGCCATCTCGGAAATTTAGTTTCTGCTAGCATTTTCAGTGGAAATCATTTTATCCATTTCAACACAGACTAGGTTGAATAGTTTGAGTGATATCAGTGGAATGGTTAGATAACAAAATTGTAAACAGCTATAGTCTTAGACGAAAAGTCGTGGGATTCCTTGTTGGGAAAATAAAAACTTTCCCATCACTGTCACATAATATACCCTTCATGCAGTGGGGCAAAACTTAGAGCATAACTGCATTCCAAGAGACCTCTATCCATTCTCCCGTACGGGCCATAAAGTAGTCAAAGCTGACACATTCACTTTCGATAATCCTACGCGTAAAATTTCAACACACATACCTGTAAGGAGTACAGTGCCTCCTCTTGATCAGGGCTCACTATTTTGTGACCTAAGATAGTAATAGCAACCATAGCACCATCAGCCTGAAAGGTAAATGAACCATTAATGTCGAAAAACGGCCTATATTCTCTGAAACAACGGTTCATAGGCCCCTATATGCTTCTGCGAAGCACAGGGCTTTTTTCCATCTGTGTTCCTTTACTAACGAAACGGCACTTACAATTGCACAGAGTGGTTCTTCCAACCCATATTGCAGATCTTCATGACATTATGAAGAATTTACATGTTACTTCCTATGCATGATTATTTTTTTTCGATTCAGAACTATTTTCAGCGTTTTTAGCGCTGCTCTGAATTCTAGTGGACGACGTTTTTGCTAGTCCTCGTGATAGACACAAAATGAAAAAAGTAGCGCGAGAGTTGTCCAAAATCTTCTTTCATCTTCACTAAACTCATTCATTCTATCACTGTTTCAATTTTGTTGGTCTATTGGACTCTTGCCCCAAATTGTTACTGTAGATTTTGAAAATTATTTTTTAGACTGTGCAGAAATAATGTCAAATGGAGCGTTTGGCGTTGATAAATTCCCTGCGGATTGTCCATGCATTCAACCTGATTCGTGTCATCATAAACATGAGCAAATGCACATTTCTCTTATACAACACTTTGCAAGGTCTACTGACATATCAAAATAAGTCTTTTTTATTACCTGAAACTTTAAAACAAGTCTCGTACCAATTTCCCGACCCCGAATGGCCGCAGGAACTGGTTTCCCTAAACGGTGAGGCCGAACCAAAAAACACCTGTGTATTGCTGTGTACCTCTAACCACTGTGCTACAAATCCTTAAAGGCCATATAATAGTGTGACTACAAAAGAAGAAAAAATTTCATGCACTTTTATGTCGAAGAATGGAAGAACGTTGTTTTAGATGGAGTCCACACGCATGCTAGGCCTACAAAACTATTGTTTGATCTGGTAAAAGTAATCTATTGACTGCGCTGTCCAGGCATTTCTCCAACTAACTGGACCGCCATCAGTTTAAATCCATTGGCGAAAATCCCATCTGCTTGAGAACAAATTTTTTGTGATAAGTATCTGATAACACAAAAACAACAATCTGTTTCAGAATTCTTTCAGAACAACTGTCGCTAGAAAACGAGGAAATTTCTGTTAAAAAATCATTGTGCATCCTCTACGGTAAAAACTGATTTCCTGTCCCAGTCTGAACCAAGCGAAACTTTGTAAGCTTTGCTGGTGATTAAATCGGAATGTAAGTAGCCCAGTGGTAATGATGCCGCTCAATACTCGCAAGGTATTGGTCTCGAACCAGCCCTGACCAACCAAGCCCCCCAATCTCTCCGGAGCAAAGAGACTTGTGGAGACTTATGAATAAGACCTAAAGATGCCCTAGCACAGCTATCCCAGAATTCCGAGGAGAATCGACTCAAGAAATATTCAACGAGTGTCATAAAGAACAAAAACTTCTGATCAGTGAAATGGAATATTATGTAATAAATGAAACTCGCACATTGCGTAATGTTAGGACATATTAAGGAAAAATTTTCAGATAAACACACAGCGGACGATATGTACACTAGCTGCACATAAATGACGACCGAAGGTCTGTATGTACTGCTGAAAAAGGGACAGATGGGAAGCAGAAGTTGGGACACCGTAGTTTCGACGACAGCTTCAACTTAGCTGGGTCCATTGCTGATTTGTAGTCCTTGGGTGATTGTGTGGTCCGGAGTAGCTTCTCTTCACATTCACCGCTTTCTATGAGGTTTTCACTGAATATATCACGTGAAGAATAACAGCACAGAATTCACACGGAAGTGTAATGTGCCTCTCACATTAAGATAACAGTCTTAAATACCGTCAGATATCACGCATGATTATGAGGCATTCTTCCCAGTGATTCATTTTCGGATTCTGAGAATCTATCCAGAGTGCATCCGGAGCTTCGCGCTGGTGTTTTCGATTGCTGTGCGAGGATGCTAACTCCTACTTCAAAATTATCCCCGTTAAGTCTCCTCTATGCGTGCCTAGTGGATTATTTGGATCAACTTTAAGTTTACCGCAGAGAGCAATGCCTCATAATCATGCGTGATATCAAAGTGAGAGGCACATTACGCTTCCAATTGAACTCTGTACGGTCGGTCTCCACGTGATATATTCAGTGGAAGACTCATAGAAAGTGGTGAATGTGAAACAAGCTATTCTGTATTCAATGTGACTGAAACCTTCGTTTAGCATTTTCTATGTTTGGTTATGGAGGTGTTTCGCTGGGTAGATTGCGGTAGACTTGACCATTCCAAGCTCTGAGGGAGGTTAAATCTGCTGAAGCGTCACGGTATAAAGCGTAAAATAACAGCTCATGTTTGCTGAAGAAGATTATAAAGAATTATTTGATCAAAGCGACAAGGTACTGGCGTCAGCATTTTATTAGATGGGAGAGATTTCTACGAAAAAAGGAAAAAGGTCATATCGCGTTCGTTCCCCCACCGCAGACACCTGCGGTCCAGAGTTTTGCAAATATCTCAGCACATGCTGTGGAAAATTGTAATAGGGGGTAAATAAAAAGCTAACATTATGATGAACATTGTTATCAAATGGATGAGACTACTGCACAATATATTCCCAGATAATTGAAATGGCAGGCTTTTATTCAGGTTTAAAGGAATTTCCACTAGACACCAAGTACTGACGTCAACCTTTTATTAGATGGCAGATATTTTACGAAAAAAGAAAATTATTTTATATAATGAGAAACAGACGAGAAAAACTACTTTATACCTCATAATTGACGCGATCGCATAGCTTCTGCACATACTGCTTACGCGTATCGTCGTCTACGAATGGATCAGTTGATCGACCTAAGATTATTTCCCTTCATAGTATTAATAAGTTTCATATTCGCCAAAATACAATAATACCACTGAAACAGGTTTATTGGGTGCGTTTTAGTACCAAGTGCTTATATTATAGCAAAATGGTTTTTTTTTCCACTTACTTATCCAAAACTCGATTGGTTTATCAGGAACATCGTACTCAGCAGTCATGATTTATGACACTTAAAAGACGTCGAGTTGTTAATGAAACGTTTTCACATGCATAACACTTCTGCTGAAATGTGAACCTATGAAATGTACTAAGTTTAAGAAACAAAACAAAAAACTAAACAGCTGAACAAAACAAGGAAGAAAACGAGCACTATTGAACTTGCGTCAGATAGCACGTACATCAAAACGATGCGTTATAGAGAGGAGATATTATAAATGAAAAGGGAATTACATCAAATAAGGTAGACAAACGGTCCTAACTGACTGCTCATATGGCATACTGTATTCGATTCTGTACAGGCATTGCTGAACTACGACGATTCGTTTCGAAAAAATCAGATAGCACGAAAAACTTTCAAATCACGTAGAAGCGGCACTCGAACTTATTACAAAAAGTCCAAATCCTTCTAGAAGCCTATCAATAGGTGTATAATAATCTCAAACATTGTACCTCACATTCAAATGCGTTTTTATAACTGCTTATATATAAATCATGTGTCTAGATGATTAGTCACTAAAGCGATACGACGTCGTTAAGAGCGTGATGACTAGTTTGAAAAGACTCCAAACGAACATTTCAAGGATGACCATTTTCGAAAGACGTCGTGTTGTATGCAAATACTGAATAAACGAGGGTTGGCATTTATTGATTTTGTGGTGGGCTCTAGTTGGAAGAGCGGAGGGGGGAAGAGTAAGTAGCAAGAGGTCTAGAGGTGCAGAAGCGAACGAGAGGCTCATTCCGACAGCTATCTACTCGCTGCTCGTGTTCGATCAGCTGCTTGATGAGTATTCCCTGAATTGTATTTCATGAAGTAAATTTCATAGAATGATTTAAGATTCCAGTTACCACCAAAAATGTTTAACTGAGTGAATGGACAGCAAAGTGGTATGCGCTGCGGTCCATAGTGAAGCAAGGGCGTAGTTCGGTCCCATCGCTAACAGTTCCGTCAATTCATGTGGCTCTGCCATAGATCGGTTATCTCCATCCCCAAGATTGATTAGAAGGCGAATTAATCCAACTAGTATCCTGGGACACCTGTAAAGAATACGAAATCCTAAAAAAGGAGCCGAAACAATACGCGAAATGTTCGAAGACCTTTGTGGACGATAGATGCGAGGAAAGTAATTCGAACGTGAGAAGTGCTGGGATTCGCACAATAGATGTTATGACGGGTCAGATAGTAATCATAATAATGATTAACTCACAATTAAGTCGTCGTACTTCAAATATGTGAGTTGACTATCATTTCGTTGAGCTTTTCATAAGCGCTGCTACACGTGGAAGAACATCTGTATTTTATTGACGGAAATTGAGTTAATATTATCTGTGCCGTATTTAATCTCATTCACAATGTTTAAATTTTTTTTACTTCAGTTATTTTTTTCATGGCAGGGTAATACGTGAGATACAAGCACAATGATGCTGTGATATTTGCTGAACTCGGACTCCAGGTCAGCTTCGAATCCAGGGATTCAGAGGTGATCTAGGGTCTGAGCTTTGCAAACATCTCAGCACCATTGTGGTTTAATCTCTTTCAATTATCGAGTATTTCGCGTGTATATCAGTAAGGCGAACATCAAATTGTTGGTGCAGTGCTCAACTGTAGCTCCCCGGACTCTCCGATGACATGGTTCTTCTCTTGCTTTTTTAAGGCTCCAGGGCAAAAATTTCAAACTAATTCAATGCCTCAGTGGCACTACTGCGTAAACGAACCTACCTATTCATGTTTCATTCGGGTGCCTAAGAAGATCTCTCAACCAGTACGAGGCGTGAAGACACTACATGAACCGTTTCATACGCATAATATATTTTTTTGCTACAGTTTCTCAGTATTTCTGACACGACTCATCCGCATATCTACAGTTTGGATCCAGCACTTCTTGAATCTGATTGGTTTCTTCGGACTCACCATCCATTAAGGTTTTCGAGCTGGGTTCGGCAGTTTCTTGAAGACTGTTTCATTCTTTATGAATATCGTTGAATACTCATTGAATCCATTCTTTATGGAGTCCTCGGATAACTAGGATAGAGCCTTCCCACTTAAACTGCGGAGAGTGAACTGTTCGTAGGCAAGGCTGGCACCAATTTCCTAGCGAGATTAGAGGCTCGGTTAACCCGGTGGGGAGTCGCATCGGCATTGCAGTCGTGAAGAACGGCCTCAATAGCACTCCGCCACCCGCCCGTTGTTTCTATACTTCAATATTTATATCACAATACCTACTTGGACCATGAGACGCTAATTCCTCACTAGCCGTCTGGGAATTAGCCCATCTCCGACATGTGTTATTCTCCTGCGGTTGCTACCACCGTGCTGGGTTGTTCCAAGCATGATGGTGACTATGACTTCTTCGAGAACCACTGCGTGAGATATGTCTTTCCAGCTTCAAATACATCTGCTTGATGTGAGCCAGAAAGACCTCAGGTCAGATTGTAGGCGGACGTTTGCCTTAATTTGGAGCCTATCTTGGTGTTGCGCACATTTATCTGCTTTCAGCGCCTCCTTTTACATAACCGACACATCCAGGTTTCGTCTTCGATGTGTGACTTAAGTATTTCGATTGAGGCGAGATATTTATGGAAGCTATAGACTCTGCAGTCTGAGTTTATGTCATCGATGCCAGTTATTTTTTCAGAATACTTCGCTCATGCGCTCAATAGTAGGGGGTTTGCGGAACTCTCGTTTTTTCTTGAAGTGTCGGTTCGAATCTCAACTGGATGACAGAGCACTGCGCGAGGAGCCGTTAGGTCGAAGAACTGGACGATAAGTATTAGGTTTGCCAATTCATGACTGATTTCATTGAGAGGTACGAAGAGTGTTAGAGCTGATTCCTACTCTTCTATACAATTCTTTCTCCATGCTTCTTTCCATATTCACTGAACGCCATTGTTATGCTGTGATCCTTTCGATCAAGGAACCTAAGGAATCTTCTGTTCCAATGATTTTGAAATTCGACCTCCATTTAACCTCAGGATGAAGAATCAATAATATTCTGCTCACTTATGAGCTTGAAAGTGATTGTCACAAATTTTGTACTAGGCCTTGTTCGCCTTTGCACCGCAGCCATCTCATAAATTAGGTTTGATCCCAACTTTTGCACAGTTTCACAGTTACCCTTTTTCCTGTCTTTTTGAACGCTCTGTGAATCGTCTCTGTTTTGAAGGCACTCATCGAAAAGACGACGGTATCACTGACAACACAAAGGTTTGACGAAGATTTTCAATTTGTGTGCATGCTCTTTTATTCTTAATCGAACAACTTTACGATTCAATGTGGGGATAAACAGCCTTAGTGAGACGGTGGATCGAGTTTCCTTTTTGGTGATGGCAAACGACCGATGGAAAAGCTGCATCTTCACTGTGTAATTAGCATAGCGTGTGTGTTCGGCAACTGCTTGAAGATTTCCGCTTTGGTGAATGTTGGTGAATGGTGGTCGAATCAATTCCCTCAAATCCAAGATTAGGTGTATTCTTGCGAGAGGAGCTGTAGGTAGCGGAAACGCTTGCTTCGAATTATTTCCTCTTGTCAGCGGGTTAGGCATCGTTACAATTTCAAAGACTGGCATTAATAACCAACCAAATAATAAATAATGAACTAGAAACAGCGCTCAAATAATATAATTACCAACCTTGGCACTAAGTAACAAGTTTTTGGGCGCTTACGAACGATCTGCCTAACGATCTGATCCAAGGCTACCGACAAGCTTTTTTTAGGTTCTCTATGACTAAGAACGAGTTTCATTTGCCATTCTACTCAGTCTATGTGAACACCGGCTGATCTCATAATTAAGAAGTGAGCACCATAAAGCACTGAGTTTGTTGAACCTTCTTGTCATACGTGACTTCTTCTTTTTTCCTCATTCCGTCGCCAAGTGTTTTTTTTCCAGTACCAGTTCTTTCCAACGATCCTTACATTTTGCGCTTATTTGAGTACAGCTCACCGTATAAGAGTTTTCCTTAATTGTGGTGTCAGAAAAGCTAATTGCATTTTGGAATAATGTTCCGTCTGGAAACAAGGATGAAACAGAGCGCTTAATTTGGGTCGGAAGATATACGTGTTAAGAAACGGAAAAAATTTTTTGAGTCATCGCATACTTACTTACTCGATACTTGATACTTGAACGGCCCGTCCTCACTGGTTGTGCGGCCCCCAGCATAATCATCATCTTTCGGAGATTTGCTGGTTAAGCCATTGTGGTTCCCTGGAATCCCGAGGTCAGCCTGGCCAAAGTCTGCCCCAGGTCTTCAACACCACTGGCAGTCGCAGCCCTTGTGTATCAAAGGGATATTTGCCACCATGCGTCTTTGATACCAGAACGGTGGCAGATCCTGGTATTGGTTTACTCTTAGCTAGGCTTCCTGATGGAAGCGCCGGACTCCTCTCTCATCTTGGGAGACCCTGCAGGGGAGACGAATCCCCCCGCTGTACATCGCAGTCCGACACCCAGGTACACCTCCCAACCACGATGAGGCGGTAAACCGTTGGGAGGCTTCGCACACTTAATTGGTGCAAAGGTGGAGCAATTTCCTAAAAGTACATTCTCAATTTCGCACCCTATCATCTTTATCAACTGCTTCAATAGATGACAAATGGTATTTAATTGCTAAAATAATAAATGATTAAGTACTACGCAACTTTCGCTAAGATCGACAAAGCGTTATAAATGGAGAGAGAATTTTCCGTTCAGTGTATCGTTTATGGGCTAATTCTACTTGATTATCAACAGGATGTTCTGCAATCATTGTCAAAATGTGAATTGTCTACTACGAATGATTAGAGCATCTTTCCATATGCAGTATTTCCATATAATGACGACGTGCTCTGGACATTTCATGCCGAGGCGTTTTGGTTACACTTACTGAGAACATTTATGCGAAATTCATAGCGTTCGGTATGGTACCGCACGACATAGCAGTCGTTTAGGCAAAGAACTCGTCCCAAAATATTCTCGTCATGAAAAAAATTTTTTCTATCTAGTCTGGAATAACCACAGAACGAACAAGTCAAGAAAGCACAGTTATTTTTTGTAAGAATGCAATCAGCTTCTAGATGTCCAGGCGGGTTCCCATGTCCATTACGGATTACTCTGTTATCATGAATCTCCGTAAAGCAAACGTGCTTTGGAAGGTTTTTCCACAGGAAAACAATTTTTTACTATTTATGTCCCATATTCTCGAAATGGGTATGATTTCGTCTTCGCTAGCTGAACATGTTGACGAGTACCAGTTGGCGAGGATGAACCGTCTTGTTGTGGTTGTTGAAATATGGAGATGATAAACAGAGGTGACATAACCTCATATGAAAAGATATGATACATAATTGATGGGTGTGCGACAAAGCCTATTCTAGACCACCGAAGTTTCACCAAGAAAATTTTTTTTCTCCGATGACAAATAACAGGCGTTCCGAAATCCCATTTGCGCACCTCAGTCTTCTTGTTTTCGAGTTGTGTATAAGGATCACAAGAACTTGAATATGACATGCTGTCATTGTCGTGGGTTTTTTTGGTGTTCAGCAAAAAAATTTTCTCCACGTATTTTCGTCTTCAGTTGTTTTGATGCTGTTTCAGGGAAGCCATACACAAACCAAGATTTGGTCGACTCTGGGCAGTTGTCTGGAAAAGAATTCGTAGACGGAAGCACCCAAGGTGTGGAGTACTGATTTCGGTTGGTTTATTGTTACATGAGCTTTTTTGTTTTCCTTAGAATGCCAACACATCTTAGCTAGTGGACTATCAATCTTTCATCACAGAAAATTGCAGTCACAATTTGATTGACGTGGAATGGCCACACTGAGATGTTGCTACCACGGGAGTAGTAATTTCATGTTGAACGATAGTTTTTAGAACTGGGATGAACAATTGCAAATAAAATCTTTCCCAAGAAAACTATTTTGGCGTGTTATTGTTCCCAGATTTTATAACAACAGTAGACTCTTTAGTATAAGAAATAACAGACTTTATATGGATGTCGTTCCTAAAGATCTTCAGATTTCCCTTGATTAGCGCGCCTTGTCATTTTATCACTTCAACAATAATGAATACGGTCGATCGGTGATATAGAAAATGGTGTAATCTTCCTCATTTTAAATTGAATCCCAGTTGTTTTCGTGTTTTTGAAAAAGAAGTAGTTATTGGAAAGACAAATGAAATCCACTGCAGTGATGTTGCACCATACAATCTACGAATAGTCTAATAACAGTGTTAACTTTTTTATTTGCTGCCTATTACAATTTTTCACGGCAGGGTATTATATGTGACACAACCACAATCATACTGAGATATTTGAAAAACCCCCGGACTGCTGGTGTCTGCGGTGGGGAACGAACGCGTCATTACCCTATTCGGGGCTGACGCTTTCATCACCACACCATGCGGGTGCGGGTGCTTCGTTTCGCCTGCCTATCAGCTAGTTCTCTATTGATCAATTTCACCCAGTAATCACCCGCCAACGGGGTTGATCTAAACTAAAACAAGCTGAGAGACAGGCGAAACGAAGGACCCGCATAGTGTGATGGTGAAAGCGTCAACCCTTGGAAAAAAGATAATAGCGCGTTCGTTCTCCACCGCAAACATTAGCGGTACGGAGTTTTGCAAATATCTCAGCGTCATTAGCACCTCTTAGGTCGTAAACAAAAGAATACATAAACAATGCATTTTTTCAAACAACGATAAGTGGTTCATGCAAAGAACTGCTCTTAATGTTTAACTTTTATTTACTGTCTATTCTTCTTTTCATGGCAGGGCATTATGTGAAATACAACCACAAGGATGCTGAGATATGAGCAAAACCCGAAAGCTGTGCTGGGCTTCTTAGCAGTGATAACGTTCCCGGACGCTCACACTTCCGGAATTGTTGTTTGCACCGTTAGCACTCTCGCGATGAAGAACACTTATCCTTGTAGGTGCTAATTTTTTCCGGTGGTTTATTTTGGTGCACAGAAGTTTCCTCTGTAATTCTTGTAATCAATCGATAGCTCGCTTACCGAACGCGGATGCTATGGTGGGCGCCGTCCATGGGAGGATATTCTAATTACTCCTTTGCGGCAACAGACAATTGTTGTTGAGTAGGATTGCGAACTAGAGAGTGTAGCCAATGAAGATGTGCAGAAATGCCTCCATCTTGAGAAACTGGCAACGCATCCTATGCGCAGCATCATTTTGGATAAGCAGTCTGTTGTTTTCCAATCCTCAATCGCTGTGATGACTTTTGTATATTATTTGGAATGAAGGGATATAAGAACTAGAAGGTAAAGAACGTAATATACTCTTGCGGTACTTACACACTGGGCGCGTGTAGTGAGGTGGTTAAAGGCGCCCTGCAATACACATGGAATCCACTCTGCGCCCTAGGCTCACCAAGTCTCCGGGGGTCGGTAAATTGGTACCGGACTTGTTTGGGAGGATAGCAGGACTGAATGGGAACATCGGTGGGCCACCGGGAGTCCTTGTATAAGCCGGATATGCATTAAATCACTTCTAACGATACATAGTGAAGTCGAATGCATGGCGCATTCCAGAGATTAGTGAATGACGAAAGCTTTAAGCTTTATCCTTTACTTATATAACTCGATCAAATGCTGACAGCTGCATGAATGCATGGTGGACGAGTGCTTTTCCCTCACGCAAAAGAGTTGTATCTGCACCAAAACAAGGGAGGATTTTAGGAAGAACATGGAGCACACATAAGACGAAAAAAGATCGGAAATCTCTTCAAAACGCAGAAAAAGCCAATTTATTCTACGTGATGGAGAATTTCTCTATAAATAGAGAATTCTCCATCCACCTAACAAATATTCTCTATGTTTCATTATAACATCTCTTGTACTAATCGTGTGTTTGTGGTTGTTACTCCTGCCATGTTGGATCGCATCTCAAATTACTAGTCACAATGCCTGCGAGCCTGCATTGCACTCATAGCTCTTAACTATCGAGCATGTTATCAGACTCACTACCGAGCAGCACGGCTGATTGTTTGGGGACTTGGCCCTGCGACTCTCCCCATTTGTTTGGACCCAGTCACTCGCCTTTGCACCGGGAAGGGTAATCACACTTTCCATGACTAACTAAGGTTTAGAGAACAACTAAGTCATGGTATTTCAAGAGTCGAAGAAGAAACACGAGAGCAAAATGCGAACAAGGGAATTCAATTAATTCGCATGAGTGGAATGGTGAGTTGATCTGGAGAAACTAATGTAACTTTCCATCCCAATGATTAGAAAATCGCTTGACTTCTGTCTTCAAAGCGTAATATACGGGACACCAGATGAAGACCTTCTTTGTATTCTGTTATATCACCATTGCCACTAAAGGTGAGATTAATTTGAATTACTCCTGTCGACATGCCCTAGCAAAACCGCCGTATAGTGGTTGCATAAAATTGGTACTCATCCTAAGTGACAATTGAAGAAATCACGGTGACCACTCAAGTACTTATCTTTCAATGCGCTATCGTTCCTCCCATCTAAGGATCAACGATTATATGTCAACGAAAAACACATGCTATGGAAAACAGACCAAATCACTTATGAAGATAAAGTCGTTTTATATTTGTGAAAGGAGTGATGAACTTCCTACTTTCATTTTGTACCTTCCAACAAAAAAAATTGTATAGAAACTGCTATAAACAACAATGGAGTTTGTTAACAATCCTTCACTAAAAAAACCGTTCTGCAAAAGATACCTGTCAAATCCCTTCCAAGAGATATTACTTTGCATTAGGTTAGTTGCATTTATACACTCATAAGCAATACTAACGAAATACGTTAAGTAGAGAGGAAATGTTCAGCGTTGATCAATCCCTAAAAAGATGCGCGATGCATTCGATTCCATTCATTTCATAGCTGAGCGAAGTTAATGCATATATGGCCTCTAGTTATACTTGCGATAAGAACCGAAGAATCAAATCTGCGCTTTTGTCTTCCCAGGCAACTCTGCTAGCAATTCGCTCACCCTGGACGCTTGGAAAGCTTGGAGAAAATGGAGTATTGAATCGAAGCCCCGAATGATACAGTGTGTACTGCAACCACTGCGATACATGCGTCCCCACAATTAAAAATGCTTTCCTAAATGCGCGGTTGGAGACGCAGCCCGTCACTAAGCAACGTCCTGGTTCGAGCCCTTATCATTGCTTTTCTCCAATCCATATGGGAACGCACTAGCTCAGCTTTCCCCATTCCCGAGATTTATTAGAAGCAAAACCGACTGGACCAGCATTCCTGACATTCAAAAGAAAAAATCTTCAAGCAGGAGCTGAAACAACATCCCGAAATCTTCAAAGATCTTTGTGGACAATAATTGCGAGGAAAATAATTCAATTGTAAGGAGTGCTGTACTGTGATCCGCACAGTAGATGTGATGACAAGTCATGTAAAAAAAATGTAGAGTATTTAAAGCATAGTGGTAGGGACGCTATTTAGTACACGGAATGCTTTGATTCGACCTCACGGCCTCGGATCAACCAATTCTCCCATTCATCTGTTTTCAGTAAACTGGTACCGGACTTGTCTAAGAAAAAGCTCTTTTTATACCATAGAGGGAGCGGGTAGCACAGTGGTAGTGATCGTCACGATCGTCACGAACAGTGCTAGTTTGATCCTGTGCTGGGCTAATTAAGTCTCATTGTGCTTGTATCAGGAAATAGGTAAGACGCACTAGCATGACTAGCACCGGCTTCCCAGAAGAATCCTTTGATGGGAGGTAAAAATATTAAAAGTCAACTATGAATAAACGAATTCAACTATGTGATATCCCACTGTAGGGTGATTCGGTCATAGTGCAAGAAAAGAAATTTCCTATGGATACTATGATTGTGGGTAACTAGTCGCTCAACTAGTTCCACACTACTGTGTTAACAAATAGAAATTGCCCTGTATAATATGTGTTCAAAAAAATATTGAAATTTTTACAATTAAAACCAATCTATACCAGCACAAGAATCTTCCACAATAAGAGAAATAATAGAAACTCGTTAGAACACTCGTTTCACTAGAACTAAGAATAAAATTATTTCTCCTTTTGCGTTGTTCACACGTTGTTCAAAGCATCATCGATGGAGGGATAGAAATGAGTGAGAATAGTCGAATCCCTCGAGTTCAATACCCTTTGCAGCAAGTCCAGCAGCATTACTGTAAAATATGAAAAATAAAGATCTAACGAGCGAAGGAGTCTTCGATAAAACAACTATTCAGAATACTGACAAATCCTGCATAGTGAGTAATAAAACTTTAAAAGGCCGGAATCTTCTTGTTCGAAATGTTTAGAAGTCAAGCGGAAATTTAGCTGCTTTTCCCTTATGAAATTTTAATTACAGAAGTATTCGCCTATTGAAAACCACAACAGAGTTCAAAAAAAAATTGTCTTGCTTTGAACAGTAGGAAACACCAGCTCTATAAATCAATAATTCTAAAAAACACTATTGAATATTTAAAGAATGAAAAAATAATAATTTCACAACAAGCACAAACAACGTTTGCGCGAATGGTCAGCGGTTCGACGGCGCAGCGAGTAAACCAACACTGTCATTATTCCGCGATTCAAAATTTGGTACCAGATTTGTCTAGGAAAAGCTCTTTCCGATCCATAAAAGATGTAGATTGGATGTGATGAAGACTTGAAGACGGTCTAATAGTGTTACGATAGGATTCCACAAAAAAATCAACTCGTCCAGCATTCAACGACATTCAAGAGGAAAACAAAAGTACTGAGGTGGTAGCCGAACCCATTCGCAAACTCAAAGACGTTCGCGGATGACGAATGAGCAACAACGAACACATTAAAAAAAAGTGCTGGAAACTGGAAAATATGTGAATATGGACGATGTAAATGAACAAAAAATGAAGTAAATATTCAAGTAGTTCGATATTGACTCATACACAAATATTCACGATAAACATAATGGTAGGCTAAACATCTAGTGAAAACATGGCGCCAACTTACATGGTGCGGCTGCGAAGAGGACATTGATTCCTTTCCGCTGTTGTTCATCAAAAACCTGGTAACGAGAAAGTAAGTTATTAGATTGAAATGAAGACACGCTAATAAAGAACTGCAACAAACGTAGGGTAGAATATCTGTGGAATCGGATGCGTCAAATGATGAAAATTTCTTCTGGATTTTTCGCATAGATTTTCGAAAAATAATTGCTAACATTTTGCCTTAGTAATAATTCTATTTCCTTTATTTCATATCTTTTCAAGAAAATTTAAAAAGATGTCATTTTCCCTGAATAAGAATTTACCCGAGTTTTCCACAAGCTCTCAGTTTATAGCCTCAGTACAAATAGTTCGTACTGTAAATTTCAGACCACGAACTCGGATAAATTGCGAACCATTCATGATTATAAGCGCTAATTATCGTAACTCTGAATCAGGACAGAAATACCAAGTTTTTCAACCATTCCTTGATCTCCATTTAGTGTTACCTATAGATCGTAGCTTGACTAAGATCTCTCAAGCTCATGGTTCCCTTATATGCAATGAAAAATCACTCTATCAACATCATTTTTTTTTCAGCTTCATACAACCTATCGCTTCATGCTTGCTATTCCTTCCCTCAAAAGAAAAGTAATACGTTTTGTCAGCTATCGCAAGTTTTAAAATACGAAAAATCACCTCAATGAGACAATTAGCACCGGTATAATCAATTTGGGTGATAGTGGACAAGTCTATGATAACGGCTCGAATTTGCACTGGCTTTGTTTCCGTACGAGAACACTGCTATAAAGATTGAACTGACGTTATCACCATTATCATCATCATCATCATCATTCATCATCATCATCATCATCATCATCATCATCATCATCATCAACAACAACAACAACAACATCATCTTAACGCATGATAGAAGGAGAAACGTACAGAGAGTCTTCCATCATCTACTACGTCGGGTGATCTCACTTTAATACTTCTTAGTGTGGTTCCTAATTCATTTCGAGAATGTTTCAGCGATCTCTTACGCTCAGTTTCTTCTTCAATCCGCCTAAAAACAGCGTTTTAGTACGTACAGGAACGAACACTTTTTACCTGATTGCCACGAAAGCGTGTGATTGCGCCAGCCAAATAAGACCACTGCAAGGTGTTTAGCACGTTTAAACGCTGACCCAAGTGGGTCGTACGAACATCTCCATCTTGGGTAAGACAACGGTATTGCTAGGTCCTCAGCACAGGTAGTCTACACCTTCTGTGGATCGTAGGAATATTTGCCATCTTGCAATTGGGTCTCCTCCAAGCTTCGATTCTTAGCACAAATTCATTCCTAGGTGAGTTTCCATTTTATGGCTTCAAATTTCTCATGTTCAGCAAACCATGAACCCCATGTTGTATTTCGCAGTTCGACACCCGGGAGCTAGCCATGAAGAGACATGAGAAAAATGTGTCACGCTGATAAAGCGACAAACCTTCGCTCTACTGCTGGCAGCCGAAGTACGTCCTCGACACCTTTCTTGAACTGCTCCGCATTCAGATATACAAGTGGAGCAAAGAAACGAACACAACACACACCGTCACGAATAACCGCATCCCTAAACATGGCGGGAATCGCATGCATTAATAATTATGTAAGACTATCCATTACGAGAACTTTCATATTGTCATCAGAAAATCGCGGCGGCTAGGCTGCGTACATTGAATATTCTCACATCTAAGGCTTACGTCATCAAATTGAGGCAGATCAACCATATTATACACTAATTCACATCAACCACGGATCTCCCTCATATGAGGGATTCCGATAGCCCGTCGGTCACGAGGCCACGTGGCACGTCCCTCAGCTAGTGGATAGGGGGTTAATCGCGGACCAAAAGCGACCTTTGCTTCCCTGAGACGTAGGTGGATCCACGGGATGAACCCCCTGTTTCTGCTGCGCCGACTTGGCACATACTTTCTGTATCCACGAGGGCTACTCATGCATGCCTGTGTGGGTGCGTCATAGCTTATGAGGATTGTATTCCACGAGTCAATTCTGCCAAAAGCCTGCAATCAAATGACAGAGAAGTATATGGGAGGCGGTTAGGAGTCGCCTCCAACAAATAAGCTCCATGTCCACTCTGGGAGAGCCTGGCAAGCTACCCATGAGTACACCCAGCCCCTCACTTCAGAGACCAGCAAGCTATACGTGGATATCAAAAAGCTAAAAACAGTAAAAAGAAACGGGCCTCATTCCCTTGACCCCGAAAGAGCCCCCAATTCGGCACCATTGGGTAGGACGAGTACCGAGAGGCTGCTAAAATCTCAGGTACAATGGAAGCTGCCTGGATTGCAAAAAACTAAGGTGACGGTCTGTACCTACAATGAACGTACACCTGCAACCGAGTCCTTGATAGAAGACTTGCTCATGCAAGCAAAAAGGATAAGGTACGATGTCATCGGCCTGGCCGAGACGAGACGATGTCATCCATTCAACGCCGTCTATGACACCGAAGAAGAACTGTTCCACGGAACATGCGACAGTAGAGGAGTCGGCGGAGTCGGCGTTCTTGTCAACACGAGTTTGTCCATGAACATCGATTCATTCGAACAGCATACAACCCGAATCGGATGTTTACGATTAAAAAAGGTGTGGATCGATACCGGCTTTGACAATCTTCGTCGTTTACGCGTCGACATCAAACTATAACGAAGAAGACATCGAACCGTTCTATATGGACTTGGATAAGTTCTACAGAGAAGACCACACATCTTCAAGGTCATCATTGGAGATTTCAATGCCAAGATTGGACCAAGAAGAACGTCTGAAGAGCGTCACATCGGGACCCACGGATTAGAATCGAACGAACAGGGTGAGCGGCTATCTGAGCTTGTCATGGCGACCTAGACTATCCATGGTAACTCGCTATTCCAGAAGCCCCACCCCCAACACTGGACGTGGGAATCTCCCAGTGGAGAGTACCATAACGAAATAGACCATTTGATAGTAAGTAGAAGATTTTGCCTAACCGATGTCGCTGTTGTCCCAAAATTCTATGAGGAATCAGAACATCGCCTCCTTCGTGCAAGATTCTATTTCTCGCGGAAAGTAGAAAAACCCGATAAATTCAAAAACCGAGGTCCCAGAACCACCGTAAACTGGGATTTATTCAATTCATTAGTCAGCTGTTGGGAAGACGCCGTTGTCGATAATATCGACGAAGAATACGATCGGCTCATTCAAAATCTTCACATTAGCGCTATGAAAGCGGAGAGTTCGAAAGACACCAAGCGATGTCTGTCTCCAGAAACACTCGAGCTGATACGCCAGCGTGGAATCGCATGAGCTGCAGGTGCAAAACAATGGAAACAGGCGATAAATGAAGATCTTAAACAGAGAAGAGCAGCAGTAATCGTCGAAGCTGCAGAGGCTGGGAAAAGCATTCGCAAAGCCCACCGAAGCTTCGCCAGCTACAAGGCCAAGGTGGTTGTACTCCGACGCCCAGACGGAACAGTTGCAGCGTCCAGAAAGGTAATGGAGAAAAATCTTTCACGAATGTTACTCAGATCTCTTCGATAGCCACGTCCACCTTCCGTCATATGAAGTAAAGAAGGATGGATATGTTGTACAACCGGTTCTCCCTTCCGAAATCCGACATGCGATTTCGTCGGTGAAAAATTGAACAGCACCAAGTCGGGACAGGACAAGATCAGAACACCTGAAGAACCTTCCGCCAGTCCACGTAAACATACTGGCTCGGCTCTTCAAACGTTACCTGTCTAAACGCAAGGTCCCTACTCAGTGGAAGACCAGAAAGACCGTGTTATTGTCCAAGAAGGTGACCTACACGATATCGGCAACTATCGCCCAATCTGCTTTCTGTCTGTCGTCCACAAACTTTTTCACTCGAGTCATCCTAAACAGGAATGACAGAACACTGGACGAAGGACAACCATGTGAGCAAGCAGGGTTTTTGAAAAGGATTTAGTACGATGGACAACATCCACACGATAACAAAACTCATTGAACTACCGCGAGAGAACAAAAAGACCGCTCTGCCTCACTTTCATTGATTTGAAGAAGGCCTTTGACTCAAGTGAGATTGAAGCAGTCATGGAAGCCCTTGATAGTCAAGGAGTCCCTACTCAGTACACAAAGATTCTTCGTGAGCTGTACAAAAGTTTCACAAGCAAGATATCACCATTCTGCAACAATATTGACATTCACGTCAAAAGAGGAGTTAGGCAAGGCCACCCTCCAGAACGTCATGCGAACACTGGAATGGGATAATATGGGGAGTGAAATTCGATGGTCGGCAGTTACACCATCTTCGCTTTGTTGACGACATCGCCCTTATAACATCAAGCATTAGCCAAGTAGAACGTATGCTTGCCGACTTAAATAAACCCTGTGGAAAGATTGCTCTTCGACTAAATCTCACAAAAACCATGTTCATGAGGAACGGATTGGTTTCGTATACCCCATTCGCGCTCAACGGAACGAATATCTCCGAATGCTCCAGTTATATCTATGCAGAAGAAAACGAGCGGCTTGGGGAGCTTTCAAGAGCATCGAGGATGTAGTGAAGAGAAAAAAAGAACACCCGACTCCTTGCCCAACTTTTCGACTCAACGGTACTTCCTGCCTTAACGTATGCGTAAGAAACCTGATCGCTGCGTAAGCAGGATGAAGGATCACTCAGCGTAGCGTTATTGAACGCGTAGTCGAAAGGACGATGCTAGGAGTATCCCGTTTCACACAATTAAGGAAAGGGATCCCAATCTCCGACCTGTATCAACGATCAAAAATCAAAGACGCCCTTCTGTGCGCCAAACAGTCGAAAATAACATGGGCCGGACATGTAATGCGTATGAATGACAACCGATGGACAAGAGCCATTAGTGGCTGGATTCCTCGGGATGTCAAACGTACTGCAGCAAGACCACCAACACGATGGTCAGAGTTCTTCACGAAGAACCTAGAAGAAAGATGATGCTCGACGAGTCCCTGGAGTGAGCACAACACACTGGGCTACTCTTGCACGCGACAGGGGAAAAATGGAAGATTTACTGGCGCCCGCTCAAGTCACTCGACGACTAGCGGGACTACAGATGATAAAGCTCACAGGTGAATTCACGTCAAACATGCAAAACACTGGTAATAAAAATTCTACATATGTCCTCTACTAAAGGCTAATTTGAAGCCTTACAGTGGAACGCTGACGTGAGAAACGCTTCGTAATAGTTTTTTCAAACATCCTCTTTCTGTGTGTTGCAATCGTAATCGAAACATGAAAACGTCCGTTTACGATGCTATTATGCTTTTGTTCAAAATCTGATAAGGACTTTTCTACAACACAGCTTTGAGTTGAAGTGATTAGTTGTTAGAAGCAAGAAGGTACTTACCGTTTGCTTTTTATTGATCCAACGAATCATGTACATTACATTATTTTTGACTATAAGTTGAATTTTGTTAAAGATAACACAGCCTATTAAAAGCACAAGACTTCATATACTTCTTTGATCAGAGTATTTCTCTACATCATTGATTTTTATGATAAGCCGAATTGATATGTTACATTGGCAACGACTACTAAAGCCCACACATGCTCGTTTATATCAAGGATAACAAATTTACGACATAGACCTAAACCAAACCTATAACTATCGATTGGTTGGAAATATGATTGACCCTCATTGTGACTTAGTCGTCCAATTTCCACGACTTTCGATCTGAAAACAAGGATATTACATAATGAATGATAAATTCAATGAATAAATATAGAAAAAAGTTTATGCAAATCACTTCTGAATAGTATACATAAGCAGCGCAGCAGCGAAACAGGTTCCAATCAAAAGACCTTCGATAACGTCGTAAAGAACCGTAGCTGCGAAGCAGACCGTGAATATTGCACAATCAGTCTTTGAGATCGGCCACAACTTCGAAATGGAGCTAAGTTGCATAAACATTCCTTTCAATGCAACAATGATGATGCAGGACAGAAAGCACACAGGTAATGATTCAACAAGCTGTCCCATGAAAAGAATAACCGCAAGTAGAACCAACGAGGAGAAGATGGTTGCTAACTAAAACATGGTTACATGCGTCCAATTGACTTTTACATTGCAGATAATCGTGATCATATCTATGCACATGTGCATTAGTGTGCTCGTTTGCATGCGAATGGTATCATCCACATTGATTGGAGGAAACATTTGTAGTCACCTTAAAGGGAAGGTCATACTGATAGCACTCAGAGGTGGTGCCCCGGCATTTGCACACACACTCTACTGTAACCCTGAGGGTACCCATAGATGCTCGATAGTTAGAAACACCAGTCACGTGGAAGATATGATGTTCTTTTCAACATTGCTGGTCTCACCCATGACAAAAACGAGTGGAAATGTAGTTAGAAAGAGCTCTTTTTTCATTCCATGTGCGAACATTGACAAGAGTTTGGTGTAAAAAAGGACTGGCGTTTCAGAACTGCATTTTTCTTAAATTGACAAACGAAGCATCATTATCAGATATTCAAGTATTCTACCAATTTTTATTCTATTAGTCAGTTGCCTAAGTTTGGATTGTTAAACTAATTGCTGATGAACACACTAAGATTATTTCAAGACAGACCATTGTAAATCTATTTCGAAACCTACTGTTAGACCGCAGCGTTTTTCGACAAATACGAACATTAAAGTTGTCTGACGAACGAAAAATCAAGGAAAGAGCAAGATTGTTATGGTCCAACTTTCTAAAAAGATAAAATACCTGTGTTTTGGTCCCAGCTGCCTCATAAACAAGCGTGCGCGCCAATGCTGTAGATGATGGCCAGACTGGGAATAGTGAGCACAGCATCTCCATGAAACCCACAGCGTAGAATTCCTACAAATATTGATTTTTCGATAATATTTATTTGTAATAGAAGACACTCGTTGAAGTTCCGCGCTACCTTTCAACGATCAGGTTCTATATCACTAAGCCACTTATCTATTAAATGGAAGTAAAAATCTGGAAATTTGTCCAATTCTTTCTAATTCTCGCATCCCTCTTAGATTTTAAAAAAAATAAACGAGAAAATAGCATCTTGTCAAATAAAGCAAACAAATTAAATCTCGAATTTCCATATAACAACACTAACGTGATCTTAGGACAGATCACATTAATTCACAACACGCTAGGACTTGGCTTCCAGTTATGGGAGGGATTGTGAAGATGGTATTCGTGTTACGAACCTGTCTAACATCCACTTCATAATTGTGCTTCTTTGCAAATAGTTTTCCCATGGAAATGGTAACCACTAGGCTGACCACACTTATTGCTAAGGCGTCTCCGACGATATAGCGGAAAAGCGACATATCTGGCAATGAAGGCGCAGGTAATCTGAAACGTGTGATGCCAAACTGCTAAACACTGAGATCTTTTTAGACGATCACTTGTAGCTTTTACAATTGAAATGTTCTGTTGCACGAATTTATTAATTAAAACTCATCATTAGTGGGTAAGTGAGTTTAGAGATCGCCATGTCAAGCGTTTTTGTTTCCTGATGCATACCAATCCTTACCCAAAAGTCTCACTGACACATCTTTATTAGCTCGTCAGGAAATTAATGCACGATTTGTAGCTTATCCACTGCTCTTATAAGCCGCGTGTAAGGCTTATATTATTTATTTTCGCCCCATTCAATTGAATTGTAATATGATCTTAATTTCAAACAAATTTTTAAGGCTAGAATTCCAAATGTCAAGACAGTAATTTCGACAAATTCACTTCCACGAATTCGAACTCTGATGAAGGGCAGCGCAAACGGGTGGAAACACCAGCTGACCATGGGGTCGTGGAAATCCTAACGAATCCAAGGTGCGACATAGGTTTGCAAATTTTTGTTAGAACAAACTCGACTTTGATGATGAGAATGGTTGTGGAAGCTATTGACAACTTTTTTTTATTAAAGCGTTTATCCTTGCAAATTGTATATTAGTATACCCTTCCAGGCTCTGAAGAAGGCGATACTGCCGATACGTCAGCTACTGTTGTATTGTATTGTGTTTTTCTATGGAAATAAATGCATGGTGTATAACAACCTCGCGACTGCTGAACAAGAAAACGACGCATTCATATTCTTATGCCGAGGTTGATAGAAAGTCGATCCTGGGAGCTATTGACAACGACGGATTGAAGGATTATTTGGGAGAAAATAAACCCATAACTGTTCGAGAATTTGCAGAAAAACTCGATTTAACCATCCAAATCGTTTCGGAACATCTAGAAGGGATTGGAAGTCGAAGAAGCTGGACAAATGAATACCGTGAAAGTTTAATGACAATAAAAGCAATCGCCTTTTGAGGTAACTTTGGCGTCTCTTTTGTGCAACCAGAACTACCAGTTTTCGATCGAACAGCAATGTGCGACGATAGATCCTTTACGATAAGTGGGGACGATTGCCTTAGTGGTTGGACAGCGATGAAGCTCTAAAGAAATCTCCAAAGCCGAAATTGCATCAAAACATGGTCGTAGTGAACGTTTTGCGATCTACGACTGATTGGATTCATTATAGCTTTGTGTATCTGGGTGAAATGGTAGCGTCTGCGTCTACTAATGAACAAAAGAAATGGACCAACTGTTTTCTACAATAACGAGTGGCCATACTTCGCACCACCGCCGCTGCACAGGTTGAAAGAGCTAAGGTACGAAGTCCTGCCTCATACACCACGCTATCAGGAACTATCGCCTATTGACTACTACTTCTCCACGCATCTCGAAAACTTCCTGTGCGAGAAATGCTTCAAAATTCAAGCCAAGACCGAAACTTCTTTCAACGATTTCATCGCCTCTAGAACTGCAGTACGTCATTCAAATTGATTTCCCAATTAAAACATATCAAAGCGTCGTTGGAGAAACAATTTTTTGCTCAAAAACATCATCACATATTGAAGCCTATTAATCTGTGAAAACTGGGTTTGAGAAAACAGTGAGAGGCGGATTAGTGTTTTCCTTCACAGACAAAACATGGCAAGATGGCAAAGGGCATCAATGTAAGAAAAGTAAAAAAAAAATAGAACGTTCACATAGTCAGAGACGCTCTATTAACGCTTGGTTCCGAAGCTAATTGGATTCCATCCACATGACCCATAGACAGTCACATATTCATCTAAACTCTTTTTTCTTTCTCGCTATTTGTTCCATCTTACTGGGATTTTCGCGGAACTTTTTCAATTAACTTAAAACATATTCGTATTCATTCAGCACAGACCAGTGAACAAGGGGTCATACAAGGAAGAACGTTCGCTAAATTTAATACTTTTTTAAAATGACTAGCCATCAAATCTATTATCCTCATCTCAGCACTTTTTGCATTTGACCGGTTTTTCTCCGATTCATCATTCACAATGGTCATCGAACATTTTGCGTGTTGCTGTTGTTGTTCAGGATTTCATCTACTTTTTTTGAATGTCGTACAGTGCTAGACAAGTCGATTCACCTTGAAATCTTGGAGATAGCCGAACTGAGGTTTTCCCACGTGAATGGGATGGGAGCGTTGGGTAAAGCTTGAAGCTACACCTTGCTTCTCGATGGAGTGCATCACTAACCACTGCGCTACTCCCCCCACACTTAATAATGTAAAAAACAGTTAATAAAAAATGCACTTAGCAACGTAAAAAAAACCCACTTCTCGGATGAGCTTGTCGTCAAGAAGCAGAGATTGTTGATAATGTGGAGGGTACAAGTGTAAGGAAGTAGCACAAATGTGGTGGCTAATAAGATATCTCCTCCGTGTCACGGTGACTGTTGCTTCTTATATCGACAGGAAACCATAAAGAGTATGATTAATGAGAAGGGTACATATAATTTATGTGTGGGAAATTAGATCAGCCACTATTGATTCCAACTCATAGCGAGTGTTGTGAAAAATTTGGCGCTAGTAAGACAAACCATGCCCTTGAAATTAGGGCTAGAACTCCAGATGTTAATATTAACTAACTGATGTGCCTTTTAAGAACGGTGATAACGCTTACCCAGGTGGTATTTTTCCCACAATTTTAATACCGAATCGACCATGTAGATTCACTAGAGTTGAAACTATTGTTCCAATTATCATCTGCAAGAGATAGATTACGGGGAGTTTCCAATGACCTGGGGAAAAGATAAAAACTGATTTCTTGGCAAGTCATTTCTTTTTGTCTGTATAACATATGTGTTACGCACCACAAACAAATCATATGGAATCGGTACTTTACACTTCTTTTTCAGTAATGGATCGATATAGGTTTTGACGAGAAATAGTAGGACGATGGTAGCCAAAGAAATACCAAAAGTAATCCAGTTTACATGACCAGCAATAACAGTGGATATTAGATCCTTGTACACCTAAATTTCTTTGAAATTCAAATCTTTCAATATGGTACTTCTATATCGGTATCCCCCCTGTCATTAATTCTCAACGATGAACTTACAAAGAATAGTTTTCCTGGTCCAGAGTGACGAGGTATTGAGATTCCTAGGATTTTATCCAGTTGAGCAGTGAACACATGTACCGCCGCTCCTGTCGTAAACCCACCAATAATCTGAAGAGATTAATACGTCGACAAATTGACAGAATTCAACAACTTTAATCGTTATTAATCAGATATCAATCGACCTTAACTACTGAGCTATAAACGATTTTCTTCCACTTCTCAAATAAAATCGAAACCAATAATGAACTCTTACTTGATCCGACAAAAAAGCTGTGAGAAAATCCAGTCTTAGAAGAGCCATGGCCACCTCAAATAGGCAAATATTTGGCGTAAAAGTTGTAATAAATGGGAAATGGTGTTTTCAAAGGTTCAAAATCTTGTACTAACTATATGAAAAATGTTAGGCAGAAGCATTTGTGTATGGATTTGTAGTACTCAAATAAATTCACGGTCTTTCAATACAACACTATGTTTTCTTCAATTTCTTCTTTTCCAGAGCAGCCCGCTAATATTTCCAAAATGGACTTGTAATCAAAAAGGCAGCGGATGAAGTAAAACGGCTAAAAAAATTCTAATATGACTGTCACTACCTGTATGAGCCCAACAAAGAGTGTGAGCGAGGTCAGAATAGCCACGGAGATCTTATAACTTGTGTCCTCATCGAAATCGTCAACCAGACTGTCATTGTACGCATGTTCCTTCAGAATGTTCGATACTCGCTGATTACAACTACCCGACATTAAACTCACGACTGCAAAGACACCTGCAAAATTTTATCTAAACCAATCTCTTCCATACACTAAGAGTTATAAATAGTAGGGTAAATTAGCACTAACTAATAATAAATGTTCATAGGTATCGAGCTATAATGTACTATGAAAGCGCAACAAAATAGAACGGTCTTTAAAGCTGAAGAGTTGAAATTACCGGTCGAAACCCAGTTAATAATAAACTATTGTCAGGAATGGCTGTTATCCTAGTAACAACGTTGTCGGAACATGGTCAATCTCACTCCTATCAGCAAAGGGTGGCCACTGAGGACGCCTCAGCTTGACTACCCCGAGACACGTCGAGGAGTTAACGGGATCTTTAACTTCAACTAAACCACTCAAACTCTAAATTTGAACCTGAGATGCAAGAAGAACAATAGTTGGGGATAGCATATGCATGGTCGCTGATTAGACCATCGCACTCCCCACCCCGTAAAAACCTCACATTTCTTCCGGTTCACAAATTGTTACCAGACTTGTTCGATAAAAGCAGCTTGCGATCCATTAACACAACCGACTGCCTGAGGTTAAGACATAGGAACGATCTAGCATAGCTATTCCAGCATTCCAAAAAGAATTAATTTAACAGACATTCAACAAGATTCATGAACAGGACAAAATCGTCGAGCAACAGGCGTACCTACTATCAAATGCAATGATCTTCGTGGATAGCGAACGTGATACAACAAGCCTAACAAGCTTTTATTTTTTTGGGGCGCGTGTGGCGCAATGGTCAGAGGCGCCCTGCAACACACACGTGGAATCGAACCCCCTCACCCATGGCCCACCAAGCCTTTCATCACTCCGGGGTCGGCAAATTGGTACCAGAGTTGCCTGAGAGGATAGCAACACTGGTTCGATACACCGGTAGGCTACCGCGAGTCATTGGAAAGGCCAAATATGCATTTAATCACCTCCAAACGATGCTTAATGAAGTCGAATGCATGGCTCATCCCGCAGGGACTAATCAGCGCCAAGAGCTTCTTTTAGCTCTATGCACGAACCGACATCACATATGTCACAGCTTCCGTTGCTACTTCAGAATTTTTTTCGCCTTCGTCAATCCATAACGCTTCGCTACCGTATTTCGCGGTTAACCAAAGCGATAACGAGCACTTTTTTTGTCGCAAGCACAAAAGAGATGAACTCGTCCGCGCCCCTTTGCGATGCCGATAAATACCTGCTTACATGCAGGCTTTTCGATGGGCACCATAATTTTCCATTAAATTAGGAGAATCTGAGGTTTTGACTTCAACATTTCTACTTTTGATTCAAGTTTGCTGCATTTTTCGGATATATATGCCGTATATCCCGCACCGCACTGTGTTCCAACTATCAGTTTTTCAAGCGCATTTCTGTTAGGATTTGGTTTTTTAAAACCGGACTTATTTCGCAGTTTCTTTCTTGAAACGACATTAATACACTCCCAACGTCATCCGTGGATCATCACATTAATGCTGAAAGAAATAGCAATGGGTTGCTAATTGAAAATTAAAACACTGGATGGCTTACATAACGGACTACGCAGTCTTTCTATCCATGATATAATATAGGATTTTGTTTTCTCTACAATTCCTAGTATTTTTTCTGGTCAACTAAAAAACTTGAGGGATTAACGACCTAACGCACTTGCAGGAATCGGGTGTTTTGTTTTAATACTCACTATCTATTCTATTGTTCTACTTCCTCGTTGCTATGCGCTCACTATGCGTTGTACGACGTCAGATTTCGTATTCACAGTGTTTTTGTCTACTTCATGCAAACCAATGAACAGAACAAAATAACTAGTAGTTGTCAGTCTTAAAATTCCTTTACATACTCTTCATGGAACCGCATTGAAAATGTTACCGTCTATGTTACCTATGAGTTCCATGTTGTCATGATGATACGTCACATGTTTTCAAGATGTTGAGATATATGTTCGTCATTACGGGTTGGTCAATGGTTTAATTTTTGTAGGGTCCCTGGTTGGAATTGAAGAGCTCCATGGAGGCTTCCCTGAACTCTAGCTGGTTGGTGATGGTGATTCTTCTAAAGTATTGCTGAGAAGGAAGCATGTCTTTAATAAGGCGAAGAATTTGCCGACTTTGAAGGATGTACTTTATGTTAATTTATTATCCAATTTTTTGACCACTTTCCTGTTCCTCTGTTATCGTTTTTCGTTTTTCATCGCATCCTTCCCGTTCAAAGATTGAAGTTTAGAGTTGAGAGTTGAGAATTAGAGTTGAGAGTGGCCTTCAATCAACTAGTACTCCAGAATGGCTATGAAGAACGGAAATTTAGAGGACAATGTGGCACGCTGATCAAAGGCGCTAGGAAGCATTTAAGTCTATCTTTCAATAGTTCTTGCGAATCTCTTTCCCATAGTTTAGCTATATGACCTCTCCTAGTCACCTAATGTTTTCTAAGTGCGTGGTGGATCTAATGCCACTTCTTGCACCTAATCTCGATCGACGACTTCAAGACACAAGTATTATAAAGTTATCCTTGTTTTTCGATTGTTCACTGACCATTGTTGGTTGTATATGAGAAGCAATTACGTGTTCACATCGTAGTTTATGAAATGCATATTCTTATACTCCTCTCACTGTACTGAGTTCCACGTATCCTTCTCTCATGTTTCAGTGGGTAAAACAATACAATACATACAGTGGCTTATGCGCTAAGTTCCTCTGTTGAGTTTTCCAGAGGAAAAATGATTTGTAAGAGCCGGCTACTATCTGTTGTGATCACTTGGGAATGCTGTAATAGTGTTCTCTCGTGATTCGAAGGAGAATTACATTAGATAAAGAATTGTTTCAACGTATCAGTGTGGAGACAACACTCCATGTACTCAAAGTCTACTTCTTGCAACAAATGAACCACTTCTGTTGCTGCAAGATAGCAAATTAGGGAATATCTCAATATTACCAGACCATCTGATAGATGGAGTGCATGACTGAACCATGCGGTGATAATATTAACACAAGGAACCTGATTTTCATTGAAAAATGTGAAGTTTCTTCCCATAGCAATGTTATGATGTTTAATCGCTCAACCCAGCCAAAGCCTCCGATCTATGTGGAGGGGGTAATTTGATAAATTGTGAAGGTTTTAGAAGAATATATAAGTGGTTTTAAGCACTGCTTTAAAAAACACCAGTGAAATACTGTAAGAGTAACGAGTAAGAGTTGTTTCCAATAATGCAAAGCGATAAATCACAACGGTAAGTAGTTTATTAATATCCAGCTCTTTCGTGATATGATTTGTAATTTCCTTGGAGTCAACTATATATCTATAAGTAAATAACACATAAAGTCTTCTCGATGACTTGTCTCCTTAGATACAGTGTATTTTTTCGAAGTGTCGTATTTTACGGTATGTAGCCGCAAAATGAACTCATTCAATAGTGTTTTTTTGTAAATGACTAAGTGTATAGAACAGTTTCTCTGGCTTGGCCCCCTACTATTCCGACCGAACTGGTTTTTGATTGGCTATCGAATCAGCAAAAAATAATGTGGTGAAACAAACTTTGAAACCCACTAAAGTGAATATGAACATCATCGCATCCATACGGTCGTTTCGACCAGATCGCAATGGACACTATATTGTCCACAAGGGGTATTATTGATTAACAGTGTTGCTCAATGCTGGTCGAATCGGTTCTTTCTGGAATCCTAAGACAACCATGCTAGGGCGTTTCCAGGTGAATTAAGTGGCGTGAACTTTTCTCAGACAAGTGCGGTATCATTTCTCCATTCCGGATGGATGAAACGCTTGGCGGGCCCGGTGTGGAGCCGAACCGACATGTGGCTAGATTGGAGCGTCCATTTAATTGACGAAATCACTACCACTGCGCTGCTCACTCTTTGATCATACAACTAAAATCTTGGATCAACATTTTAAACACTCACCATCTTCTTGTGGCCCATTTCTTAGGTAGTGAGACTACTGAGTTCACATGTGATGAGGAATATGCCCGACTCAAAACGCAAGATATACGGCCGCCAAGTTTTAACCCATAAGGCATTCGCAATTACGGTTCCTTTCAGAAATAATGAATTGGAAAATAGTTCTAGCATTTTGCGAAGCGATCTTCGCTAATTCATCCACAGAATAAGTAGTCTGACAATGCTGCAGCATCTGGACGGAACGGTGTACTGTCGTGCTGCATGACAACGAATAATGAAGGTGGTCGGCTTGGATGAAAAAAGCACACACTATGATGAAAAATCATAGCAGATTAGCCAATGATATCGTCATCTTCTTATGGAATACCAATGATGCCCAAGTCGATATTCAAAGAGCTCAAGGAAGAAAGTTAAACAAGCGGACCGAGAAAAAAAATAGGAAGACAAATTAGTTAATGAAAACCGTGGCACGATGGACGACATCTCACGTTTAACTACGTTGCTCACTGGATAGAGAGAATATCTTGAAGAGAAATTAAGCAAAAAGATAGTATAATGAGCTTAAAGCAACCATCGATCAAATGGAAAGATAACACTCGCCCCGCGCTTATACTTTCAATGAGGGGTTTCGGTATTATTGTTACAAACGTAAAATTGCAAAAATTGTTATACATGCTTTAAAAACAATGAAAAATTTTAGGACGACTAGAAGAAAGATGTAGCAACGTGGTCTAAGCTCACCTAATGAAACGTGCCTCGATGTTCCAAACAACATGTAAAATAACGCTGGAAACAGTGAGGTATAAAGGCCGTTCACAGGGCGAAGCCCAGAAAGTGAAGAATAAGCCATTCCTGTAATGAAGTTAGCAAGTAATAATAACAATAATCTTGCAAAAAATGATTCACTCGAATGACTTCTGAGCAAGAAATGTAAGCGAAAATATGTAATTATGGTTAATAGTTAAAGTGATCTTGAAAAGCAAAGCTAGGTGGAGCTTTGGATTTGAAGAGGTCAGTGACACCTAAAGGCAGTTATCACTATCAGTGCTACCTACCAGTACCAAAATACACTATTTGTAAAGTGGTGCGCGTGTCAAATAAAGAATGAACACGACTGGATCATAAATATCCTACGGTGATTCTTCCTGTTCACCACACAATCACGTGAGAAATATTCGACGGTCAACCACTACTGTTACTTTTCTCAAAAGAAGCACAAGCAGACAAACCTTGTGGCACGTGCATTATCCCGACGGTCAGTCCTCCAATAATGTCATTGATGAGATTCTTTTTTATGCTATAATGAGGAAGCCAATTAAGAATCGGCAAGAAGTCAAGTAGACGACGTGGATGAAATTGCTTTCGTGAGAGACGCATCTGCTCGAGTTTACGCTTTGCCGACGACCCACGGCTTGAATAACGCAGTAAGCCGAATTCCTCGTCAAAGATGCACTGAAAGTTTCAGAAGGACTGAAACTCGTCTTCCATGAAATAAAATCCTCATCATAGAAATAAATGAAGACGAAATTCTCGATAACAGTTCCTTGCCAGAAATTATTAGTGATGAAGTGAAGAACTAAATAGACGAATTCGCGGCGTTATTATTTTAGCGCAATTATACTATATTATACTCGGCCGTTCGAAAGATCAATTTCCTTTCCACTTTATCAAGCTTTTATGCTTTGCTATTCAGGATAGTTTTAGACCTTTGCGTTTACACAATAAACCCTGCTAGAATATAAATTTCGTCCTAGAAACCAATATTAGCGTCCTTTTTTGTTGTCGTGAAGAAAGTGTTCGCTGAAGATTATTTAAATAAAAAATAAAGAAAACCTTAATTTCAAAACTGTTGCGTAGATGACAAATGACAACCTTAAAGATTAAGAATGTTGGAAGTGAAGTGATGACTGTTAACGGTGAATGTTTGAAAGATGCCGTTCAGTAGACGCATGGCCGTTATTCGGGCACGCCCGAACAAACTAGACGAGCCACTCCTGCAGAGTTCAGAAGTTGTCACCAGACTTATCTGTGGAATGTTCTCTTCGATCTATAAAGGCTGGCGACTTCTGTGGTGAAAACCTGACAGCACCCAAGCACACCAGTCTCAGTATTCCAGAGAGAATCGATTCGACCATAATTCAACGACATTCATAACAAAGACCACAATCACAAAGCAGCTGCAGACGCCACCCGTTGAAAACTTCGGACACCTTCGTGGATACTGGGTGTGAGAAAACGAATCGAACTCAATAAGTGCTGGAATGCGACAATATTTGATGTCGAGTTATGTAAAAATAAAAAGTCGGAAATGAAAATAATCATAACACTTGAAACAACTACTGCAACAACACGAAGTTGTAGTTTCAAAATACAAATTGAAAAGTGAAGTATGAAGAAAATAGACTTTAAGACCCGTTGGGCGAATCTGAGAACTTTTCAGATTGAACCGCTCGATACAATTCGCTGAATGGTCAAACATCAGACATTGCAGTAAAGAATTTTTGTAAGAAAAATATAGCGTGCAACACTAATTGCAAACGAGTTCACGATCCTTGTTCATCACATCCTTGGCCGAGGGATCATCAGTTTTTCAAACAGCTCTATAATTGCTTGCATTGGAAATGTTCAACAACTAAGTCGTAAGTGGAACTGTGTTTGGAAAGTACACTGAATATACAAACCTAGAATTTTTCAATGATGAAATAGATAAACTTGCTCACTGTTCATGAATATATGTATATTTCAATAAGTCTAACTAAAACTAGAAAATGCGTACTCGAAATTGAGTTTAAAATTGACGTCACGATAGATCTGGCCTGTACGGTGGTCTGCTGATATATTGCGTCAATGCTGCTATCATCGCAAGCAGTTCTAGTACAATTTGCCGACCCTGGAGGGATGGAAGGCTTGGTGAGCTTTGGGCGCGGGTCGAACCCATGTGTATTGCACGGCGCAGCTAACCAGTGCATTGCACGCGTCCTTCATTGGTATTACCAACGACATATTGGGAAAGGCGATCGTCATGGTGTGATGGACGAAATTCCATTCCTTTTACCTGTTCGAAAAACCACTATCGTCACAAAAGCGAAAGAAAAACAATGTTTTGTGAGCTCCATGGAAGAGAAGAATAAGAAGAATAAAATTAGAAATAAAACAATAAAGATAAGAAAAGAATAAGGCACCATTGTCTCAGAATGAAAAAACCTACATTTTCAGTCATACGCTGAGTTACACGGTCGTATCTGAGTTACAACAAGCCGTATGTGTTAAAAAGTAAGTTCAGCGTGATAAATATGATCACTATAAGAAAATAAACACACGTAACCTAAAATAGAACACGAAGTGATATTTTCTTAAGCAAATCATAAGTGGATACTGTACTTTTTTTCCAAGTGTAATCACTGAACATAAAAAATACATAGTGCACGAAAGAACAGTGATGAAGAACAAATCTCAAGTGATAAATAAGTCAAAAAGTCGAATAACATGTACTTAATGTGAATAGTGTAGACATGAAGAAATTTAGTGCAGCGAAAAACTGGACAGATTGAGAAAGAAGGAAATCGAGACAAGTCAAAACAACGGAAATAATCCATTCGATAAAGCTCAAATCTCATTTAAAGCGTATTTAAAACGGGGGTTATATACAATAAAATCACCTATATATTGGCTCACGGGCAGTTATTGCGACTAATTATTATGAACAGTATTATTACTACTACTACTACTACTACTACTACTACTGCCACGACCATTACCACTATTACTTCTATTATTATTGCTATTAGTATCACTGAGAGCGCGTGTAGCGTAGTGGTCGGAGGCGCCCTGCAATACACATTGGATCGATTACCGCGCCCCAGGCTCACCAAACCCTCGATCCATCCGGGGTTGGCAAATGGGTACCAGACTTTTCCGGGAGGATAGCAGCACTGGCTCGATACATCGGTAGGCTGCCACGAGTCATTGTAAAGGCCAAATATGCATTCAACCACCTCCAACAATGGTTAATGAATCCCACGTCCAACTTTCTATTAACCTCGGCATTGATCAAGTAATTCTTCGTATTCTTGTTGAGCAAACACGAGGTGTTATTTTTTATTCTTTATTCACGAACAAGCTGACATTTCGGAGGAAATCCGCCGAAATGTCAGCTTGTTCGTGAATAAAGAATAAAAAATAACACCTCGTGTTCGCTCAACAAGAATACGAAGAATGCTCAATGAAGTTGAATGCATGACGCATCTCTCAAGTATTGATCAACGCCGAGAGCTTTATTCAGTATTATTATTAAAAGGACAAAGGATAAACATTTCTACGACGACCAATCTCTGACGGATGCGCTATGAATTCAACTTCATTAAACATCGTTAAAGTGATTGAAAGCGTACCTAATATAAACAGTGAATCGCGCGGCTTACCGATGAAACGCGTCAGCGTTGCTGTACTCTCAAATAGGTCTGGTACCAATCTGCCGACCACGGATGGTTGGATGGAATACTTGGTGAGCTGGTGCAGTGGGTCGAACTAAAGATCGATCCGGTGGGTACTGCAGGGCACCTTTACCGATTGTGCTGCACGAGCCATGCTATTGTTACTACCATTGACAAAGGTGATATTATAATCCCTTTTTATAATTGTTATTATTATTGCCTTTGCTGTTATTATTGTATAGCAGCACATCTTTAGAAATAAAATCATATGAACAGTAATTCCTTTCTTCCAAATCATCCTAAACGAACGACATTTCACTGTGAACAGTTTGACAGCATAGCGTAGGCGATAAATCTGATAGTACCGGTTGTAGGCAGATCTGCACTACCTTGACAACAAATGAAATTGTAAGATCGAAGAGCGACTTCAATTTAATTGAAATAATAAATATGATGTGTTAAAAGGAGTTTACTTGTTTAAAAAAAGCAGAAAAACATTGTGTTGCCCTTTTCTCTCTCTCTCCCTCTCTCTCTGTCTCGTTGCCCCTCTTCCTATGTCAAACACCTTCCGCTAGGAAAGTGAACTACACCTTCCAAAAATAACCAATCTTATTCCAAAAATAAATCATGAAAAACACTCTCGAAGAATAAACAAAATGGAAAAGAGGGCTAATATTCTCAGCAAACTACGAAAATTCATTTGTACATGAAAAAACTATCGTATTCAAACAGGAAACATTCCCATACGAATACAGTAAACGGAAATTTCGTCCACTACTTGTAGGAGCTGCGGTAGTACTGCAAAAGAGAAAACCACATCAATGAAAATAGTAAATTCCAATGGGTCGACTCGTTGTGAAGAAAATGAGATGGCGAAATGCGTTTACAATAACGATCTCAATGGTTAGATGTTCAATCATAGAATAAGAGAGACTGGTATGCTAAGAACAAATGAGGAAAGGAGGAATGTTAACAGTAACTGGAGAAAAAATACGTAGATATGACATCTGTGATATGATAGCAGCATTGATTCGCCAAATGGACCGAAGTCTAATGATCATATGTCAAATCAAGTGTCATATGTACTTTTCAATTTCATGACTTACAATATTTCAGTTTTTCAGCACCTCAGTCTTTTTTCCCTCAAAACTATCCGCTTTCCTCAGTTTCATCAACGACTAGAGTCCGAAGTCGATTTTTCAACAACTGCTGATGATTTTTCGATAACCAGAGCACCTTAGGAGTTCGAAACATGACAGACTTCTTGACTTTTAGTGTTATTTATGTTTAAAACTTTTAGAAAGACTGAAAAGAGTTCTTAAATTGTTAACCTTCTTATCGCATGCCCGACCGTCACGAACTACTACAATACATCCACTCATTGCGTTTTGTTCCAATGCTTTCATGTTCTAGGCATAAACGTAAAAACGGAGACGAAAGTACTAATTCTGATTACTAGGAAATAAAAAACTTCAACGAGACAGAATCTTACTGCTAAGGTCTCTAGATTTTAATGGTTCTTACCACAATCAATAAAGTCCATTTTGAGCGGAGATATATTGGTTTGATGTTGAAACTGTCTATTATTGTCACATTGCACGAATGGAGATCAATTCGTTCGACTTTAAGCTTTAACAAATCGATGTTTCATGAAGTGGTTATGTTTTACATAAATTCAATATCAGCTTGACAATCGGTTCTTCATCAAGGTATATTTAATCATTTATTGACTACAGTTAGATGATTTAGTAAATACAATTTTAACAACCTAATTTTTTATAAGTTCTACGTTTGAAAACGACCGAAATGGTAATCATGCTACTATGAAATCACCGATTCGACTGCTTTATTTAACAAAAAAGTCCAACGATCAGCCGAAATAAGACAAAAATGCTGGCGATAATGTTTGCGCTCTTATAGGAGTCAAAGAATGAAGCGTATATCGTAGTTAAACATTAACGCGTTACCCAATATTTACTAGTTCTTGAAAGAATTTAGATCATATTTGAACCGAGTAAAATCTTCTGTACTACTGTGTGACAGGGTTTTCTCTGAAGTCAAACCTTATCTTAGTTTGCCTTCATGGTGCAGAATCATTAGGGAATGCTTGTCTTTTGATAGGAATCACTTCTGAGTTACTTCATCAATGAGATAGAAATACAATGGGAAAAAAACAGGACAAAACTCTAGAGGCTCTTTTAGCACTCTAAAGATTATTGTCACAAAACGAAGCTTGTCATAATTAACAGCTATGCGCGATATATTTCACATTTTACTCTTGTACATTTACATATTCCTTCATCATGTTCAAATAGCTTTCCTGTTTAGCTCCTCTAAAAGCACTACGGTAACTAACTGCACAGTACGACACTGTCGAAAGCTACCGTACCACTGTTTCGAATAACTAAGTCGTTCAAAAGCATCTTTAACCAATTTGTTTATACTTGTCCTAATATATTCTGTTGTGGAACCAAAAATTCAGCTAGCAATTTCGTAAGCCAGTGCCGTTTGCCTTTGGTTCATTTTTGTTATTTGCAGCTATTATTAAATACTCTGATAGCTTGAACTAAAAAGTTAAAAAAGAACTGTGGCTTAGTTACAATCAGTATGAACTGCAGAAATAGTGCGACTACTCTGGGTCGAGATTGAGTGCAAATCCAGTTTAGTTTAAATCGAATAAAGTTCACCGATACCATCATCACCCGCTACAACTCGTAAATCTACCAAATATATGGCCAAAACCAATAAAGTAGTTTGAAACTAGATATTGGAAGATCGTCTTCATTGTATGGACATGACCGATACCTTACAAACGCACTAGTGAACTTCTCACTTGTTACGCGGACGGAAAAAAAGAGGAAAAAAATTTCCTTGCCTGATTCTTTGGCACACGATCATAATAGCCTTCAGATATGTTTTCGTTTTCATCGCTAGAATCTGCAGCCGTTGTCATGTTTTCGCATACCTGTAGAAATTGGTAAATTGCAAAGTAATTTATCACTTTTACGGCAATCTTGCCAAAAATCGGTGTCATATTATAAGAAACTTTCTTACTAATAGTCAAAGCGAAGCGTGTGTCAAATACATGAAGTCACGCAGCAATTCAATACATTAGATGCATAAGTGATTCCGGCTTCTAAATCGGCCTTGACCGGTCTGTCATTTTTTCATTCCTACTTTCATTTCTGATTTCGGTTTAAGTATCGCGTCCGAATCCATTATTAGGAAGGTGGAACGAAGGAGTCGTTGCCGAAAAGACACTTCCTCCAGATCCACGTTGTGATGAAGACCCTAGAACGCCCTCGCAAGGTTAAGTCAGGACTCAAGGGAAAATAACATTGCTCAACCAACATTTGCCCAGCTTCAGTATGCCACGCACTAGGTGCTTCCGTCTATGACGTCAGGCTATGAGACGATCTATGAAAGGGCACAAAGTCTCGGGTTACGCACGACGTCACTGTAACCGCATCTGACGAACACACACACGACAGGTCATGGAGATTTTTTTCTCATTTTGCACGTGCAATACAAGAACACTCTCCTCAAACCATGACCTACACGCTCTTGTTGGATCTTCAGATCGTATCCAATTCCATGTGCTCGCTTCACAAGAAACAAAACGCAAGAAGTCCGACATACGCCAACTAAACAACAAGACCCTTGTCATCCATGGAGAAAGGTTCCATTCGCAGAATGTCGGCTGCGTAAGCTTTTTTCGCCCATCCGTCTATTGTCCAACTCATCGACTCGAACGAGACCCTCACCTCTCGCTTAGAAATCTCCCGTTTTCAACTAATGCGTCATAAAAAAGATCTCTATGATAAATTGCTACTCACCCACCGATACAGCTGGATGGTACGAATTAAATGCGTCCTACTACTAGTCTGAGGAAGTTATAAACAATGATAAAGCGTATCATAAATTTGTTGTTGGAGACTTCCATGCCAAAATTGGAAAGGTAAACGACAGCAACTACAAGATTGGAAGATTTGGAAAAAAGAGAAAGAAGTAAGAATGATGACGGTCTTGCAAGGCCCCTGTCTGTAGCACGTCTCTTCTATGGAAACTCGTTTTTCCAAAACAGAGCTGCTGGTGGACATCGGAGTCTCCTAACGGCATGACTCATGCGGAGATCGACCACATTCTGACAAACAGAAGATGCTACCTACTTGACAGATCGGTAGTCCCATCATTCTGTACTGGTTTCCATTATCTCCTTCTTCAAGCGAAGATTCGATTCAGCCATAAGCTGGAAAGGAATCCATGTTATCGACCACGAATAAAATGTCCAGCTGTATGTGACGAGGACATTCTGAGTAAAACCCTATCCAAACGTGATTAGCAGATTAAGGAAGGCCCGAACGAAGACTACGAGCTGCTTGTCGAAGGGCTGAAAAGTTGTGCCGAATTCCCTTCAGTTTCTCATGTAAAAGATCAGATCGCATCTCACTACCACTAACGAGTCACCAGAGAAGAGAAGGAAAATAAAACATGGTCATGGTACAACGTGCTTAGTACTGCTAATAATAAATGCCATTGCAGAAGAGCTTTGCAGAAAGACTCACATCGCTACAGACAGAAGAAATTACTAGGATCAGCACAAAAAGAACCAGTCTGAAGAAATACAGTCGCGACTTGCGCGAGTATAATGTTCCGATAACAGCTCTAATGAACGAAAATGTGGTCACTAAAAACTTCCTGCCATGACATGGAATTAATAACGGAGAAGTTCTGCACCAACCTTTTCCGCTGTATAGTCCCCGTCCTGGACTCTAAAATGCCCGTCGGGGAAAAACCACTTGGAATTCTTCCCTCCGAAATTCCAGTTGCGATAGAAAGCATGAAAGTAGGCGCAGCCACGGGATCTGATAACATCACCGTCGATTTTTTTCGGACTGGAAGCCATAATATACTTGTACTTTTCGCAACCCATGGTAACATCTTTTCTTCAAAGAGACCGAAGGGATCTTTGTAACTATCTTCTGATAAGCTTGTTAAGTGTACTCTACAAATCTTTCGATTATCAGAAAGCGTTTGACAGCGTTCAGCATCGAACGATTCAATCTTATTAGCGATCGCTGACCAAGGGAGTAGACCCGTCCCACATAAAAAACTCTATCTAACTGTTATCGGAATTGCGCTAAAAATACAGCTTTTCCATCGACCTCTTACCACACCCACAGGAAAAGGAGTTCGACAAGGCAACACAATATCGCCAAAGCTGTAAAGTGCCTCAAGCAATGAATAGTGTAGTCATCCGTTCGGGATAAGAAAATCATATGAATTGATGGAAAATTCATTTCAGTTCTTCATTTCGCCGACAACATCGGTACTAAAGTGCTACTAAGACTAACTAAGAAGTTCTAACGAAACAAAGACGATGATCAGTGACCTCAAAAGAAGGAAAAAGTGTCGGACTAGGCATAAATCGGAAGATTTGTTGCTGGTTCATGGTTCAAGGCCAACAGATTAAAGTGGATGGTTCTACGATTACAGTGATCACGTACCTTGGGCGCTGAATGAACACGGAGAACAACAAAAACGGAAAGTTAGATATAAGACAGCAGTACGGACCACTTTCGCTCCTCTCAAAGACGCCATCCACCAACTAAAAAAATCCGGAAATCTGCGGTCACCTTCTGGACTCAACAGCCATCCCACCGCTCTAGCAAAGACGTGGGCTGATAGTTCAACCATGTTAAGAATATTGCAAACTAGCTACAGAGCGCTTGAACGATATCTTAAAAAAACCTCCACACAGAACATCTAGATGGAATGCGAAGCTCTGATCTTCAAAATCCATCTTATCTTCGAGACCTAAGAGAATACATATCGAATTCAAAACGCAGATGGGCAGGTCATATAATAAGAAAAACAGACGACAGATGGACGAAAAGAACTGTAAGGTGGACTCTACAAGTATACAGACTTCACCTAGGACGACCGCTTATACGTTGGGCGGACGAATTCGCAACTAAAGTCAATCAGCTGTACACGCATCTGCAGTGGTTTTACGAGATCACAGCATGAGAATCGCACCCGTCGTCATGCTCGTGCAAGACAAAGAAACGCATGGAAAATGTGCTGCTGGCCGCGCAACTCGTGAATTCGGGCCGTCCAAGTATATAAATAAGTAAAGGTCCACGTGATACAGTTTGTCATATAAGAAAATCACTTGTAAAATTTGTACTGACACGAGCCATATATGGTGTTGGGGCACTTTTTGCCGACACGAGTCATGTGTATCATTTTTTTCCGCTGTGTCTTTTGCCATCCATAGCTTTTCTACAACAATAGTTGCATTTAATATATCAGCAACATAGATGCTCCACCACGCGCTGTTCAAGAGCCTTTCATACACTTTCTTGCTCAGAGTTTAAGAGTTTAAAAGAGCCTTTTTCGGACGAGTCTCTTCATTTCGATGAAGAGGTCGTTGACAGCGAATAGGGTACGAAGATGTCTCCGGTGTCGGTAAATGAGAAATGACAACGATGGAAAGAATTTCTGCTTCACAAATACCAGGACATAAACACCTAGACGATTTCCTGCTCCTGAATTTAGGAAATAGTGTAAAAACTGTTGCAACTTAGCAAAGCAGTTGCTGTAGCCGCGATGGGAGACACTCTGACCAGAATGAGTCATATATAACTCATTCAGTATGCGAAGGAAAACTAGGCGTAGCTGCGAAAGTGTCAAGACGCCCATCGAATTCTCGTCACTTCCTTAAATACTTTCCCATTTCTGCTTAGCACCATAAAGAGTAATCGGTTGTTGTCAATATACTGCTCAATTTTCTTTCCTCACCATTAAGAACGGCTAGGAAATTAAAACTTCACATTTTCCCAGCATAATTTGTTTTGAGTTAAAGACACTGACTTAAACCAATGAAATGCATTACAAAATAAACAATGAAAAGGAAAAGAATTTAAAAAAAGAGATCGGAACAACGACTGTAGGCTTTCCTATGAGTCGGATTTCAACTGATGATTCAAAATTGAAAATAAGTGACAACAATTTTTCAAAAATACTTGGTAGGAGCCTATTGATAACAAAAAAGTTCCGGAATAATGTGATTAATGTTGTTTTGTTTTTGAGCTTCCATACCTAGATACTGGTGCACTGCAATAGATAAGAGCTCGTGATAAATCGATTGATGGACAGCATTCTGAGGTGATAAAACCACATGTGCCATTCGACTTTGAAAACCCCCACGATTTTCTTTTTTCCCATCTCATGTATTCAAACATTAATCCTTCACTTTGTATTCATCTCATAATCTTTGTTGAGATCGTCATGAGTGAGAACGAAAGAATTCTAAACATTGAAAACAGTGAAACCAGTCCAAAGAACGTTGTAAATAAATTGATACTGCTTACGTTCTATCCTATAAGAGCTTTGGTTCGCACGAAGTTAGTACATTAATTCAAATAAGATGGCGTAAGCCTGAGCTCAAAAGAACGCTATTCAGAGATTAACGCTTTGATCACATGCTCAAAACGTTGGAGATTTAGGGCTTGCCTGAGAATGACTGCCGACAATAAGCGTTTCGTCCTTCATCATGACTTATCAGCTTGATAGCAAAATGGGTAGATCATTGGAAGCAAAAGCAACCACTACAATCCATTTGCAATACAGTTGAAAGAAAATCAAAAAATATGACCGAATTTCGCAAAATGGGATGCCTAAGGAAATACGGAAGAGTTGTGAGTCTCAGAATGAGAGACAAAACATGTAATATTAAACTACTGCAAAAACAATAAGAATACATAAGCTTCCCTTTTTCATACTAAAAAATAATATTGAACTCAGTGTCGCAGGTTCATCGTACAGTCAAATGTTCCGTCAATGAAAACTTCATTCCGTTTGTTTATTACAGTGTTATGTGATCAGCGATAACAGTGTTATGATTGAAGCTGTATATAGGCATAAAGCGTCACCAGTCAACAATCTAATTAAAATAAAAAAAGATAAAACTCTAGGCGTTGATCAATCCCTGAAAGATGCGCCATGCATTCGACTTCACTAAGCATCGTTTCGAGGTGTTTGGATGCATATCTGGCCTTTACAATGACTCGCGGTGGCCTACCGATGTATCGAGCCAGTACTGCTATCCTCTCAGACATGTCTGGTACCAATTTGCTGACTCCGGAGGGATGGAAGGTTTGGTGGACTGTGGGCGCGGGGATCGATTCCACGTGTGTATTGCAGGGCGCCTCCGACCACTGCGCCACACGTGCGCTAGCAACCTAATTAAGAACGCTTATTTCCACAAAAAGTAGAAAAAATGCTTCGTACATATTCTTTTTCTACAGCAGATGAAGCAAGTACAGGATGAATATCGGTGGTAAAAGAGCGTTCACTAGAAGACCGTTCTGATTTGAATAGAACCTCAAATGAATAAGAAGTTTTGAGAAGAATCTCCTCGTTCGCGCAGTGAAATGTTCGTGAGTGGAACTGAAGCGCATTCTCTTTCAAATTTTTAAAGATCATTCCATTCCATTGATCTCCTTCAAACAGCGATTTCCTGCTGAATCGATAGGCAACGTGACCCGTCGCCTGGTGGTGGATAGGGGTTTAATCGAGGAACACAAGAACCTTTGCTTCCCTGAGACTCAGGTGGACCAAAGGGGTGGAATGCCTCTTTCTGCTACCCCTGGTACATATCTTCAGTGTTACGAAGATATTTCATGCACGCATGCGTGGGTATATTATCGTTCATACGGATTGTATTCCACGAGACAATTAAACATTGGCAAGCCGCCCGTAAGTATACACGACCACACATTCAGAGCTCAGTAGTCTATACATGGGCATTAAATACTGAACACAGTAAAACAAGTGGACTTCATTCTCATGACCCCGAATGCGCCTCCGATACGAAAGCGTTGGGTAAAACGAGTATGGAGAGGGTGCCAAAATCTAAGGGCTATTCTACGCTTCAGAAATCTTGAAGAACTAAAGTGACGATCTCACCTACAATGCACGTTCACTTGCAGAGGAGACAGCGTCGGCGTTCTCGTCAACATGAGTTTCGGCATGAATATCGACTCATCCGGACAATTAACAACATACATCTGTCGTTTACGGTTGGTGAGATGAGGATCAATATCGGCTCAAAAGACACAGTCGGAACGTTCTGTATGGACTTGGAGAAGTTCTACAGAAAAGGCCATGCATTCTTCAAGGCCATCATCGCAGATTGTAACGCTAGAATGAACCAAGAAGAACGTCAGAAAAACACGTTGGCACCCACGGATTAGAATGGAGCGAGCAGGGTGAGTGGCTATTTGAGTTTATCATGACGACCGAGAAATTTTATGGTGACTCACATTTCCAAAAGCCCACTATAAACGCTGGACGTGGAGTCTTCCAATAGAGAGTGACATAACGTTATAGACCACATCATAGTAAACAGAAGGTTTTGCCTAAGCGATTTGGTCGTTCCCCCAAAATTCTATACGAGAGTAAGCCATCACCTACTCCGCGCAAGATTCCATTTCTTGCGGAATAGAGAGAAAGTCGCTAAGTCCAAAAAAACGAAATCCTCACACCATGAACTGAGTTTTGTTGAGTTCATTAGCCAGCTTTTTGAAAGAGGCCGTTATTAAGGAAATCGACGAGGACTGCGATCGGTTTATTTAAAAATTTCTCGTTAGCGCTTTCAAAGCTGAGAGTTCGAATGTCACCAAGGGACGTCTGTCTTAAAAACATCCGAGCTGATACGTCAACATGGAATCATATGAGCCACAAGCAACCGTCAACTGACATTCGAACTTGAGAAACAATGCAGAAATGCGATGAAAGATCTTACTTAAAGAGGAAAGAGTAGCAATCATGGTCGAAGTTGCAGAGGCTAGGAAAAGCATTCGCAAATCCCACCGAAAATTCGCAGTTACAAGACCAAGATGATTGCACTTGGACGGAACAGTTACTGCTATCAGAGAGGCAATTGAGGAAATTATTCATGATTACTACGAGAATTTCTTTAACAGCCACGGCTCTCTTCCTTCATTTGAAATAAAAACCGATGGATTTATCGTCTTACCGGTTCTCCTATCCTAAATCCGACATGTTATTTCATCGGTGAATAATCGAACAACAGCTGATCCCGACAGCATAAGAACTGGAAACCTAAATAACCTTTCTCCAGTCCTCATCAATACACTTGCTCGGCTCTTCACGTTCCTGTCAGAATGCGAAGTTCCTTTATAATGGAAGGGCAGCAAAATGCGTTACTGTTGAAAAGGGTAACCTCCGCGATATCGACAACTACGGCCGAATCTGCTTCCTGTCTTTTGTCAACGAACTCTAGCTCGAGTCATCCTAAACAGGATTGCCAGAACACTGGGCGAAGACCAGGTACGTGAGCAAGCAAGGTTTCCAAAAGAATTCAGAACGATGAGCGACATCCACAGGATAACAAGACTCATTGAAGTGTCATGAGAGTACACGAGACCGCTCTGTCTCATTTTCATCGAATTAAAGAAAGCTTTCGACTCATCTGAGTTTCTCAACGACATTAACAACGATGTAAAGAGATGGGTACGCTAGGCGATATGTTCTCGCTAAAGCTATTCAGTGCCATTCTCCACGACGTCAACAAAACATTGGAATGGGAGTGAAAATCGATTAGTCTGCAATGACAGGATCTTCGCTTTTCTGATGACATCATTTTTATAACACTAAACATTTCCGAATGCTTGACCACTTTGATAAAGCCTGTGGAATAACTGGTATTCGACTACATCTCATAGAAACGATGTTCACGAGGAACACATTGGTTTCGTATGCCCCATTTACGCTCAACGTACGGAGATCTCCGAATGTTCCAGCTTCGTCTATACTGGCCGGGAAATGAACGACAGTGAGGAACAGGAATCGAGCGGTTTGGGCAGCTTTCAGAAGCAACGAGAATTTAGTGAGAAAAAACAAAGAACACCCAACTCCGTGCCCACCTTTTTGGCTCAACGATTCTTCCTGCCTTAATATATGCGTGAGAAACTTGGTCGCTGCTAAGCAGGATGGAAGATCTCTCAGTGTTATTGAATTTCCAGTTGAAAGGACCATGCTGGGAGTGTCTCCTATCCCGCAATTGAGAGAGCAGATCCGAAGGTCAGATCCACGTCAACAATCAAAAATCAAACACGCCGTTCTATTCGCAACACGCCGTTCCAATACGCCAAATTGTGAAAGGTAAGGTGAGCCGGACACGAATTACGTGTGAACGACAACCGATGGACAAGAGCCTTAAGTGGCATGAACACCACCGAGCCAATGCTCAGAGTTCTTCATGAAAACCTTATAAAAAGGATTTGATTGCTCAACGAGTCTCTGAAGCGAGCTGAACCCATTGGACACGATATGGAGAAGTGGAAGCTTTCCTGGCATCTGCTCGAGTCAATCGACGATGAACGGGAGCAGAAGCGATGATTTTATTGGATCATAGAAGGATGTCATTCGCCTCTGGTTTCAAAACATCAGACAAGCATCAAATGAGGAAGAAAAGCCTCTGATCACTAATTTATTGGGATAGGCGAAAAGACCACACGCACTTTAACACTCTCGCGATAACGGCTAAGTTCGGCCGCAATAAATGACGCCTAATTTTTCGTTGTGCTGATTGCGAAACCTTTAGAGGTCACACTGGCTATTCCGGCTACATTGAAATGACTCCTATAGAGGTCATTCGTTGCAAATGTGTTTAAGAAAACGCGTTATGAAGGCAAACACTATGAAACACTATGAAACATTATGAAGAGACACTACAGTTCACAACACATAGGGCGCATGTGGCACAGCGGTCGAGGGGCGCCCTGCAATACACACATGGGATCGATCACCGCGCCCCCTGGCCCACCAAGCCTTCGCGGAGTCGACAAACTACCAAACTTGTCTGGGAGGATAGTAGCACTGGCTCGATAAATTGGTAGGCTACGCGAGTCATTGTAAAGGCCAGATATGCCTTCGCTCACCTCCAAACGATGCTTAATGGAGTCAAATGCATGGCGCATCTTTCAAGGATTGATCAACACCGACAGCTTTATCATTTTATCGTTTTACAGTTCAGACATTCGCTGTAAGAGAACAAAACGTGCTCCGTGCTGATTAGAACGTGACCACCATCGATACGTCTGTGATGTGAGTGTCATCGATCATATCTGAACGACTCAACACTTAGGCAAGACAGAAATAAGTACATTTTTTAACTGATTAATAAATTCGAAAACAGAGTGGTATTAGGAAGGGCTCCAACTGATAAACAACAATGTAGTTTAGCTGGAAACACAGAGATGAAATAATAAAGCTTGAAATGAATCTCCACTGACAACTACAAAGGAGAAAAAACCGATGGCTGATGTTTACTGTAGATTAAGAAACGAATTGTACAATAAACTTTAATATGAAATGCGAACTTATCCATGTCAGGTAACGAATCTCGAACGATGTTGTGAAAACTAGGCCGTTTTCTTAAGGTATTAAGTCACTTCATAAGTCTTATAATGAGGATAAGAAGGTAGCCCTCAATACCGTTCCTAACGGTTAACTCACTTCCTTCTCATTTATGCTGTCGTGGTAGTTCTAATAAACCTTCTTATCTACTTTTTTTATCAGACACATCAATTAATGAGAGTTCATAGTAAGATAACGGACGTAGGTTCAACAATTGGAAAACGGTAAAAACTAGAACTTTTGACTACCCTCATATTTCTTACAAAGTAACACTAGAAAGGATATTCAAATATCGTTAACATTCTCAATAGCACAAGCAAAGATCTCACTCAATAAGGAACATACTGTATTAAACTGGTAACAAAAAATACTAGTTATTGAAATCGTTGGGGATTCGGGAAAGTAAACTAGAGGCAGAATTGACAGCTGGCATAATTTAAATAGTAAAATGCCTTATGCGCGGCAGGACTCAAATTGTCGCCGTTCTAACCCACAGGAAGCAGCTGTCTGAGACGCGTTCAACAGTGTTTGACGAGAATTGAACGAAGTAAGGATTGCTCATTATTATGGAAAGTTTTCAGTGCTAGTTTAATTGTATATTCAAAAAAATAAGCACGTTCTTTTTCAGTTTCGAAACGTAAGCAGCTTTGTTGAAACATCGTCATTCTCATAGCTCATCTTGACAGTAACGATGAAACTAATGTGAACCAATTTGAATTCACTGATATATGTACTCATCGTAGAAAAGATATCAAAGAGTCGTAGCTTCAACGTGACTTAAAGAAAAATTTACTGAACATAAGTTACTAATAGGCTATTGAGAGCACAGTGATTACAAGGAACATCTTCCACTGATTTGCTCACCTTTTATCTCTATAACAACTCATTTCATTACTGGATCGCTTTTGCTACTGGAGAAGCCGCAAATCACGTTAGTGGATAGTTGAAAACGTTTCCAGAGGAGGTGAAAAGGAAAACGTCAACTAGGAACACGCCAGCATCTGTCATAACACCACACGAATCTCGTTTTTAGAAAATAGTCCGCCATAAAATAGCCGATGTGGGCTGAATTTCAAGGATAATTCTATTTCAATTTGCATACATGAGTGAAACGATGTGCACATGCTCACATTTTCGTCATATAGAATTCAGCTGAATGTTGTTTTTCCACCCATGCATCTGTACCGTAAACCTTAAATAGTTCACCTCATCACTTAGCCTAAGTTCGATCCCATTTTAAAAAGCCCAACTTTTTACTGCTGCTCGAGCAGAAACTTTTTCTTTACGAAACAACCGCTACCATCATCTACTAGTCGCAACGCTGCAAAGCTCCCCATAATTCATGCTTGGTGAGCCCGGGAAACGGGATCGTAGTAGGGACCGAGGCAGAGTGTATTGCTGTCATTTCCAACCACTGGCACCAATTATATTGTTTAATAATAACAGTAACTAATGATTAATAATTAATAATAATAATAATTAATAATAATAATTAATAATAATAATTAATAATGATAATAATTAATAATAATAATTAATAACAAAAAATGATAATAATAATTAATAATAATAATAATTAATAATAATAATTAATAATAAAAAATGATAATAATAATTAATAATAATAATAATAACTCCAACGAAGCTGAGATATTTGCAAAACTCTGGACCGCAGGTGCCTATGGTGGGGAACGAACGCGCTATTGTCCTTTCCGGGGAGTAACGCGTTCACCACCACACCATGCGGATCCTTCGTTTCGCCTGTCTCTCAGCTAGTTCTATCGATCTTATATTTCGTTATTAACCTGCCATCAAAAAAGAGTAGGCAGTAGGCAAAAAGGTTAGAATAATAATAATAATAAATAATAATTAATAATAATAATAATTAATAAATAATAATTAATAATAATAATAAAAAATAATAATAATAATAATACAGTTATCCAAAGAGGCAAAGAGTGCAGTGGTGATGATGCCGTTCGATACCAGCACAGTGCTGGTTCGAAATCGCTCTTGACTCACCGAGCCTCTTTTTCTCTGTGAGGTCCAGAAATTGGTACCAGTCTTGTCTGGGAACGATTTAGTTCGTGCACTACAAGTGGGCACGTTGTAACCCAAATATCTCAGAACATCAGGGAGAATCGACTTGACCGCCATTCAACGCATTCATTAGGAGGACGACAATCCTTACGCATCACCCGAACCTACATGTGAAAACGTCGAACATCTTCGTGGAGGGTGGATACGAGATAATGAATCGTGTGGAAGGAGTGCTGGGATCCACACAGTAAAAGTGATTACGAGCCGTATAAAATAAAAAAAAATACAATTATCCCCTTTCTCCGTGCTACCTACGGCTGATTCGTAGCGATGCTACATGGTGCATCCTTATGCGATGGATGATAGGGAAGAAATAAACGATCAAAAAGCACTTTGTGCTTATTCTGAGACTCAGGTGAATTCGGAGGACTCTGCTGCAGCTGGTCGAGTTATAACGTAAGTATATTCATAAACAGATGTCTGGCTATGCTCGCGTGTATGCGGATTGTTTCCTGGATGTCGATTCGGAAAAGAATGGCAATAAAACGACAGGGAATTGCATGTTGGTTAGTATGCCAACAGCAAACAAGCTTCACAACGACACGAACAGAGCACAGCAGGTGAACCATGGTTATCAGTAGATCCCAAGACGGAACTCGATTACTTAACCGTCATCACCACTCTCACCTACTATCGTTAACTTTCCAAAAACAGACTGAATAGAGAACTTAATTTATTTTGCTTCGAAGGTTCCCTTGATACTGCACTACGAAAACGTTGGTAAAATATATGAGAGAAACTCTGTGCCGTCAAAAACCAAAAAGAAAAAACAAAAAGAAAAAAACGATGCTCTGCGTGTCAGTAAAGCGAAAATGCAACCTATGCATTTTACTGAAACGAATAGGGACTTTATTCATTCTTTTGTTTCAATAATCAGCAAGAAAACAGGTAAATAATAAATACTATCACTGCTATTACGATTAAGAACATGATGTAGCACAGTGGTATTTCCGGAAACAAGAAAAAAAAACATCATGGGTAGTGATTTTCCTTGTCAAACGATTTCAATCTATGGGAAAAGATTAGACCAGAAAGGGTTCTCATGAACAAAAAAAAGGCGAGAAACAGTTCCTGTTTCAAAGGTTGACAACTTAGACAACTGTTGAGTTACTCAGAACAAATACTTCATAAAACCTCTCATTTTTCAACTGGGACAAGTAAGTCATCTCTAAAGAATAAGGTCCGTTTAAAGCGCGAAAGAATTAGGCATTGAATCGCTCAGGCATAGCGATGCACTCCACACCACTGACAATTGCAGAGGTGGTTGAATGCACATATAGCTTATACAATGATTTACGATAGTCCTTCGATATATGTAGTCAGTACAACACAAATTTGTGCACTCGGAAAGGTTGGATAGCTTGGTGAGCCCGCTGCGCTAGATCGAAGCACCTCTAACAACGACGCTTGGCACGCCCACTAGACAAAGATGCATGAGTTATAATAGAAAAGAAGAATCGTGTTCGATAACTATGCGAACACATATATGGAACTTCAAATGTCTGCACAATATTTTTTTTATCTATAAAATACATCTATCATATTTCTGTAGCAAAACTCGCGGAAAAATCGGTAGCCTTTAGATACTTTTGGCTTTAACTGCAATGGATAGGACGATTCAACGCGAGCAACTTCAAAGCAGTGAATTTACACTATTAACAAATCCTTGTACAAGTGGTGATGCATACAATATCGTTAGTTTAGCATTTAAATAAATATGGATTAAAGGCCATGCTCAAGGCTCTCCAACGCTGTAAAAATTTTTATAGAACAGACTGCAAGTTAATGTGCTCATTTTAAGCTCTAAAAAGGTTCGATATGTCGAAATGACAGCTAGAATGAAACAAATATTCAACTAACAGACTCGTTCGGAACGTCATCAATAAGTCATCAGTACGAGGTAAATAGACAGCTGATTTGAGTAGTTTCCAATAGCTGAGCACGAGTGGCAAGCGGACTCTGGTCAACGCTGAGAATACACAAGAACATAATGGTGGCCGTCAAAGTGTAGAGTCCGACAAGTACTGATGATGCCTTGGCGCTAGGGCAACAAAGAATACAAACGAAGAATTAGCAGCAGGCAACTGGACAAAAATGACATTTTTTTTGGGAGAGAATCGAAGAATCGATTCCCATGTACTCCCATGGTGAATGAAATCACAAGTTCGTGAGAATTTTGAATACTAAACGTCAAATAGGACTTGTTAAGCGACAAGTTTGTCATAGAGATACGGAAAAGCGCGTTCAATCAGGTCATTTCGACTTGTGGTTAGCTGCGTGACTTTTTTTGAAGCGTTCATCACTAAATGTCAAATGACAGTGATGAGCAAGAGGTTGAGTTTCGCTAAAAATTCCAGGAAAGTAAGTCCTATATTTGCAATTTATAGAGCCGAGAGTATAAAACTGAATAAGGGATAAAGGTTAACCGCTAAAATGGTCGAAGCTGATCAAACCCTCAACAATACACCACGCACTTTTCTCAATTCATGGCATCTCTCACAAAATGTATATTTGGCTCACATAATGACTTAAAAAGCCTAAGTTTATAATATCGGTGTTTCTCTCTCACCAGACAGGTCTAGCGACAATTTTCCGGCTTCGTAGAGATAAAGCCCGGATTAACGGCGAGTTATGCATGTAAATAACCTTGACAACGCTACGAATGGAGTCGAATGCATGGCGTACCACTAAAGTATTAATCAATGTTAAACGCATCATGCTTTGAAATTGAGTAATAACAAAAATGATTCCAAAATTATTCCTAATTACAATTATGTGTGACAAAACGTTCGGAACAACAAAGTGAGGTTGATTCGAATATGTTTATGTATCAGACGATTATCGTATAGTGGAACAGGTTGTTTGTACAGTGCTTCTGCGCACAAATCGTTGACCAAGTGAACTACGTCTCATTCATAAATAAAGAAAATCAAGGGTTCAATGGTAAGTCAGAAAATCTAAGTATGAATAATGATTTGCAATGAATCATTCATGTCTAACATTAATGCCGTTTTCGTGCCTTCCATCAGCGTTCACCCCATTTCTGGATCGAATGTAGGCTTTACATTCCGAATTTTACATAGCAAATTTGGTGACTATGTGACTAGAAAGTTACAAGTCTTAAAAACCTACATAAAAAAAGAACTCAAGAAAAGGACGTGAAATCAAGGAGAATACAAGTTAAGCACGTGTGTAACTGTGACCTTTAAAGATAAGTAGGATAACAAAAGGAAAACAATACCAAAATTATATAATTCGGTTAAAAACAATTTCAAGAGCTGCATATTTTTGAACGACGATTTCTTCAGAAAATTATGAACGGTTTATTACAGCGACAATTTCTGTTAAAGGATAACTACACCCACCATACAGTTAGCGAATACGATGAAGAAAAACAAGGAAGAAACAAAAGAAGGAAGAAGTAGATAAATGGATGGACAACATGAGCGGAAATGTGAAACAGAATACAAGCACAACGATGCAGAGATATTTGCAAAACTCCGGACCGCAGGTATCTGCGGTGGGGAACGAACGCGCTATTACCCTTTCTGGGGGCTAACGCGTTCACCACCACACCATGCGGATCCTTCGCTTCGTCTGTCTCTTAGCTAGTTCTATCGATCAGTAATAATCAGATATAGGCAGTAAATAAAAAAAGGTTAAAAATTGAAACAGAATAGATGCTTGACATCTCAACGCTTAAAAACATGCAATGCCTCATTCCTTATTATGCTATGGGAACGAAAAAAGAAACGAAAAGGAAAAAAATGCAGAAAATTCTTTTTAATATAGCTCACTAAGCAAGTGAAAGACGAACATTAGCATTGAAACGACGTTCAGTAGAAGGCCGTTCTGATTTCATCTATATTCAAGAAGAATTAAGAGCTTCTAAAACGTATACCATTGTTCGTTATCGCATTGAAATAATCGTGGCTGCATGCATTCAAAGCATACTTCTGTTTTCTTTTTTTTCTGGACGATTTTATTGACCCATACGTGGCTGTCATTCGGTTCACGTTTCAAGTGTCAGACAAGTGGCAACAGAGCAAGAAAAAAAGCTTGTAACAACTACTGGTTAATAAGGTTAGACTGAAAAGTTACAGACCTCCTTTAACAGTTACGCGACGATGTGATTTCGATAAGAGTCACACAACAGGTATCGTGGTCCATCGTAGCCGGCAAGATCTCTATAGAGGTCATTTCCCTACCGGTGTTTTATTTTGGGGGCACACAATTTTCTTCCCACTTTTTTGTGACTAACTGTTGGCTTATTAAACATTGATTTTGAAGCATATCGTTGTTCACGGACAGGTATTCTCTAGACCTGACAACTTACAAAAAAATGTTTTTCGCATACGTTCATTGACCAATGGTACGACTGGCACAAGCACATGACTGTTATTTCACTTTCAATCGCTATGGTGAATCACATTTATCGTTTGAAATCGGCGGATGCAAGAAAAAAATATATAAAGGATAGCTTGCAAAAAACTTTAGAACACTTGCATCAATTTGTTTGTAAGAGGTATCACAGTAACACCCTACCAACGCTTTACCGCCGACCTAATATCAAAGTCGCATGGTGGCAAATCTCCCTCTGATCCACAAGGGCTGCGACTGCCTGTGGTGGTGAGGACCTAGGGCAGACTTTGGCCAGGCTGACCTCGGGGGCTCCATCCACGGAACCACAACGGCTTAACCAGCAAATCTTCTAAAAAATAGAGGTTATGCTGGGGCCCGCACATCCAGTGAGGACGGGCCATTCAAGTATCAAGCAAGTATCACAGTAACAGAGAAAATGCTATTATTCATATGAACCATACCCTTAACTTGATAAAAACAAAGTCTCTTCTATAAGTCTCTCGTGTCAACACGTCCTCAATCCGTTTAGTTATTGAAAAAATTACCGTCTAATGTCAAAAAACTAGCAACTCCCTAATGAGATGAAATAAAGCGTCGCAGCGCTGAGTGTCAAGAAAACGCTACGAATTCTAGCATTCACAGAAAAAGATCAACCAGATGTTCAATAAAGCCCTTAAAGACGCTAGAGGAGAATATGTATAGCTGTATTAAAACAAAACATACATATTAAATTGTGATAACGATCGATATGTTTACGATGCAAGTATCATCAATGCAAGTTTTATATAACACCGCTATGTATAGCACAAATCACAATCCCTGTACACTGGTGTAATGTGAGACACAACAAAGTAAGGAATTTTAGAGGGTAGGAACAAAAATAGGGAGAATATGGGAAAGCATAAGAGAAAAAAGAGTAAAAGGATAAAGGATAAAGCGTTGGGAGTTGACCAATCCCTGAGAGATGCGCCGTGCATTCGACTTCATCAAGCATCATTAGAGATGCTTGAATGTATAAATGGCCTATGCAATGACTTGCAGTGGCCTAATGATGTATCATGCAAGTGTTTTCTATTCTAACAGACAAGTCTACTAAGAATTTGCCCACTCCGGAGGAATGGATGCACAGTGCATTGCAAGGCAGCGCTAACCACTACGCTATACGAGGCCCTTAGATAAAGGAATATGAACTATAATACGAAAGAAGAATCGTGTTCGATAATCACAGAAACATATATGTCCGACTTCAAATGCTTGCGGTATATTTTTTTATAAATCACATCTATCATATTTCTGTAGCAAAATTCGCGGAAAAATCGCTAGCCTTTCAGATACTTTTCGCTTTAACTGCAATGGAAAGGACAATTCAAAGCGAGCAACCTCAAAGCAGTGAATTTACATTATTAACAAATTCTTGCACAAGTGACGCATACAATATCGTTAGCTTAGCATTTAAATAAATGTGGCTTGAAGGCCATGCTCAAGGCTCTCTAACGCTGTAAAAATTTTGTAGAACAGACTGCAAGTTAATGTGCTCATTTTAAGCTCTAAAAAAAGGCCCGATTTGTCGAAATGACGGCTAAAATGAAGCAAATACTCAACTAACAAACTTATTCGGATCGTCAACAATAACTCATCAGTAAGAGATAAACAGATAGCTGATTCAAGTGCTTTCCAACAGCTGAGCACGAATCGCAAGCGGGCTGTGGTCAACACTGAGAATACACGAGAACATAATGGTGGCCGTCATACAAAATGTAGAGTTCGACAAGTATTGACGACGCGCTGGCCCAGCAAAGAAGACAAACGAAGAATTAACAGCAGGCAACAGGGCCAAAATCCCACTTTTTCCACAGAATCGATAGCCAAGTATTCCCTTGGTGAATGCCAACACAAATTCGCGCGAATTTTCAACACTAAACGTCAAATGAAACTTGTTAAATGACAAGTTTGTCATAGAGATACGGAAAAGCGCGTTCAGTGAGGTCATTTCGACTACTAGTTAGCTGGTGACTTTTTTTTTGAAGCGTTCATCACTAAATGTCAAATAGCAATGATGACCAAGAGATCGAATTTCGTTATAAATTCGAGAAATCTAGGTGGGGTGGCATAACGGTGTTCCATGCCACTGTCTTCTATTTTTTAAAAGAAGTTTGCAACGAGTTTGCTGAGCCTTTAGAGATAGAAGGTTTGTTGAGCCCAGGGAGCCGGACTCATCAACCACGTGTGTATTTGCAAGACACCTCTAACCGCAGCGTTACACGGGCCATAGAAACAGAATCGAAAGTTAGAGTTAAATTCTGATCAACCAACTTATGACTAAGTAAATATTAATAAATCGTTCTTGAGGTAAACACTTGATGGACACCTATCCACACTAAAAGTGATTTCTTCCTTATAAAAAACTGCATCATTTGACCCACTACTGAATAACAAGCATGTATACTTAAGGAATGTGACTGTTTTTTTTCCTCATCCTTAATGAAAAGAGCTAGAAAATCGATCTCACAGGCTCGGAGAATATCGTTAGACTAACATACTTAAAGAGAATGAATAGCAATATAACAATTCTTATAAGATATAACGCTCTCAGTTTATTTGATTCGTATCAAAAAATAGCATAAAATCAAGTATCCCACATGAACGAATTGTCATACGTGAAAAGCAAGCTACGAAACATATTACGAAAATCCACCTCACTATATTTCGCTCTCAGTTAAGATATTCACTTCCTAGGTTAACGAATTTATATTAACATGCTGAAGGTAAAGTGGACAGCATGTGAGGCCCGGAAAAGGGGTAATCGCGTGTTCAAAATCCAACTAACGTAAGCATTGTGATACTGAAAGGAATTCTATTAGCAAAGAAAGAAGAAAAAAGAGTTATGGAAATCATATGAAGACAAAGGAAGTCCTTCTTCATAAACCAACATTCATTAAAGACATGAATAATCGATAATTCGCTGTATTCTTGAGCTTACATGAGGTCGCTAGATAAACTTTTATTGTGTACAAGGAAGGAATAATTATATAAAGGAAACAGTTTAGCAGAGAATGATGATCGACTTTATTTCTACCGTTACGATGAGTAATGGCCGATGACGGCGATAATGTGATATCAGGCTATGCCAATACATATCTCCAGGAATTCATCACCAACAATAAGAAAAATAGTGCATAGTGAAACAAATGAATAAAGGAAAACGAAACCACGTCTGAAGAAGAAATTAAAACTTAGGAAGTAACAGCTATCTAACCTACAAAGATCGTCATCACCGAAATACGTTACTTTGCCTAATTTTTCTAAACGTCCATACAGTTCATCTGTGCAAGATTTGATTCTACAAGGGTACTGCCTGATGTTTGAAAATGACACTACATATACTGCTTCGATTTCTTTCTAGTAAAGAAACATAGCCGGTTGATAACAAAATGATTTCGGAAGCTAATAGTCGTCTACCGCACTTTTTTTTTTCAGAAAAAGGACAACGGTCGGCTAAATATTTACAATGCGCTTATCATACCACTCTAGTTTCAATTATTTATTGCTTTTCTAGCAATTCGCACTTTAATCCGATATCATTACGTTCAGCCAACATTGGAAAAGTAATCGGCGAAACTGATTCCTAGAAAACCGAACAAACATGAACAGGATGATAAAACATGGATGAAGAAGAAAAAATGCATGAGACAGATGGATCATAACATTTCCACGCTGATAGCAATTGCTAGGAAGACACTTCACAAAAACATGGACGCCTGTCGAAAAATGAGCAGATGTCTTTGAGACAGCATGTCGTTGATAGCATGCCTCACTTCCTTGCGACTACACCGAAATGCCAAGTGCTAATCATTATACATACATCTTCTTTTCTGAAAAACGATAATGAAAAACGTAACCGAGCTGAAGAGCATAAAGATATTAGGAAAAAAAAGTTTCGTAAGGATACATATTTACTTGTGGCGATTAATCGCTTTCAGCTACCAGTTATGCCCGGCAATGACTTCGATTGTAATAGATGACCCAAGTGCGAAGATTTCAAAAATCATCAAATATTGATTTTTCAGAGAATTTTGAAAAAATTGTTGAGCTTTCTTTAAAAAATGTTGCCAAAACTTAACAATATAGTCATTGAGATTTACATCATGAATTGCTCGACAGACTTGCACGTTTCTAACATCTGATAATTCATCGCATATAAAAACTAAACTCAACTAAAATGGGCCTAATAGTTCAGATTTTTTTAAACTGTAAAGCAACTCATCTGTTCTTGTAAACTTAAACATAAAACTAGTATCATAAAAATATCCGTCTAGACAAACGCGTCGGGTTAAATAAAAGATAAAGAATAATGCCCTCGGAGTTGATCAGTCCCTAAAGGAGACACCATGCAGTCGACTTCATTAAGCATCGTTAGAAGTGACCGAATTTATATCCGGCCTTTACAATGATTCATGGTGGCCTACGAATGCACCGAGGCAGTGCTCCTATCCTCCCAGACAAGTTTGGCACCAATTTGTCAACCCCGGAGGGATGGGAGGTTTGGTGAGCCTGGGACGCGGGGATGAGCTTCTATGGATTACTGGGCACTTCTAACCACTGCGCTATGAGCGTCCTTTTGTATCCGGTTATTCGCAAAATAATGTGCGATCTGCAATTTCATTTTATTCTATATGTTTGAGGAATTTAAATAATTTACTACTATGCATCAATGGAAAACATTTTCATGAACTGTATGGAAATGAATTATATTATGACCAAATTTTAAAGCGTAGAATTTCAGATCTCAGAACAGAAATTCCAACAAATCCACTTCTACGAATTCAAACTTGGAGGTGGGAACAGCGCAAACGCCTTGAAACACTAATGAGTTATGACGCCAGGGAAGTGCTAATGAACGCATGATGTGACGTTGATCCTAAAAATTCCATTGTGGCGAATTCCTCCATGAAGACGAGGGAGGCCGACGACGTATTTCCGTCATCGATGAAGATGAATTAAAAGGTTCAGTGGAAGCAAATGCACCGCAGCACTCTTCGAGAACTACCAAAGAACTCGATATGATCGACTCTTCCATTTTGGCAAACCTAAACGAACTGAGTGACAGTAAAAGACACCGTAGTTATAAGGCATAGTCGGCGTTTTTCCGCGCAATGAAAACCAGTCGTTTCTTGACCGTACTGTGGCGTTAGACGAGAAATGGAATCTCTGTGAAACCGATAAGAATCGGCTTAGTGAGATTAACGTGGAACTTCTCAAAGCCGAAATTACACTAAAAGAAGGTCATGTTGATCGTTTAGTGGTCTGCAGCTGGTTTGATCCATCGCAACTTTCTCTACTCAGGTGAAACGACTACAGCGACGTATGTTCAACAAATCAAAGAAATGCACCTAAAAAACATTATCGTCTGTGCCACGTATTGTTTAATGAAAGAGACTAATCCATCATCAACCCATCTTCCACATAAAAGTACGGCTACACCTCGCTTAAATGACGGTTCAAAGGTTGAACGAGCCGGGTTATGAACCTCTGCTCGTCCAGCAAACTTCCTCGAACTCTTCATCACCGCGTACCACGCCTTCAAGGATCTCCGTAGCTTCATATATGAGAAATGTCTCGGAAGCGTACCCAAGACTGAAAGTGCTTCCAACGATTTCATCGCCTCCAGAACTCTAAATTGTTAGGCATCCGGAATAAAGAAACTTGTTTCCGTTAACAAAAAATGTAGACATGCTAATGGTGCTAATTTCCACTAATAAATTAAATACGCACCTTCAAATGGTAAATCAATTTCCGAGCACCCTATTACGGTCATTACTACAAAAAAGCATATTTGCTTTAAGAAGAACTCCGGCTTCTCAAAAGGGTCTCGCTAACTGAGAGACATGCGAAACGAACGGCGCGTATGGTGTGGTGGTGAACGCGTTAGCCCAGGGAAGGGTAAAAGCGCGTCCGATCCCCCACCACAGAAACCTGCGGCCCGGAGTTCCGCAAATAGCTCAGCACCATTGTGGTTGTATCACACATACCCTGCCGTGAAAAAGTTGTAACAGGCAGTAAATAAAAAGTTGACATTGTTATCTCTCATCCATATCAAATTTGAGTTTTCCAGCGAAAACCTCGATCTCAAAGCAAAAATACCATGTTGTAGTCATAAAAATTCCTCCTACGAACGTCTCCACAAGCAATTCGGAGTTCTTTCTTCTCGCTAACTACTCCTTCTTAGTCGCCTTGATAAAATCTAGTACACTGCATATCACACATAATCGCACTCACCTATGTATGGCATGGCTCCGCTACCAGATATATGGATGATCCGCCTTCACATAAGCCGCAACACTTCTTCTACTCGTCTCGTTTTCCTGTAACCATCATCAATGGAACTGTTCGGTTCCGCAAAGGGATTTCGCAACGCCTTACGAGCCTTCCATGATTCTTCCTAACTGAAATGTTGAGTGCTGTTCAAGCATCCTTGTACACAGTATGCCGAGATCGTGCTACAGCGTACCCAAGTCTTTGCCACAGGCAGTCACCAATATATCAGAGTCAAGCGATCTGTGCCAAATCCTGCATGACTCATGTAAACGGAAAATAGTTACATGGTCCCTAATCTTACATGCATGTACACGACCCACTTCCTCATATGTATTACATATTTAAGGGCCTATTTTCTGCATAGAATTCCGAAGCCGCAGACTTTTAGGAGAATCGAAGTGCAGGATACAATAGCATTTACGCAAAGATTTCAGCACAACTACGAATTGATGCGATATGTTCAAATGTAAATCAATATAGTACAGTAGAGAAGCCTCAACGTGCCCAGTATGGTGAAGACGGTATAAAGTTAAAACACTGTTTCCAAATATTACGGTAACAATTGGTGGTACAGATTCCGTTCCCAGCCTGCCCAACAACAATGACATTCTTGCATTACTATACAAATTAAACTCAACAAATAACTAACCATTTTCCCACTTCTTAATTAGATAGAAAATGTTCACAAATGTCCATATGCTTCAAAAGGATTCTAACTCCTTGTTATTACTGACTTGGATACTTGGACAGCCAGTCCCAACGAGTTATGCGGCGTACCTCAGCATATTCTCCAATTTTTGGACTTTTGCTGGCACAGCTATTGTGCTTCTCTGGAGCCCCAAGGTCAGCTTGACCAAAGTCTGCCCCAGATCGTCACCATCACAAGCAGTCGTCACCCTTGTGGATCAGAGGGCGATTTGCCAAAATACTAGTTTGATACCAAGACGGTGGTGGATCCTAGTATTGGTTTACTCTTAGCTCGGCGTCCTAATAGAAGCACGCAGGGTTCCTTCTCAGTTCACCAGACCCTGTCGAGGGATGACTCCCCTGCTGTACATCGCAGCCCGACACCCAGGAACACTTCCCAACCACGATGAGGTGCTAAACCGGTAGGTCCTCTTGTTATTTGCCCGAGATAGTCATGTAAAACGCGCACCGTCAAACAAATAGTAGTCGCATCACATCGACAAATATTACAAGACCTATCACAGTCTCATGACATTTGTAATTGAAATAGTCTTCTATTGCAAAGCTTTAATCCTCCACAGTGGAAATCTGAACCTGTGGAGCAAACAATACTGGTGTGGTTGCACCCACTCTTCTCAGAGGTCAGATAGTATTACTGCAACGGTCCTCAATGCACTTTCAACTGACACCCACAGAATAAAGAAAGATCTATCTTTATATTATGGAATAGGCACAAACACATAAACAGATATATACGATGTTGCAGACACGTATCACAGCGTAGAACACGATATCTTTTACTTCATGCAAAATCCATGAAAACAAATTCGTTATTAACCACAATATACATGAAACAAACATAAACAACCTAAATAGAAATTCCTTCCTGAAAAGTTGAACCAGATGACTACGCTGATGGATCTGATCAAAAATAGAATAAGTGACTAGCATAACAACGTAACATAAACTACAACTTCTCAAAGCGTAGAAATGACAAGTCCTGATAGAACAACATCCTCAGAGATAACACTGACCTGCTACTAGTCATCCAGTGTAATGTCTCGAAAGAGTTGACCCATAGATTCATTGTGGTAGATACGACGAACCGCCTCGCACAACATCAACGAAATGTCGACCGTCATGATTTTGTGACAGCGCATTTTCTGGACTTCATGAGGAACAGTATTTGTGACGATAACCTGAGAACGTCAAACTATTGTTAAGATCCAATAAAATCCTTATTTGTACAGTGCAATGTAATCAATTCGAAGACAGAAAAACTAAAAGGAAATCCTAGACATATAGAAACTATCCTCTACGTCATGGAGAATCCTCCCTGCTTGTATCATATGTTTCCTATCTTATTTGCACAATGTTACAAAGATTCAACTCGCTATCCATAGAATGCACAGTAAAAACTGGCTCATGTTTTTGTCTTGCAGCTGGCTGAGAAGTGTATGCACTGTCTTCGCTTGTCGACAACTTCAGAACCGTAAGAACACTAACTAAGAACTGTCACGGTTATTGCAGCAAGATCTCCCTCTGGTGCATCACGTTGGAAAAAGTTTTCCCAGCGCGAAATCCTTATATTACTGAACGGAGAATATTAGAATGCATCAGGTATCTAAGAAAGCCTAAGACTAAATGTCCGATGCAACTTAATACGAGCTTCATTTCCAAAAGAAATATTACTATTGTGAACAAACCGACCACGTTGGACAAATGTCATCTAATCATAACCAGTAAACATGCTCTAATCTAAAAAATAGTGACCTAATCGCAATGAAACGTCAATATTTCCGCCCTCAGAAATGACTAATCCCAATGGTATGCCGGCAGTTCTTCATCTGCTGGGGATTTTCTGGCTTTTTTTTTTACAATGAAAAATGACCTATCAATAATAAATAACTGTAGGCGTGAGGGAATATGAACATAATAGGACTGTAGGACAGACCTGCTTCTATCGTTCTATGGGTATAGATGGTTTCTCTACTACAATTTATTATTTGGTCACAATAATGGTCCATAATGCAAATGCATTGGCCGGCTTTTGAAAATGTTCTACACCTGATAACGAGTCTACTTATCATAGTGATTAAAGTGAAACAACAGTTAATTACTTGTCAAATTACCGGTCAATGAATCTCTTCGAAAAAAAGGTTTTTTTTTTGTAAATCATTAATTGTACAGAATGGTCTTTCTAGTTTGACATTCCTTATTTTGACCTGCTTTCCATTAGTTATCGAATGAATATATAGTGTGGTAAAAAGTTCCGTGCACCTACCAAGTTGGAAATGGACGCTGTAAATAGAAAGCTCTCGGCGTTGATCAATCCCTGAGGGATGCGCCATGCATCGGACTTTATCATCATCGTTACAGGTGATCGAATCCATATCTGGCCTTTACCAGCAACTCATGATGACCTGCCGATGTATCGAGTCAGTGTTGCTATCTTTCCAGACAAGTCTGGTACCAATTTGCTGATCTCGGATAGATAGAAACCTTGGTGATCCTTGGGCGCGAAGATCCATCCCATGTATATTGCACAGCGCTTCTAACTACTGCTTTACACGCACCTTTAATGGACAACATAACGGCCACTCGCGCCGTCATGTATAGACACCATAGTGTCCGCATAGTCGCAAATGGTAAGCGTGTACAATTTTATTTTCGACCACTAATGATTGTTGCTTCAACTTCATTTGTTGTAGTGACTCAAAATTATCGTATATAATCGTTTGATATAAAATACACTTGAAAAAAAATCAAAATGTACACTTCAGGTCTGATAAATCACTACCAAAGATTGACAGCAACGTGCGTGGACCGTGAAATAAGCTTTTTTCATACGAGATTTGGATATGTTCAAAAAGCATGGAGCGATAGATAGAACATAGAGAGTCACAATTTCGACTACAGCCTCAACTTGCCTAAGCTCAAAGCCGTTTGTGCTCTCAGATCAGTTTCGCTGAAGGATGATTACTGATGGCAGCGTTAAATAGAAAACTAGCTGAGAGAAACGCAAAGCAAAGGCCTCAGTGGTGCAGTGTGTAATATGCGAGCCTCCAGAAAGGGTAACCGTCGTTCGATGTAGCCCGGAGTCCAAGTTTTGCTAATATCTCAGCATAGTTGTGGTTGCAACGTAAAACATTTTCAAAAGCGAAATAAAACAGTTAAAAAAAAGCCTGAAGAAAACTGAGTTACTATCCAAACCAAAAGTTCCAACAAAAAATGGCAATGCTATCCGCTGGGTGTCAGAGTAGACGGCATGGGTCTTATATGACTTAAAACGCATACGATGAAAAATTCAGCCTTGTTTAACTCGTTACCCATGTAAAATTACCTCCGGGAACCAACAGACTAACTCCCTTTTCTGAGCTGACTGCTCCATCTCTAACGAGCTGCTCTAATAAGTACAATAAGTTTACAAGACAATAACTATTAAAAAACTCGCAATTTTTTTACTTCTTCTCATTACAAAATTAAAGTTGATTTGAACCTACACCCTTCTTAGACCATTCTATTTCTCATACCTTAGTAATCGGCGACGCCTCGAGAAGTGCCGGAGCATCAGAACTCAACACACCGTGAGTGGCTATGACGTAGATCTTGTAAGCACCACGAGTTTTCAGCACCTCAGCAGCAGCTACAAATGACTGCGCATCATCGATAATGTCATCCTGGAATAATAATTGCCATTGATCTAGGCTTTCCTGAGAACTCTTCGTGAAAACCAGAGTTTTATCTTCCATTAGGTAAAAAAGTCAGTGCTGTACAAACTATTGCAGAAGTATACGGTCGATGGAAGCCGAGTGGTAGAGTTTTAAACAATGACACCTAACACCATAAGTGCTAAATAATACCCTTGCACATTTAGCAACTTTAATTTACCAAACAGATTGAAATGTCTAGCCTCTACATAGTAGGCACCAATCGCCTACATTATATGTATATATGTATATATATATATACACATAAGCACCATTTACAGAAAATTGCACATGAAATGAAATTTACTTCTCTATGTGACAAATAATAATATCGAAAAAAGAATGTACAACTGCTGCGATATGCTCACCACCATTATGGCAATTCGTCCACCAACATCTCCAACTACGGTCAGTGGAGGCTTCTGCTTAGGTTCCTGAGCTAAAAGCCATGTGGATTTCGATACATTATCAAGTTTTCAAAAAAAAAAAAAAACGGAAGAGTACAAGAAACAAATAAAGTAAGGATAAAGGCGTTGATCAGTCCCCGATGCGCCGTGCATTCGAGTTCATTAAGCATCGTTAGAAGCGATTGAATGCATATCTGGCGTATACAATGGCTCGCGGTGGCCTACCTATTTGTCGAGCTACTGCTGCTATCCTGCCAGACAAGTCTGACACCGACTTGCCGAGCCCGGAGGGATGGGAGGCTCGGTGAGCCTGGGGAGCGGGAATCGATCCCAGATGTATTGCAGGACGCCTCCGACCACTGCGCTACAGGCGCCCCATACAGCAAACAGGAGTAGTGAATCACCATGCAGATGCAATGAATCACACAAGATAACAACCAGGACAATTTCTGCAACCCAGATACTGAGCTGTATGGCCATAAGAATAGTAAAAGTCCACAGTAACGAAACTTACAGGGAAATAATTCGAATGGCGCATAATTAGGTGGAGGGCTTTGTCGTCCGTCTTCCAGACCGGACTCTTCGGAATCCTTCTGTTCACCGTGAATCACCGCAACACCTCAAAAATACAAATGCAATTTGCGATTCCCTTCAAATACGCATTGAGAGAACTACTCAGACACAACCTCATCACTCAGATTTGAACAAACATGATAGAGTGAGGAGAAAAGATAAAGAGTGACAACACATAGCTGCAAAGTGACCGTTCCATTTTATAAAACCACTTGCTGATTCTTACATTTGCAGTTTCTTTCACAGGTTAAACTAGTGTAATTGAAACACTTCTATATATTATAAGCTAAATTCTTCTCAAGATGGGCCTTTTGGTATTAAACTTTGAATTCACAAAAAGGCTTAGCGTTCGGTGTGTGAGTCGCCAATAAGCTCAGGTGAAAAAAAAAACCCCTAAAATGAAAGAGAAAAACCTTGATGACCATGAAATATGCATAGTTTTCAATGTGGTTATAAGCTTCTGCTACTGAATCTACACCGAAAAATCGAATAAACCAGCAATGCTGAACGGAGCAGAAGGATAGAAGGACTTTCATGAACGTTAAAGCAAAAGAATTTCGTGTGGTAAATCCGGGTTTACCTAAGATAAACTTGGTCGTTCCAGCAGTACTGCAATTAAAGAGAATAAGTCGTTATAACTTACAACTGATGACGGTTGCTTATTAGATAATGTGAAAAAGTTATCCCGCCAACATGTTCACATACAAAAATCTTACCCCAAATAAATGACCACCACTAAAGATGTCTTCGGAAAACTGTGGTTAAATCAGAAAGAAAGTCGACGATACACTCAGACTCTCCTACATATTCAATGAAACAGTGCTAATGCAACACTCAACCTTCTATACAGAATTTTGATAACCTCCTCTTCTAGTCACCATCTTATTCTCAGGTGTTATGAGTGCAAGGGAAAAGAGTAGCAGTGAACACATACATGAGGGATGTCTCAGAACTGCAATGTCAAATTTTTGCAAGCTTTTTTCACATTCTTACGAAATGCCGATTATAGTAATATCGAGACCTAAACGAAAATGGGATGTCATTTCAGCTCCACGACCAATTTTGGAGAAGGGACGTTCCATCCGTCTTCAACTGCCCATGGAACCGCGAACCATAGAATTCAAAGAGAAAACTGCTTGGTCTCTTCCATAGGGAAGAAGACGGATATACAACAGGTAAGCTTGTACCTCATTTAGCTCCCAATTTACACACAGTGGAAAATAATCGACACAAAATAGAAACACTTTCGCGCGAATAAATCCATACCTGCCTCCCATCAATAATATAGAACTCACTGCCTAAACCTCACCATTTTGAATAATGTGGAACTCGATAGAATGAAGAGAAAAAGTAGGTTCTTGAGAGAAAATATGAATTCCAGCCGTTGGAAATGGCCAAGAAAACACCGAAAGAAAAAATGTAAGCAGAATCATAAATGGATGGCAACTAAGAACATACCGAGTCGAAGTCGATCTGCATAAGAAGTGGCTTTGTTCATCACACCTGGAGACTTTGCAACAATTATCGCGTTTTTATAATCAGGGATCTAAAACAGCATTACTCAAAGCTCGAAACACTGCTGTAAATGAGAAGCATCCAAAAAAACAAGGATCAAATTCGTTCCCGACGGCCGTCTTACTCATGAAAACGCATGAAATCAGTTTGTTTAATGAAGAATTTTACCCAATAAAGTACGCATAGAAACAATCCAAAACATTCGCCACAACAACTAGTTATGACATTAATCGAGGCGCATGTGGCGCAATGGTCGGAGGTGCCCTGCAATACACATGGGATCTATCCCTGCGTCCGTGGCCTACCAAGCTTTCCATCCCTCCGGGATCGGCAAATTGGCACCAGACTTGTCTGGGAGAATAGCAGCGCTGATCGGTAGGCCACCGCGAGTCATTGTAAAGGCCAGATATGCATTCAATCACCTGCAAACGATGTTTAGTGAAGTGGAATTCATGGCGCGTCCTTCAGGGAATAGATCAACGCCGAAGGCTTATTTCATGAGACTGATCACATATAATAAATCCTCTGGAGTTACAACAGGCTTATAGTGGCATGGAGGTGTTTACAGATGTCAAGACGCACAATGGGAGTCAATCACACCGCCGTACTATTTAACTCGAGAAATTGAACATTCCCATTCTGAAGCCCGTTAAGAATATACTTATGCCTCGGCTAACCCCCAGCAGACAATCTGTAGCTACCTTCTCGATAACACCAGTAAAAATAAAGTTTCATATTAAAAGTGTAGTGTTTTTCATACCCACTCTGATGAGCGAAACTCGTGGAGCAGCTCTAACGAGCAACAAGAACGAATGAGGATTTTTATTAGCGCCAACTTGAATTACTCGATGATTGACAAGACTGTAAACAATAAAAAATAAATACGTACATATTCCTTAATGTACTGAAGAAGGAACGGTGATGCACGAAGATTATCTACAGGAATGGAGAAAAATCCTTGTATTTCTTTCTTGTAGAGATCCAACGACACCAAACGCGATGCACCTGATTTAAGTCTATGATTATTATTAATATTATCATGGTTATTATTATTGTTGCCTTTATCATTATTATTACTGCCATTATTATTATTATTACTATTATTATTATTATTATTAAAACAGCATTGCTCATCAATCCAACATTTTAATGCTCTACCACTGCAAGACAATACAATAGAAAACATAGATGGGTGGGAAACCAATGAAAAGTCGCATCCTAAAAAAGCTTCGAATTTTCAAGGGATGTTGAAGCCAACCCCTCCCAACGGATTATCGCCTCACCGTGGCTGGGAGCTGTTCCTGGATGTCGGCCTACAACGTACAGCCGGGAGGATTTATCAGCCCGGCAGGGTCTCCCAATCTGAGGAGTCCGGCCTTTTCATCAGGAAGACTAGCCAGGAGTAAACCAATACCAGGATCCACTACCGTCCGGGTATCAAACTTGTTGCATGGTGGCAAATCACACTCCTGATCCACAAAGGCGGCAACTTCCTGTAGTGGTGACGACATAGGGACAGACATTGTCCAGGCCGACCTCGGGACTACAGGGAACCATAACAGCTAAACCAAGAAAAAATCCGAAAAAAATGGAAATTATGCTGGAGCCTGCACAACCAATGAAGACGGGCTATCCAAAAATCCAAGTAAGTTAAAGCCTACCTATCCAACCACATAAAAATTTACTTCAATCCACCTAAAAAGTAAACAATCCTAAACATTTTTCTGTATTGGGCACCACAGTGTTATCTACGTATTCAGCTAATGTACAATAAAATACAAGAGCATACCCAGCACCCTGTGTGACGAATGGTTTTCATACCGTCAAATTAAACGGCCAAGAAAAAAAAATCCAACCATTGTTTCTTTTTTTTGCAAAAGTTCCCAAGCATAAAGTGACTACTTGCATTTCTCTTTTCACTTATCCAAACTGCATTTCTTATTTACTTACCGGCACGACAGATCATTTCAGCAATGAGTCTCATCGGAATCGACGACCGACGAAGCATTCGACACTGCTTCGAATACGGCAGGTACGGCATCACTACAGTGATCGTCTTCGACATTGACGTCTTGCATGCGTAGATAAGGATCAGCAACTCCATGACGTCATTATTTACATTCCTAGAAAACAAATAGGATGGACTGAAACGGAAATAAATGCTCAAAATTTTCCGTGCTAGCCAAAGCAACTTAGGATCATACCGAGTGAATGGGTAACGTACAATCTGGCCTAGCATAGAATATATGTCTGCGCTGCTTCTGTAAAGTCTAACAAAGTCGATCTTATTTTTAAGCTATGTCTACAATAGATGGCAAGAAATAAAACATATTTAACAAGATCAATGGAAGTCTAGGGACATTTGTAGTGCTGCTGTTACAGATGCCGCACAATGCACGTAGGATCGGTTCTTGGTTCGATCCCACACTTCGGGCCGGCAAGTAACCAATTTTTCTTTTTCGGGCTCGGAAAATTGCAACCAGACTTGTCTGTAAGGATAAAAATACGAATTTAATGCATCTGTAATTCACCTCAGGTCATTGCGTAGGTCAGATATGCATTAAAACACATCTAATATGCCCAATGAAGTCGAAAGTAGGTAGTATACAAGGGGTTGATCAGCACCAAACGCTTTATGCTGTCTCCTTTTTAAGGGGAATCTAAGCGAGATGAAACCATCTTAGACACAACAAAAGTTGGATAACGTAGGAAAAGGGCTATATGGTGCACTGGCACGACTGGAAAAAAATGTTGTACTATCAATGAAGTCACTCAAAACCGATCAGAAGTAGTTAGCACGAAAGGTGCTGCGTATTACCATCACAACGCTAGACCACACGTATCTTAGCCGACCTCACAAAAACCTCGAAACAGGATTTGGCTGGGATCTTTCACACCTTTCACAGTTCAGTAACGAGCTAGTAGAATATCTGTAAAGCAATTCACAGTGTGGATTTCACCAATCTGGAAGCCTGCACATATCAGCTTTACACAAAAAATCACAGGACTTGGAGAAAAAAAGGAGAAAGAACTAAAATACTGGTGTTTCGTCTTAATCATATTTTAACAAATTGAAGACGATGCTGATTTTAGCTAGGCGTTAATAAGTTCTTCGATAAAAAAAAGAACAAATTTCTTAGCGTTGATCAATCCCTGAGGGATGCGCCGTGCATTCGACTTCATTAAGCATCGCTTGGAGGTGATTAAATGCATATCTACTTCTTACAATGACTCGCGGTGGCCTACCGATGTATCGTGCCAGTGATGCTATCCTCCCAGAGAAGTCTGGTACCAATTTGCCCACCCCAGAGGGATGGGAATTTTGCTGGGCCAGGTACTCGGGGACCGATACCATGTATATTGCAGGGCGCCTCCGACCTTTGCGCTAGACGCGCCCTACGAGTTTTTCGATAACTAGAGTAACTGAGGAATCCAAAAGATAACATACTTGTGGGAGAGACATTGCGCTATCGATCAAAAACAAGGATTTTACATTTCTTAGTCCAGAAAATCAGAGTCTCATCTTAGCATGAAAAGTTCACTTACGTGCTTGCTGATGGTAAAAAAAAAAAATCCGTAGATTCCAATTACTTTCTACTCGAATCCATAAAATTCGCGACAAACTGAGATGTCCGTTTAAAGTTGGAATGTACACATTTGACACAGACTGATTGGCATCCAACCCTTTTTTTTAATAGTTAGGTGGTCCTTTCCCATCAATTCCTCTCCTGTGTTACCAGTAGTATTGTGATCGATTGATGAGTACTAAACATAACCCACCTCCTAACGGTTTACCGCCTCATCGTGGCTAGGAGGTGTTCCTGAGTGTCGGGTTGTGACGTACAGCGAGAGGATTCATCCATCCACCGGCAAGGCCTCCCAAGCTGAGAAGGAGTCCGGAGCTTCCACCAGGAAACCCAGCTAAGAGTAAGTAAACCAATACCAGGCTCCAGCACCGTCCTGGTATCATGCTAGTTACATGGTGGCAAATCTCCCTTCTGATCCACAAGGGCGGCGACTGCCTCGGGTGGTGACGACTTGGGGCAGACTTAGGCCAGGCTGTTCTTGGGACTCCACGGAACCACAACGGCTAAACCAGCAAATCTTCGGGGAATGGAAATTATGCTGGGACCCGCACAAATAGGTAAACATAACCCAAGTTTGTTATACCCAAGAAAGTTAGTTCTCAAATTTTTCGTCAAAGTGGAAAGGCAGAGAAACTTGAAACAGATTATTCACTCACTTCGATCCACTTTGCAGTATAAAAACATGTTTTCCACGTACTGACTGTTTAATATCCACCGAAGTTTCTAAACTAAACTACTATAATATTACGGGTAAGTGAACTAAGAGACTCTTACCTCGATTTGTCTTGTTATAGACGATCACTTCGCCTAGTCGAATACCGAGACGACTTAAAAAGAATGCGTGAATCGTCGCAATCTCATCAAACTACAAAACCGCCTACTCCGAGACAAGACGTGAGAGCTCGGGGTGAGAGTTTCCCGACAACAACACCATACCGCTGCTGTCGTCAGTCTTATAGTTGAGAGCAGCCATTTGAACAGAGAATTGTACCTGAAAACTTTAAACGTCCTAAACCGTAACGATCATTAGGAGGCTCATAGCGCAGCTGTAACATTGTAGGACGAGGGAAACTAGTGAAAACAACTCAGATGATCACAATCGACGGCAATCAAAGAAATCTGAGGCACCTACCCTTACAAATACGCTATCTTTTACATTTGACATTCAAGAGTTCTCGCACACTGCAATAAGCACGACGACAACAACCAAAGCTGAATTTGGCACAATGCCGGCTTTTCATATGAGAAAGAAACTCGTCAGCACTCAGTAATTCGTCAAGTACGAGGGATATATTAGTTGATCAGAGGCCGAAAAACATCACACCAACCACGTATAGACTTCTATCAGTGCACCGATCCCAGTTATCGATCGATATAAAGCAGACTTAAACCATAATACATACAAGTAAGGTGTGCTATCAGTAGTGCAATCATGGATAACACAGAATACAATTCGTAGCTCTATGGCAAAAGCGAAAAGAAAAATCGATTTGAAGGAAAGTTCTAGTTAAAGACATAAGAAATCAATAAAATTACTACTACTACGACGACGAACGACTGAAGCACTCTGAACATCGTTATCGTCAGTGACATTACTAGAAAAGCAACAAGACGCAAAACGGGATACGAACTGTTAAGCCCAGCACATACTGCCAAGGGCATCATCAAAAGACTAGCCAGCCCCTATGCTAAAGTCGATCGATACAGCGAATGGCAGCACACCAAGCAACATCAAGTGGCACCAATGATAACCCTCACCGATTGTTAAAAACCTAGGCCTAAAATGGGAGGGCATAGTTAAGAAGTTTAGGCTGTTGAGCCCCGTAGGGACACTATAGTGTCCATCCTGGTTTGGACTAATAGGCCTAAAATCAGAGAGCGTAGTTGAGAAGCTTGACCCGTTTCGCCTCGTAGGGATACTATAGTGGCCATAGCGGCTTGGACTAAACGATATGGACACTATGGTGGCCACCTTCCGTTTAATGGGTTCCGTAGTTCCTTTGCACCGCACTATGTGTTTTTCACGCGAAAGTTAATCGAAAGCAAATGAAAATATTGGATGTGTGAGATCGGAAAAACCGTTCTCCACACTTAATGATTTGCAAGAAAGATTTCTTCGATTTATCCAATGGTAATTTGACTAACGATGGAGCGGATAGCACAGTGGTAGTGATGTCCGTCATCACGTGCATGGTAGTGGTTCGCTTCCGCTCCGGGCCGACCAAGCATCTCATCCCTCCGGGGTCGGGAGATTGGTACCAGACTTGTCTGGGAAAAAAAGATAATCACTCTCTGAAATCCAATTCCCGGAACGCTCCAGCTCGGCTATCTCAAGACTCCAGCGAGAATTGCTCGACCAGCATTCTACGACATTCAAGATGAAATGAAAATCCTCAAGCAGCAACCGAAGCCACACGTATAAACTTGGAAGACCTTCGTGGATGATGGATGCGGGGAAACGAGTTGGATGTGGAAAGTGCCGGGATCCACAGAGTAGACGTGAAGACGGACGAAATAAAATAAAAACATAAAAAAACTTGACTAACAACTAACTGTTACTTCATTGTAACTACTATGGTCATTGTTTGAAATGTCTGGATATGAAAAACACCGAAATGGACTCAACATAAACTGCAGCGTACTTCCAAATGCCGAGAGCAATGTATTTGCAATATGGACCATAGTAATAAAAAGACAAATGGTAAAGCTCTCGGCGTGGATCAATCCCTGTATGATGCGCCATGCATTCGACTTCACTAAAAAGCATCGTTGGAGATGATTGAATGCATATCTTGCCTCTACAATGACTCGCTGTAGCATACTGATGTTCCCAGTTAGTGGTGGTATCCTCTCAGACAAGTCTGGTACCAATTTACCGATCCCGGACGGATAGACGGCTGGGTGAGCCACAGGCACGGGGATCGATCCCATGCGCGTATTGCAGGGGCGCCGCCGACCACTGCCCCACAAGTACCCCTATGGACCATAGTAACACATAGTAAATAGTAGCAAACATATCACTCATATTCGTTGGACGATGGAACACATTATCTTCTACAATTCTGACATGATCAAAACCTCTTAAGTCCCTCTAATTATTGAGAAAAGATTTTATTGTCAAGAAACCAGAAATTCCGTAGCTAATGGGAAGTTGCTCGTATTCGATAGAAGTAGCTAGGAAAAACCGGCGCTTGGACGGAATGGGTTAGGATATATCCAGTTTTCGTATGCTTTTGGATCATAGCAGAAAGTTCTCACAAGAGAAAGTATTGTAAAAAATTAACATGAATATAGCAAGAAACTTGACGAGACATTCATGAAAGTTGCTCTCAAGAATGACTTTCTATTTGTTTCGACATTGATAAATAAAATCACCACTGATCAATTTATCATATTTTTTGTAAATAAAGAGTTAAGTGACAATCTCATGCATGCTGAGTTGTGGCAGTCCTTGGGAATCCACACAATCACGATATTTGGTTGCCATAGTAACAAAATGTGTGCAGTTTCTATGGTTTCAGCCTAAACATACTTCATGCACTGACTACTGTGGAGGCATATTTCGTCTAAAAAGCGCTGTTTACTGGATAATGATAAATGTTAGTAATTGGTTTCAGCGAAGTGTATACAAACCGACGAAGAGCAAAACAACAAAGCGCTCCTCAGGAAACATTCAAACATCATGGAGAACTCGTAAAAAGAATGTGTTTCGCGAATTTGCGGATGAACCTTGTTCGATGCTGGAGCTTTGTGATTGACATTCATGAAGCCTAGTTGAAATATTTCAGATGGTAATCGTTATTGGCCTGTATTACCTGTAATCCCGTCAGTAACTTTATATCACCTGTAGCGCAGTGGCTAGATGCCTGCAATTCACAAACGATTTTTGGTTTGTTCCTACTCCAACAGCAAATCAAAAATTTCCATGTCTCTTGGGTCGTGTAGTTGCTAATTCTACTACTAGTTGCAACAGATTTTTTTCTGAGGACGCAGTGACTTGATAAATTGCTAGGTTCTTGCAAACACCCGCCAAATATGTACTACGATTCTACGAATGGAATTGGATACATAGCAACTTTAATGGAAACATCGGACGCATTGTTGTTTATCCTGTGTAGACAATAATGAAATCTTCATGCCTCTATTTGCAAGCCAGAGTTGATCATTGGGTTCAATGGGATCTCCGCCGAAAGCCTTAGGGGACACCAAGAAGCTTACGGTTTTCACATGAGATTCTTGAATCTTACAATGCATGGCCAGTAATTGCTCATCCGCCCTAGCTTGAATAAGTCATTGCTTTGGCGCGTACTGTTGATCAGATTGATGAGTAATGTTCTTACTCTAATTTCTTTTCAACGTGATGAATAATGATGAAATTCATGCATTTCAGCTGGAATTAGATTAAAGACGAAAAATACGTAGTGTCGCCTAACTTTACGAATTTAGTTAAGGAATGCACTGACACGATACGCGTTTCACGTTTTTACATCGTCTGCACTACGCGAGTGTCGAACTCTTTTCCTTCTACTCCTATGATAAATGTCTTGAAAATTGAAGGCGTTCGTGAAGCACAGAACACTATATCAATAAAAAAAAGAAGGGTACGTTAAGATGTATTTATTAGTCGAGTAAGGCTCAGGTAATGGCCAAATGATAATGCTAGTGATTTTGTCTAGGTATACCCTTTTGGATAAATCTATCCCAGTTTAACAAATCTGACTAATCATAAAGGGTAAAGTGTTACATTTTAACAGTTCTGGTTTTGTCTGTTATCTTTATTTCGAGTAGTGAATACGAATTACGTAATCACACTAATTATCGGTTTTGGTAGAATTCTGTCGCTTTTCGGAATCTAAGTGTCGGATGTTTAGCGATGTGCTCTTAGGAAATGTTTTCCACAAAGCTGAAGAAAAACAAGAAAAAGAGAAGATATAGAATGAATAAGAGGAAATTGTTTAGTGTTGCAATTTGAATTAGATAAAGCAAGAATGGAGATTGTTATTTCACTCAAGAGAATAAGTTAGCACCAAAGTTTCACAAAACTGTGACTTGGCTAACGTTTCGGGGCCATTGCCTTCTTAGGGTGTCCAAGCCATGTACTAACCTCATATTAGCTTAACCACCCAAGAAAATATTGATTAACCGTTGCCGAGGTTAAGGAAAAGTCGGTTTCAAGACAATGGATACCATTTCTTTTTTTTTCTTTTGATCGGTCACGAAAAACGACATCACGTCGGATGAATAGCTTCAAAACCAGTTAATCTGCCACATTTTGATAACCTATCTCTGGCTTGCAAATCTTCATGAATGCTGTATCTTGCTTTAGAAGAGGATAGTCGAATCTTAGATGTGCTTGAGATGGATTACAGTTAAAAAGAAAAACGTGGATCACCAGAGTGAGCAAACACTGCGTTTTCAGAAGAAAAAATTTCAACTGAGTCGGCATATATCTGTAGGATGGAAGAAACCATGTCTATCAGTTTAGGAAACACCATAGGTGAATAGCTAAGCTTCCCATTTCTGCCTTAAACTTTCGATGGTTAACAAAAAAATGTGAGTAGTACCTACTCTAATGATTGCTTCTTCATCCTTTTTTAAACTTCTGCTTAATGCTCATAATCACTACATTTCTTCTAGGAAAGCAAGTACGCTGAACACTCTTACGCCTCTATGGTAGTGAGCTGTTGACGACTATCATTTAAAAGTGGTGATCAAAACGGAGTCTCTGAAATTCGATCGAGAGGTTCCACAAGAACTTAAGCTTTACCAATCAGCATTCGTTTGCTATTTGCAATACACTGGGAATGTGAGAAAGGGCGATAATTGGATGGTACACGAATTGAAACATAGGGTGAACAGATTGTAGTTATGAAGATAGTTGTACGCTACTCCTTCATTATGAAATCGGCTCATTTTTCGATGACATTGTTACTTGCGATGAAATATGGGTCTTATACGGCCATACATGGTGTTGGATGCAAACACTGGACCGTGATCAAGATCCTAAACGTTTCTGAAATCCGAATTTGAACCCAGAGGAGGATAACAAAAATTGCTCAAAAGTCTGCAAGCAGACAAATTCAACTCAATATTCTGTTTCTGGTGAAACACCTACAACATATGTGCGTTGTCTTGATGTCGATGATATGCATCCAAAAATTGCGGCGCATGAATCCAGCAGCACAGGTCAACAGCTAGGGTCGGTCCTCTTCTCTTAAACGATAACGCTCAACCATACATCTCGCATGTCTAACATGGATGAATACTGTTAAGAAACTCTGCCTCATCGGCCATCCTCACCGGAACTCTTATAAATTTTCTATCAATTTCCACCCACGTCGACAATTGCTTGTTGAGTAAATACTCTGCCATCAAGCGGCTGTTTAAAACGCCGTGGATTAAGGTGTCGGTTCCAAAACTGCAGAAGCATATGGTAAAATATATAGATTCTAGTGATTCTTATTCTTATGAACAGCTCTTTCTGACTCAATTTGATTTCAATTTCGGTTTCTTGATATCCACTCCTTAGTTGTGCATTGTTTATGGCTCATTTCTAGAGAGACATGTTGTTTACTTCAAAAGTACATCTGTACAGGGGGTGTCTTTCTTTCCACATTCTTTTCATTTACATGTTTATTTGACAAAGTAACAGTTCTATATGTCGATCAAAGTACGATAGCACAGAAAAAGGATATTTAATAACTTCAAATAAAGTATTTAGCCTTTATGCGTTGGTCCTGTAGGTCCTGTGAAAATACTGGAGATTTTAGTGTTCCTTGTAGGACTGAGGTCGTATACAATTCCATTTTCGTCCATCATTTGATTGTTCAACGTTTCCATTCCTATTTGTTTCCTCTAAAATTAAAAGTGAAAAAATAAATAGTGGTATTAAACCTTTTCTTTGTAAAGATTCATTGAAACTACTGCTCCTTACGCGTATCGCTTATAGTCCTCAATCATTGGTCGGGTCGAGCGGGTACCAGTGAATTTTCACTCGTTCGTTACTGTCGCGGGTTGCAGATTCCCAATAGGATCCAGTCTTGATAGACACACGAGGAATACAACCTATTCTGTATTAGGTGCATCACTTCCACTGATTACGAAGTGAACATATGCACGGATGGGTAGAAGGGTTCAACATTTGTGAACGGTTTTTACTCACGAGTATTTTTCTGGATTTTCTTAGAGTGGACATAGACCTAGTTTGTCACAGGAGAATTTTAAACATTCTCTGTGCGCTTTCCAGTAACTTGATCACATACTCTTAGTCAAATTGGAGTGCTGAATGTAGTCTTCACGAGTGTGTTAATGAATGTGATTACCAGTCTCTGCTTGCACAGAACGGACAACGTATAAGTGCTGGTCTGAGCTCCACAGGGGTTATTCTTTATTCTGGTTGTTTATTTTGGCTTACAGAACGCTTTTCTTATACTTCTTATTATCGACCTTATGATCGATGGTTTATCCAACACAAATGTTGTGGCGTCCATCAGCTGAGAGAAGCTAAATTGTCCACTTAGAAATACAATAAAGGCTTCAGTGAATCGGTATATATTTGTATTTTTGACTTGAAACAAACTCATTGACCGGTAATTTGACTGGCACTTGACTATTATTTGAGATGTAATCGCTGTGACAAATCATAGTTATCGTGTGAAATCGGGTGGGTACAAAATAGAGCGGTGCACGAAACAAAAGTGGCAAAGCACTTCTGAACAAATTCGAGTCTCTTCTACAATTCTGCAATGCTCTCAAGTTTTTAAGCTTTCGAAAAACTATCATGCATTGCCAGAAAACCAGTATACCCATACAGGCTGAAAATTAAGGCGTTGCGGCAGGAACGATACAAACGGCGTGAGCGTTGTTATGTAGTAGGATAATCATGCGCAACGGAGACAGCTAGCTTAGCCCTGGAATTTACCCACGTCTGAGGACATGCAATTGGGTTAATCTAGTGAGGACGGGCCGTTTAAGTATCAAGTAGCAAGTAAACTAGGCTGCAGAACTGAAGCCCAGTAGAACAATACTATAAACATTATCCATTCAAGCTGGCAAATGGAGAAAGAGGCGATCAAAGGAAATGTTATTTAAGGAAAATAAACAGATGTCATACCCAATCATCTTCTCCTCTTAAAGTGCATAATTGGTCGAAATCGAACATTCAGCATTCCTCGCCGCCGCGCTATCTGTTTTTCTGATAGGTAGGTGTCCAATATTGAAATGCTTTGTGTACCTATAATAGAGATTCGGTCGGAAATATATTAAATTTGAACTTTGTGGTAGCAAAATTTCTTGATGACCGTAATGAGTGCTCTCCATTGCACAGTGAAGGTATGACTATCACAATTCACTGGCCAGTAATAGAAAAGAAGTCGAATGCAGTATTTGAAAGAATAAGGCCTGGTTTAAGACGACCTCGAATGGAGGGTCTCTTCTCATAGATGCGTTTCAATGATTCTATGAAGTTAAATGTGGCTTGTTCTTTTCTAACTGGTAGCGTCATATTTGTTTTCAGATATATGAAGGAATTGTGTGTTGGACTAGCACACCACTGAACGATATTCTCGCTAAAGGTATGTAAATGAATAATCAGCTAACTCCTTGGCTTCTGTCGATTACGGTGCTTACATGAATGAGGTATTTAAACACAATTAAAGGCAAATTCTAACTTTGTTTCACTACAGGCCTCGATACTTGGATGACAGATAAGATTTTATACTGATCCAAGGGTCGTGATTCAAAAAGCTATAATGTTCTCAGATCAGATGCGGCGTGTGTAGCGCAATGGTTAGAAGTGCATTGCAGTGCACATGGGTTCTATCTTGTGCCCGAGGCTTACTAAGACTTCAGTTAAGACATGTCTAGTATGTTATTTGTACATCCAAAATGTTATCGAAATTATTGAAAGCGTCAAAAAATTGAGAAGGAATAACTGAAATACACCTAACTTTCGTATCGTCAAAATGTTGCCGTGTACATTCATCTAATCATTTATAAGGATTTGATCGCAGAATAAGAAAGGTACCTATCATGCATATCACCAGTAGTAGAGCACATTGAAGTGCAGACATCTGAAAAAAGCATCATCTAAAACCACATTATAGCGAGTGGACGAACACTGGGCCGAAAACGCGCCAAATTATACGTCAGTTCATTTCTCTTCCCTTAAAGATCATGAAGAAGCAGTACTAACTTTGCAGTAGAACGAAAAAGATATCTATTGATTGCTCTGAAGTTATCACGTTCATTCTGTCCCCAACCAAACCATTCTTTTCGGCTATCGCTGTTTTCAAGAACTTCAAAGTATGTTATGAATTAAACACGACCCAATTTTTTTTCGTCCTTTCCTTCATTTCTTTAGCGCTTTTATCTAAGGCACTAGATTAATACTGGTGCGTGGAATGCAGTGGTTAGAGCTGCCTTGTAATACCATGCAGAATCGGTCTTAAATTCAAACCCGTGCTCAGGGACTAAACATACTCTCAATCCATCCAGCTTAAGCAAAGCGGTAACAGAGTTGTCTGGAAGGATAGAAACACTGAACTGGTAGATCGGTAGGCAGCTTTTACGATCCAACGACTGGAGTTGAATGCATAGTGCATGCCAAAGATAGTAATGGAGGTTTTAGCCACTATCCTTATTACCTGGTCGTCCATTAATTTCAAAAATACGGCACGGTTAATAACCGGTATTCTAGAAATATCCACAAGTATGGGAAATTTCGCAATGCGTTCCGAACCTTAACTGTACTGCTTTATGCCTGTTTCCTACCAGAGCCATTTTAAAAAAGTTAACTGAGTTTTCTCAGTTTTCTCGAGAGAAGAAAATGTTGCTGTTCCCACATAGCCAATTAATTTGCACTACTGCACTAGAAGGTTGGGGATTTTTTTCACCAAAAACAATAGCGTTCGCAACGTTTTACAATCTCTCAGGGATTCCTTACCATACCTACTGGCATTTCTCTATTAAAATTTGCTAGGGAATGAATAGAAACAGAGGCCGTGGAAGAAAAGACAAGCGATATTTAAACGTCAAATAGTTGCTGCAACATAAAGTGAATACTTTGAAAAGATTTCAAGTGTTGTATCCCTTGGAATCTAAAGACTATTCTATTGATAAAACCCTAATCACCATATCTTTCATGAGACGAATTGTATTCAATACAGAACGTCACATGAATGTAGATCTCGAAACTTTAGCGCAAAATCACAGGAAAATTGTAGAGCCAGAAAAAAACCAAGCGAACAGCAGTCTAGGGTTATGGGTGGGCAGAAATCTAATGGCTTATTGCTGGACCCACAGAAATTTTTTTGTATGTCTTTCTATAAATGCCATTCGATCGAAATTCCATTGAAATCTTTCCCAAAGAGATGATTGGCGTAGTGCACAGGTACGGCAAGAGATTCGTATACTATTCTCCTATTCTGTTTCAAGCCTAGTTGTTAAATAGCTTTCTGGGAGGCATGGAAACACCTGTCAGCAGTTGAGGCATCACTTCACCCCTCACCCTAATCATGACTGTCAGTTTATCATTAGGTGAGCCAATAATGCCTCTTTATTCCAGGATCAAATTTCTTTCAACCTGGACCTTTATCAATGACACACTGTTTTCTGGATGAGTAAACACGATATTGTTTGCAGCAAGATTTATTCAATGCAATATTTTCCGACGTTTCTGCGGTTACACCTCCTTCAGAGTCTCGAAGAATGGGATTTACACGCAATCGACTCAGTGAAGCACTATCACAACCTCAGCAGACAAAATTTGACACATAAATGTTTATTCGCATAGCGAACAGCTTTTCTTAAACAATCGCCGTTTCGTTGTTTTTATGCTAGTCAGTGTTGTATTACATAAATATCTCTATTCCTGTCTCATTGCAGGCCACTCCGTGCCCAACAGGTATGTTTGAGTGAGAGACACGAAGAATATCACATTCTTCTTCCTGCGATCTTCGTCATTGCATGTCTACATGACACATCTTTCGGTATGAATGACAGTCACGAGAACTGGTTGTTAAGAAATTCTTACTAGTGGGTTCAACATAGAGATCAACCAGTGGTTTCAGTTAAGACTGGAAAATGATCCTATCTAAGAGAATGCTACTCTGCAGAAGATTCTGTTCCTGTACTGAACACGGTGCACTTGTCAAGGGAACTCGAGTTATGAACAATTCATTGAAAAAATTGAACAGCTTAGGAGGTGGATTAGTTGCCAAACCTTCGTCGATGATGTCGAATGCTTTTGTGTATACGGAAAACTGCCAACTCGAGCAAAATAGTGATTCAACTGTGAGAACGTAATTAGAGTTGTTCTGTGAATGCCAACGAAAGAATATATCCCTTCCTTAAAACGGCTCTAGCCGACTCTATTCCAGTTCCACCAAGATGATACAATTTTTTCCATCGCTTTCCAGCAATTCGAACCAGGGAATCAAGTCTAAGAAGACGACATCATTTCGCTAAACTTTGGGTAAAAGCTGAAAAAGGTGAACGACGTACGGATGTTTGGAAAATTCATAACTGTTGTATTCACTTCTGCATCATAGATTACTCGAAAAGTACCAGCAAAGCAAAAATCTCACTTGAAATAAAATAAGCTGATAAAGGGACAGGACAAATTAGGAGCGAGAGTTCTTGATAAAGACAATGATGTTGTACTGAACGATTTGAGATGAGCGCGAAGTCAATATTCTATCTGCTTGCACAGCATTTATTAAAATAAGTAGAAAATGAAGGCCAAACTCACTGCGGGACGATAATCATGAAACATTTGCGCTCTTTTAAAGAAGAGACCAACCGGTTGATAAAGTGATGGACGTTGATTTCAACATAAATCTTCGACATGACACTTCGTCCAATTCTTCCATCTACGTAGGTGCTACTAGCGTTGATATTTTATGAATACTGAGAGACCTGCGCATTATATTTTCCACAATAATTTGTTTTAGAAGGAAAAATCTGGTGCATTCCACGTCGGGTATGACCACTAAAAATATCTCGTTCTGTGATTTAATTGACTATGCATCTAAAGCGATGCATAGATGCTCAATTATGCGACGACAACAGACATGACAAATAGGAAGAGGAACGAAGAACTCTTCTTCTGGTCAGTTAGGCAAGAACATGGGCAGCGTAGTAGTGTTACCAAGTTTAATTCGCTGCGGGTGTGACATTTGGAAAACAGTACAAAAACTCTTCATCATCCATGAAATACAATGAGCGTAACGGTTACAGTCTAACGGAAAGCATTGAAATAACATGACGATTCGTGTCGACAGCATTTCTCTGACTTTGTTAAAACGTATTCATAATAGAAGTAAGATTTTTAAAAAATTTTTACTTCTATCTAACCTGGGAAAAATAACCAGCATCTTGATTTATTGATGAGTTTTCACGAGAGCGTTAAAAGCGTTGTCAGATTTATACGGATTTTACAGTTTCTACTCTACTCGATTTGACTCGACGACACTATGAAGACTTATGCATCGTACCGGAAAACCGTTAAGCTCGAATCACTGAGGCTCAGAGAAAAACTATGGCGCCTTAAGTGGAAGGGATTGCCAAAAAATTGTTTTTGTAGCAACCTCTTTTAACCTTACAAAAAATTTGGATATTCATAGTCTCTTCGATTAGCAATAATAACATTATTCGGTACCCCAATTCCATGCAAATACTTCTACCTCATGAGAGCACGGTCAATTCTTCAAGTGGCCACGGAACGGTTAGGAAACCATGGAGATGGGAAATTCTGAATTAGAATTAAAGTCTCCAGCGACGATTCTCAAAGCTATTTCAAAAAGCAAAGCGACTCCTGTTACCCTGATAAGTCTATATAATAGTTTACGTAGAAGGAGTTTCAGTATTGAGAAAACCTCTTTGCTGTGTGTGACGAGCAGAGACGGTTTTTGAACAGCCACATATTTGAACGAATTTGATGCAGAAGCACAAAAAAAAACTGCTGAAAAGTAGTGGTAAGGGAAACATTTAAAAGCTCATAAATCAAGTATTGTTTTCGTTATGAGGTGACCACAACGGCCCCTGTCGAGAGAAACACAATGACGAAAAGTGAAGTTAGCCACTTAATCAAAACGACGAATGAATAGAACTTCTGTCGCTGCTCAATGTTTTTGAAGACAGAAAAAACACGTCAGGGTGGAAAAAGTGATAGTGAAAGGGATAGTTGGTAATGTTTGGTTCTCTCTCTTGAACAATTTTGGTGAACATTTTGACAGAACCCATATCATGAATGAGGCATGAACAAAAATCAAAACCACGATAATCTCCAGTTTCTCACGCAGTGTCTTTCTGAGCTTGGTCTTCTGGGTGATTCTTAAATTAAATGACGATTTCATTCGGTTTCTGGTTAGTTCATATGCTCGCACTCTATTGTTCTATGAACTAGGCAATGCTTTGACGGAAGTATTCAAGAAAAGAAATATGTGAAGAAAATACTGAAGTCCTCGGTTCAAGTGGTCAAACTTGTTTCCGTGATCCAAACGTTACGTGTTAAACGGAATGGTATTAAGGAGACGAAGTTGGTAATAGTAAAGCTTTAGCACGATGTTTAAGTAAGTACGGCGTCGAATCACTTAGTGGCGCCTTATGCACTCAATTCTGCTAACCATAGTGATTCCAATGTCTTTCGGTGAGCCTACCGATATATCCAGTTAGTTCTCTTATCCACCAGAAAGGTTTAGCATCAACTGTTTTGAAAAGGGATAGAGGACTTTGTTAACCTGTAGCACGGAATCGAACCTGTGTCTGTATTTCACGTTTTGGTGATTAGCACTGTTCCTCTACATGCACACTTGATGATAATGAGAGTGATAACAAAATAGCTCAAATCATTCTGGAAGGCTGATAAGGGCGATAAATTGTACGTGGGCAGAGTGCGGAATGCGACTTGCCCTCTGACCATAGATTTATTCTCCGCTGAGAAAAGAGACTACAATAGTACTAAACATTGAGACTTTTTCGTTTTGCATTACTTTCACTGAATATTGCAGACCTTTTACTGATGATGACGCTGATTATCCCATCATCAGTGGACTTCAAATGATGTGTGTTCTACGAAATGACACAAACATTGATGTTAGGCTAGTGAATTTGATTCATACGTCTACTTTAGACAAGCTTTTGGTAAACTTCTCATCATATTTTCACAGAATGTACGTTTTAATGATTCGTTCGCCCAAATCCTCATAACATGTTGTTCTTCAAATTTAGAAAGTTCGAAAGATAACGTCTTTCTTCCTCTCATTCTTGATTTCCCGCAATTGTTTACGACAGGACAGAAGAAAAAGTCAATACTGTGTAATGAGCATGTGACTATCACTTGTCACTATCTTTATAATAAAATATTTTTTATTTTTTAATTCTATGGAACCAAACAATAATCTTACACATTTTTTAACCGACCACGTATCTGAGTAGGTTACAGTGAGGACACATCATACATCTAAGTCTAAAAATATCTGTATACAATATAATGAAGACACACTTGGACATTCGAGCTGCCCGTCCTCACTGGCCGCGCGGGCTTCAGCACAGTTTCCATTTGGACGGACATTTGCTGCTTCAGCCATTGTGGTCTCTTGGGGTCCTGAGGTCAGCCTAGCCAAAGTCCGCCCCTGGTCGTCACCATCTCAGGCAGCCGCCACCTTTCGTGGATCAGTGGAAGCTTTGCCACCATGCGACTACTTTGAAACCAGAACGGTGGTGGATAGTGGTATTGGTTTACTCTTAGCTGGATTGCCTGATGGAAACGTTGGAATCGTTATCAACTCTAAAGACCCTGCTGGAGTGATGCCCGCTGTTCATCGCAGCCTGACACCCAGGAACACCTCCCAGCCACGATGAGGCGGTAAACCATTGGGGGAGTTTCGGATATAGCAGCGCATAAATAAAGTACCTTTTTATACAAGAACGTTCTTATGGATAGAAGAAAGTGAAATCACGTGAAAGTCCTTTCTTATCAGGGAGTAGTTCTCCCTCTAAAATGGTAAGATCATTGATGCCTATCCCATATTCCTAAAATCGTTTCCCATCTGCGGATGTAGATAGTTGACGTTAGCTACAAGCACGCCCGCCCAACGTTTCAATAGTCTTCCAAGAGGACGCTTGCATCCTCGTGGAGTCGACTGTAGTGTTCTTGTCGCTCATCTGTTATCCGTTTCTCCTACCATGTGACCGGCCTGTCGCAATCGACGTACATTCTCCTGGATCCCGATGATAGCATGGTTTTCGAAAATCTGAGCTGCTAATTTTGGCTAGACGCTGTGAATGTCAGTTAAATTCCAGAAAATGTTCAAGCGCTCCGTGGGTAATGCGTAGATATCTTGACGTGGTTGAGGTACCAGTACACGTCTCAGATGCATAAAGATCGCTGGGACGACTGTTGAGTTGAAAAGGTTAACGCGGAGTTCTGGATTCGTCAATTGCTCGGTGGGTTTTTGAGAAGCCCGAAAGTGGTTTATGCTGTACAACTTATTCTGTCTAAATCCTCATTTATTTTCTTCTCCATGTCCATTGAACGCCCGACGTACCCGCACGAGGCGGTTTCAGAGAACCATCCAGTTCAACTGGTTCGTGTTCGCAGCATAGGTTGGATCTTCGTCATATTTATGCACTTTCCGCGCTTCGTTCTGTTCATATAGTCTTGTCTCTGCTTCATTGGCACTCCATGACAAAATAGCAATGTGATCCATCAAATGAAGGGTTGAGAGGAAATTGTCATCAGTTCATATGCTCTTCTCGTTCTACTTTATTATCCACTGGAGTGTGGCCGCAAACAGTACTCGCCACATTGAGTCGCGTTGGTGAATCGTTTTCCTATGAGTGTGGTAAAGGTTCGATGGAAAATCTGCATTTTTATGCTGCAGTTTCGATAACAGTCAGCCGTTATTCGTATATAGAAATGGTCCACTCCTTGGTCGACGAACGCTTATAGGATTGCGTTTGTTTCAACGAAGTCAAAGTCCAACGTTTTTTCACAGTCGGAAAAGATTGGAACTAGACGCAAACGGTACTCACGACAGAGGCCAGAATATGCCGATATTCCCGAATTCGTTCACAAAGTGGATAGCGGAAAATTGTAGTCATACAGGTTCGGAAATTTTCAAAAACTTTTTTTGCCTATACTGATGTAGGTACTATCGCAAAAACTGGTATTTATTACCAGCCATCTTAAGTGTGTTGCAACAAGATCAGGTTTCAGTTCTCTTCTTCAGTAAAGCCATAATGGAAATGGAGATCTGCTTTGATCTTCTTGCTGAAAGAACCGAAGTGAAATCGGCAGACGTTTCAAGCACTTTGAAAAGCAGCTTGCACTCTTCGATCGAATCCCTCTTAATCTCTTAGTGACTTCTGAACCAGAACTAGAATCTGTTCAGAATGCTCCCGTCATGTACAGCTTGACTTCTTCGTTATGATCGCTGCCATGGATTCTTTTTTTCGGCTTACGGCTTCATCGAATCTTCGAACGAAGAAGACGGTGAACAGAACCCGCACAGAATGATGAGACTGAGGGTGCGTCAAGCATGCACCACCTTCTGTTTGTGAGTACATGATAGAGCTTCGCTTGTGTCGCCCTTTGGCTGACCTGCATGCCAGTGCTGACTCTCTTTCCTATAAAAAAAGTGAATTTCCATGGAAGAGACGAGTTGTGAATACCTAAACGAAATTTACCGGTTCGGCTCGTAAGTTTTTTTTTCCATTTTGGCATTGAACTCTCCAACAACAACCTAGCGTTTATTATGAATTTTGCGCTAGCCATATACTATGTCAATAGCTTTTTAAAGATGTAAACGTAATTTCGGCTGCAACTTCATCTCCACTGGATCCAATGTCCGCCTATGTCCCCCAGAGCATTCATTGACGGTTGATTGCTGACAGTACCATTAGACTAAAAAAATGGCCGTGTGGAAGCTAAAGTAGGGATCTGAGTTGATGCAGTGGGCAAAACGTAAAGCCTGGAAAGGGTAATCGCGTGTTCCAAACTCACGTGGAGCTCCGAGTATTGCCCATATTGCAGCATCCCTGGGTTGTACTTCACGTAGTTCCCAAGGATAGGCAGCAGGTAAAAGTGGTTGCGTGATAAAACAAAGCCTCTTATACAAGTATTTCAATCTTTCAATGAATTATTCGAAAACACTTTTGGATACTGACATCAGTGTGGTTAAATTGTGTTTTATTGTAAGTGTATAATAAACACTAATGCGTATTCCTCTAGATCGATAAAGCAAAGCCTCCCTCTTCTGTAATTTTTTCCATGTTCTCAACCGGTCAACTTCCCTAGCTATGGAGAACTTATCGCCTATTGTCGAAAAGCCACTAGCACGCAGCAGCCAAGCGAAATTGAACGTCGGATGTTTTAATATGTTAAAACATGTCATATGAAGAATGCGATGATGCTTGCCCCGTCCCAAGAGCGAATCAAATATGCAGTTCTGACGCAAATAGGAGCGAATGGGAATTCTTCTGGTATCGAAAACATCGACGACGAATACGATCGCATGATGTAACGCTTTCACTACAGCATCAGAAACGTTAAGACTTTGAAAAAAAGCAAAAGACATGTCGAAAACCATTCAATATGACGGCGTAAAACAACCATCAGTTTATGCAAGAACAAGCACGAATACTCTGAAAACGATATTTTGAGCGACAGGTTGCAATAATAAGACAAGCTCTTGCTGAAAATGTTGAGATCGGAAGTAGTTTAAAGAAGATGGACGTACTGCTTCAATGACCCTCCCTATTCGTTGTTCACCGTACTGTATGACCATGTAAGACTCGTATAGCATTCGAATCTGACAATGTCGGATCAGAAAGTCCTAAAATCTTACCGCCAATTACCTAACTCACGTGGAGACATCAAATGATGCGTAACCAAGAAGGCAAGACAGAACCAAACTGATTGCTGTCTCTTGGGTAAGCCAGTTTGCCTGGGTTTACCTGATCCTCATCATGGTTAACGGACCACTGATTGGAAAACCCAAAAAGAGCAATAAAGGCTTCAAAAACTGTTCAGTACTATGAATATAATATAAGTCATTGATATATCACGAGAGTACCGGACGTTGCCATGTTTCGGTCTCTTCAGTTTTTCTCTCTGAGAATCTCCTTTGTTCAATCGAGGAGGAAGATGTCACATAAATTGAAGAAATATCGCTTAGCCGCTCAATGTAATCCAATATTAATGGACAGCACAAGACCTTCTATAGTGTCGCTGTCGAGAATGTCGCGAACGAATCAGAGTAAAATAGCTAAAGTTAACAGCTACCCCATTTTCGCTTCGGTAGTGACATCGCTCTTATTACACTGAACATTAGCCAGGAGTAAAGCCTCAACATATACTATCTCTTACGTTGGAAAACTGTGTATGTGGACGACATTATGGATGTCGAGAAAGATACACAACCTTGACTAAGCAAGTGATTTAATTGGAATGCTAAACTCACTTCTCATTGACCACCGAAGAATCAGTGGGAAATGTATGATGCTCATCACACCCACTGAGTAAGCAAAATCGGCTGGATAACTGTAATATACGACAAGGATGACTGGGTGCTTTACACCAGCCAGTTCTAAGCACTCAAAGAGGTCACTCGATAGTGAGTACGGATGCACATAATATAAGCGATTAAGTCGTTCGGTTAAGCAAATTATTTATCAACTCGTTGGAACACAACCAGTCTTCACATTTTCTGCGTAGACCTCATCATTTGCATTCGATTCGTTTCCCCACATTCATCATGCACGAAGCTCTTCAAACTTTTCACGTGCTGTTCCAGCTGTTGCTTGAGGATTTCATTTTATTTAAGTCGCTGATTTCTAGCCAGACAATTTCCCTTGGAGTCGTAGGAAAGCCGGGCTAGGGTGTTCCCACTTGGATGGCAGAAAGTGAACCGTTACCATACAAGTCTAGTGCCAATTTGCCAACCATGGAAGGATGTGAGGATGTACGATGCCAGAAGAGGGTCGAACAGGCACCATGCTTTTGATGAACGTCATTCCTACCACTGCGCTTCTTGCTCTGGTTAGATAATTTTTTTTTATTTATTGTTTTACATAGGCCTTCGTCAAATCTACTAATCGGACCCTATTACTTCTTGTATTCGATTTGTTTTCCTTCACATTCATCGTCCACAGTGGCCTACGAACATTTCACGTGTGCTTTCAGCTGTTTCATGAGGATTTCGTTTCCTTGAGCTATGGCAGTGCAACATGGATTGGAGTAGAGCGTTGGGGGAGAAGGTCGAACTATCGCCTTTTCTTCCACACCAACAACACGACTAACCACTAAGCTACACTAACCACCTTTTCCCGATTAGATAAATTCCATCAAGGAATTGTAGGAAGCGCCTAGTTTCAGGATGAAGCCGAACGTAGTCAAGGTTCCATTCATTTCGTTGGCGCCAGAGATTCTACGCTACGGCTTTAATCTGCTGGTCCTTTTTTTTATCAATTAATTGACTTGTCAGCTGTTTTCGCATCGAACCATGTAGTGTGAAAAAAGATATTAGATAATCATATATTCATTTACTACGTACGGCTTCATTAACATACTTCTCAAGAAGGATCTACGTGCTGGTCTATTTATCACTGATTACCAGTTTCCAAAAGTAACTCATTAAAAGTTGTTGAAGCTGAGTTTCAAAAAATATTATTTCTTTAGTTTTAGAATTCCTATGCGGATTCCTAGTTGTAGCTTGCCATATGTTGCACTTCAAAGTGCAAGCGCAGCACAACTGGGAATTCTACGAATTGATTCGGTTGCTACATTGACACATCGACTTTCCGTTTCATATAAAGCGTATAGAATATAATATGTAACCTCCATAATTTATGAAATCCAGCCAACTGTTCACATCATCATGTGCTATCACTGTGAGCGCAAACGAAATCCCTGTTTTGATTTCGTATGATTTTGTGCTGGGAGTGAAGTGTAGCTTATGATGAGCACATATTCACGTAGCATTTTGATGAATCAGGCCCATTGACGTCCTTGAAAACAGTGAATCCAAAGACGAAAAATTCAATGATGTCTCATCACCGAAGTCTTGCTCGGAAAACACTTTGTAGCAGTAGTAATACGTAGCTTACTACTGAACATAGCATCGGAAAAGAAGTAGACGTGTGTTGGAAGTAAGTACATGTGCCCTTTGAAAGGTAACAAAGTTGAGTTAACAATTTAGACAATGTCTAAAAAAAATTATAATCTCGAGAAAAAACTTAAATGAATGAACATAGTTCTCCTAGGCTATATCAGTCAGTGTGATGCATACACGATTCCTTTTCAAGATGTTGGCCTCGTTTTAAAACTGTTTAATCTCTAACAACCATGCAAATAGAAACAATTGAGATGTTTAAGAAACACAATACCCGAGAACGTTATGTTCACCTTGCTCTACGGAAGACGAGCACGTAAAACGAAAAGCGAAACAAAGCGGAGTTCAAGAAGCTTCAAAGATTCTGAATTTTATCGTCCTAGGATTAAAAAAATCATCTTAAGAATAAAGATGCATATATTTTAGTCGCCTTTACTTTATTAGCTGTTGAAACATGTTTGCTTAGCGATGAAAGCTAGAATTATTTCCGACAATATATGAGCTATGCTTCATATCGTTCTGAGTGCGTTAAACAGCTCAATGTAAGAATCAAAAGTGAGTGCGTTAGATTCAATTAATATTTCTTTAACGTTTTGTATACTTAGTTTATCCTGTTCTTATGTACTGGGATTAGTTGTCATCTGAGGTTTTGCTTCATCCGATTCCTAGTGATTAACACAGTTCTGCTCTTCACTGTATACCAAGACTTTACCATGCATGTTATCCATACGGATCGATCGAATTGTTTTCATTTACTGATATTCTATGAAAATCAACGGACGCCTGAAGACTATGCTCTGTTGCATCCTTTCAGAAATACAAATGCTTCAATTCACTATTTCCACATTAACAGAATGTATATTTAAAGAAGTGTGTATAAACAGAATACAATACATTTGGAAATATAACTACAGATGTTTGTAGATCTTAATTCCTTTCTTCACCTGTATAACCGAACTTAAACTAGTTTTTCATTACTACTGAAACCAGAAGAGATTTTGAAAATAGTCCTTCTTATCCTTCTCTCGTCTCCTTCTGTAATATCAGACCTCTATGGATGTTCTTCTTCAGATTAAGACTTTGTTGTCCTTCCGTGTGTACAGATGAATGCGTACACTTCACTGTAAATTAAACATTAATTTTCAGGCGAGAAAAACATTTCTTACGTAGTGTTGTCGGTGGTGCCCCCAACCTTCGAGAATGGTTGAAGGCTCACTTTTGAAAAGTGCACCACAGATCAAAAAGAATGAGTACGCAAGTATGAACATACTAGATTTTGAGTTTCAATTACAATCTTCCACGGTACAAGACTTTCTACACCTTTTTTTATTTAAGTAGTCCTTTACACCGTCTCGTGCGTTTTGGCGGACTGTCATTGCTAACTAGTGCGCTACCCGGTTCTCATCAGTCACACCCGAAAAAACCACTTGCCCGAAACATGTGCTGGGCAGCTAAAGGCGTGCGAACAGGAGAAGACGAGAGAAAGGAATCACAACACTTAGGACGACAAATAGCTATTTCAGATGGCTAAAAAAAGACGGCCACAAAGATTACGTCTGAAAGAAGCGATAGGCTTCAAAACGATTCTATTGCAAGCTTCACTAAGAAGATCCTTTTCGAGCTACCCTTAATATCGGTCGAAGTAAGCAGCACTGTTAAAAAGTGCTTAAAAATCAATAATCTAGCGGATACGTGGCAGTTACTGAACTTCTGTCGAGCTTTCTACGTCGTAAATTACTTTGGAACCGTCTATAAGAAGATTGGTGTAAAACAGAAGATTGCGTGATTTGCCATAACCGCAGAGATGGAAATCCTGTGAGTTCAGATACACGTCCATCTGCAGTCGTTCGAAACTCCTAATGCTGGAAAATTGGAAAATTCAGACTATATCGGTTGATTGTTTACATGGACAGTTAAATCTTCAGTGTATAATCCCTCGTAGCTAATCCCTTGTAAGAAATGAGTGGATGGATATGTTGCCGAAACAGGCAGACTATTTCAAGTCCTCACAAAAGAACCCCTAAATGAGGAGTTGGTAACTCGACAAAGTACCTTCTCTAGGCACACATAAGCCATAAAAGCACAACAGAGATATTTTTTAAAAGGAATTAGGAAAACCGTGCAGGAATCAAAGCGTCAACGCACAAATCTTTTGAAGCATTTTGGATAAACCGCTGAAATAAAAAAAGTCGGATAGAAAGGGCAAATACACCGTTGGCTTACGTGTCTTAACGAGCAACATTTCTCAGATTATTTCTTTAATATGGCTAAGGTGCATTTACCACGCAATGTAGTCCAATAGTGAGTACCTGACCCCTCTAACGCTAAGAATTGCGGCCAGTTGTTTTAATGTTTCGACTATATTCAGTGCTTGCTAAATGAGAGCAGAGTGGGTGTGAGCCAGAAGAATTCGTTGCGGTGACCTTTAACAGGACATGACTGAAACGAAAATGAAGTCATTTCGTGGTAGTTGGGTTGCTTTTTTCAATGTTGATTCATGCACATCATCGACTCATCGTTTTTTTTTCTCAACGATGTATTCACCTTCGATACCGATACCTTCATAGATTAAATCTGCAAAAAATATGTCATTGGCGCCCATTGCTTCATGAGAATAGGAGGGTTTTGCCACAGATAGATAGAATCTCTCGAACACGTGGCATCAAGATAGTGAGGTATGTCGCTTTGTGGTAACTAGTCAACTTCTGATATTGATATGAACTGTGATAGTGCTATAGGCGAAAGTATTTCAACGGTTTGAGCAAAGTCCAAACGGCAAAATAGCTCGTCATGGCTGGGGGTTTTTCGATAGTGGACTACAATTTCCAATGGAGTACTCATTTCTCCTCCATGTAGGCAACGAGTTCGACACCATTCGTTGTTAATACGGACCATTCGCATGTTCAGGCAGGCAACCGTAGATGAGTGACAAGATTGAACAGATCTCTTCATTTTCGTCTAAAGTGCTGTGTCTCGATTCACACATTTAAGAATGCTGCAATATTAGAATACATCACTGTAGTGGTGTAATGTTAAATTGTTCCAAAGTAAAGTAGTTTAGCCAGATATCATTGCTATGGTCATTCACAAAGCGTGGTATCCACTGTAAAGGTAATTCAACGTTCTAAGACGCAAGAAAAACATAAAAAGCAGAAAAACCTATTGCGGAGCTTACATTTAGTTTCTCAAAAAAGAAAAAAGCATTCAAGTTTTCTGTCCCCCACTTCTACTACACGAACGAGCACTCGCTTTCAAAGGGAATCAGGCTACATATGACATTATTAGAATGTGTGGGAGTTAGAACCACTTCTCGAATTTTCTCTCAAAATGTAAGAAAAGTGTAGATTCCTATTGATTAGCACCATTAGATGGCAAGCAGATCAAGCTTACTTTCTTCATTACGATTTTCTGCCTCGTAAAGTGCCTTTGAAAGTGCACTCCTACTTTGTGTGAACACCAGTCGTGCTCTCTCAAAAAACACATCACTGCAAAGCAACCAGCGGCATTGCCTTCTCTTACTATCATTCCTATGTTACCATTTTTTTTTCGTATCGAACATTTCTTCTCTAATAAATAAAATGACTGGAGCATTGCTACACTGATATAAAGGTATTTTGCTATTCATCCATTACCGCTAACACAATGATATGTGGTTACCTTGGTTTGCACAAGAATAAATGTCTTTTAATAAGCATCATATGTGAAAATTCGTACGTCTACGACATTTATCACCTGTATCACCTATCTTCTGTTAATCGTGGAGTGACTCGAGCTGGCGTCAGTAAATCTTCCATTTTTCTCTGTCGCGTGCAAGAGTAGCCCATTGGGTCTTGCTCGCTTTAGGAGCTCGTGGAGCATCATATCTTTCTTCTAGGCTCCTCGTGAAGAACTCTGACCATCCGGTCGGTGGCCTTCCTACAGCTCTTGTCCATCGGTTGTCAATCATACGCATTACGTGTCCGGCCCACCTTATCTACGACTGTTTGGCGTACAGAACGGCAGTTTTGATTTTTTGATCGTTGACGTGGATCTGAGCTTCGGATCTCCTCTCTCACTTGCGTGATACTAGTTACTCCTAGCATCATTTTTTCCCACTACGTATTCTATAACGCTGAGTGATCTTTCATCCTGCCTACTTAGAGCGTAGGTTTCACTCCTACGCAGAAGATATAGGTATCGTGGAGTTGAGAAGGTGGGCACGATGTCGTTTGTTCTTTTTTTCTCTTCAATACATCGTCTGTGCTCTTGAAAGCTATCGAAGCACCGCATTTCCTCCAGCTCAACTCTGGAGCTATGCCGTTCACTATGTTGACTTCTCGCTCAAGGTAGACGTAATTGGTGCATCCAGAGATATTCATTCCGTTCACTGTAGGTGAGACATAAGAAACCAATTGCTTCCCCATGAACATCGTTTTTGTGTGATTTAGTCGATGTCCAGTCGTTCCACAGGCTTTATCGATATCGGCAAGCATTCGTTCCGCTTAGCTAATTCTTCGAGTTATAAGACGGATGTCATCAGCAAAGCGAAGATGGTATAATTGCCGACCATCGATTTTCACACCCATGTTATCATATTCTAATGCTCCCATGACGCTTTCGAGGGTGGCGATAAATAATTTTAGCGAGGTGGTATCGCCTTGTCCAATCCCTCTTTGGACATCGATGTTCGTTATAGAAAGGTGATATTTTGGTTGATTTTTTCCACATAACTCACGAGGGATCTTTATGCACTGAAGCGAAACGTCCTTGCTTTTTGAAGCTTTCATGACGCTTCTATCTTGCCTGAGTCGGATGCCTTCTTTACGTCAACGAAAACGTGACAAAGTGGTCTCCTGACTCTGGCGATACCTCAAGGAGTTTTGTCGTCGTGTGGATATGGTAGATCGCACTGAATCCTTTGCGAAACCCTGCTTGCTCACATAGCTGTCCTTCGCCTAGTGCTCCGTCAATCCTGCTGAGGTTGACTCGAGTGAAGAAATTGCAGAAGGCAGAGGGATAGTACATCGGGCGATAATTGCTGATATCATGGAGGTCTCCGTTATTGGGCGAGAACTTAACATTTTTAGTTTTCTACCGATCGTGTTTCCGGAATTCTGGCATATAACCTGTGAAGAGCCGAGCCAATGTGTTTAAGAGGACTGGCGGAAGGTTCCTCAGGCGTTCAAATCTTATCCTGTCCGGAGCTGGTGCTGTTCGATTTTTCACCGGCGAAATAGCGTGTCGGATTTTGAAGTGGAGAACCGATAGGATGACATATCCATCCACCTTTATTTCAGATGAGGATAGGAGGACGTAACTATTGAAAAGATCTGAGTAGTAATCGTGAACGATTTTCTCCATTGCGTTTCTGGAAACTGTAACTGTTTCGTCTGGTCGTCGGAATGCAATCATCTTGGTTCGGTTATTGGCGAAGCTTCGATGGGCATTGCAAATGCTCTTTCTAGCTTCTGGAGCTTCGACCATTACTGCTGGTTTTCTCTCTTTAAGATCTTCTTTTGTTTCCCTCTCTGCATCATTTGCAGGTTTGGACTTGAGCGAGCGGTTGCATGTAGCTCGCTCGGTTTAACGATGGAGTATCACCTCCAGAGTTTCTGAAGACGTACATCTTTAGGTGATTTTCCTACTGTCAGCTTTTAAAGCGCTAATGCGAAGATGTTGAATGAGACAGATAGTATTCCTCGTCGATATTATCAAGAACAGCGTCTTCCCAACAGTCGACTAATCAGTTGAATAAATCCCACCTCATAGTGGCTTAAGACTTTGTTTTGAATTTGGCGACATTCTCTTCGTTCAGCAAGAAAAGAAATATTGCACGAAGGAGATGATAGTCTGATCCCGTTTAGAATTTTGGGAAAATAGTGGCATTGCTTAGGCAAAACCTTCGATTTACTATGATGTGGTCCATTTTGCTACAGCATTTTCCACTGGGAGACCATACACATCGTTCAGAGAGGGGCTCCTGGAATTGGAAATTGCCACGAACAGTCCTGGTCGTCATGATAAGCTGAGACAGCCACTCATCCTGTTCGTTTTATTTTAATCCATGGATTACAATGTGACGTTCTTCAGACGTTCTTCTGCGTCCAGTCTTAGCGCTAAATTCTCCGATGATGACCTGGAAGGATGTATGGTCTTCTCTATAGCACTTTACTAAATCCACAAAGAACGCTTCGACTTTTTCTTGGCCATAGCTTGATGTCGGTGCGTATACGAGGAAGATTGTCATAGCCGGTATTGATCCACAACTCTTCAGTAGTAGACGTCCTATTCGGATTTTCAACCGTTCGAATGAATCGATGTTCATGGACAAATTTGTGCTGAAGAAAACACCGCTCCCCAACTCTCGCATGTTCCGAGAATCAATTCTTCTCCAGTGTTGTAGACGGCGTTGAATGAATGCTATGGTCTCATCCATACCTCGCCCTTCTCGTCTGCATGATCAAGTCTTCCATCGAGAACTCAAGTAGTATGTATGCAAGTATGCGTGCATTGTAGGTACAGATCGCCACCTTAGTACTTTGCGATTTAGGCAGCTTAGAATGGCCCTGAGGATTTAGCAGCTTCTCCGTGCTCGTGTGTCGCGTCGGGGACTCTTTCATGGTCAGGGGAATGAGGCGCGTTTATTTTTCCTGCATCTAGTGTTTGCTACCCACGTATAGCTTCCTCAGCTCTGAACGTGGGGGCTATTTCTACTCTTGGGTAGTTTGTCAGTCTCTTCTAGAGGAGGGACCTTATTTCTTGGAGGCGACTCCTAACCGCCTCCCATATAATTTCCTTTCACTTGATTGCAGGTTTTTGGCTGAACTGACTCGTAGAATACAACCCACATTGACGAAAACACACCCAGGCATGCATGCATGAACAGGTCCTCGTAAATACAAAAGGTATGTGCCAAGTCGGTGCAGCGGAAGCAGGGAGTGCATCTCCTGGATCCACTTGCGTCACAGGGAAGCAGAAGGTCACTTTTGGGGGCGCGATTAACCCCCCTATCCGCCACCTGTATACGCGTCACGTTGCCTTGCGACTAACCGGCAAGAGAACCCTCTTTGAGAGACATTCGTAGATTTGGATATTTAATTGCATTAATATATTTGTTTAAAAATGTCAAGTAATCAGAAAATTTCCTACTAAAACAATGTACTTTGAAGAGGACGAATTAAAGCTAACTGCTAATGCTTCCATAAGAAAATGAAAAAAAAACTGCACAAGACAATTTACGGTGGTGTTCTAGGCCTGAAGACCGTCGAATTTGAATCCCATCTAGGCCTACCTGCAGTATTCACATTCACATTCATTCACATGAAGGTTACAAAGTCACGGTTCTCACATTTCTCCATCATTCTTAGAGTCCGTACGTGTGCGATGCCGTCAATCCTGTTCATATGGAGCTAAGGATCGAATATTTCTCTAGATCTTTTCCGTCTTCATAAAGTCGAAAGTCACTTTATATTCGGGAGTCGATTGTAGAAAACAAACGAGTTTAGATTAGTTGCAAAAAGTAACTAGGTTAGGCGGAAAGCGTCCACCGTCACTCGTAACCTCAACACTATTGTCGGACAACATGGAGCGCTGTCCGTCAGCATAGCGGCTATCCTTCCTCACTATCGAATACCAATATGCTTGAAGCGATCGAGTCGATTTTGCTTAATCGTCGTCGCCTTTTCTCATTTCTTAGGAGCATTGTCTTCAACGTCATCTAATCATCAAAGCGTTGCTCACACATAAATACGTTGTCCTCCCAGTTATTCAGCACCTACAAAAACCGTCATCCAGTAATAAGCAACCGGGTCTACTCCCTAACGACATAATCGTCAGCAAACGAATTCAATTCGAACTGCATGCGCCACACATACTTACAGTATGACGCGATTCGTCACCAGACCTTTAAGGCGTCGTTGTGCAATTCAAACACTGCCTTAGTGACTCTCGCTGACGAACTGTTAACGGAGTCCTATCGTGGAACTTTCCACCAAATTTTCTTATTCTCCCTGCAATGAATCTTCACTACTAGTAATAATTTATCGATCCAGTGTTTTTCATTGTCATTCCTTCGTCGTTGGGTTGGCAATGCAGTTTTCTGATGTTCATTACATAAAATATTCCTTTGATTTTCGTGGTAAATTCGAATTCTGGACTCTGTTCTTTGCAGTTCCAGCTGTAATGTGTGTTTTGTTATCGAACATTATCTAGACTCGACTCCACTTTAGTATCACTTATGGTGTGATGTGGTAATATTGATCGGTTGCTGGTTTTCTATATGAGTACGTGTGGGGTGCGGGTGGTTGTAGCGTTTCATGCTATGACCTTTACTGTGATGGGGCCGACGGATAGGGGCCATCTTCGAGGTCCACACATCACATCCGCACCATCTTACATTTATCTCTTGTATATATCACTCTTGTTCCATAACTTTCATTTGGTTGTCGGTCCGCATTACTGCGTTATTTAGGCAGTAATATGAGGCTATTATAAGTACGGGATTTATGGAAAATGTATAGAAACCTGTGTCGAGAAGCCATGTTGTTAACAGTTTGTTCATTGTTGTCAGATAACAAGTTTCGATGGTCTTTCACTGGTCTCGTGCTTAACAGAGTGCTTCTCATATTCTCTGACTTCTTGTCATCGTCGAGTAAACATCGGATTCGTCGCGTCACATCAAATCCAACTTGTCACATTTGTTTGACTTGACTAACGTCCAACTTATTGCTATCGGCGACTATTTTTACTTTTATTTTTACATGACCCATCATCAGAACTGTGCGGATCCCAGCACTTTTTACATTCCGGTTCATTTTCCTCGCATTCATCGTCAACAGTGTTCTGCGAACATTTCGCGTGTTGCTTCAGCTGATGCTTGAGGATTTCATTTTCTTTATAAATGTCCTAGAATGCTGGTCAAGGCGATTCTCTTTGCATTGTTGGAGGTAGCCGGACTAAGGTGTTCTGACGTCGATTGAGGGAGAGTTCAAACGAGCACATTGCTTCCTGATGAACTGCATCATTCACCACTGCGCTACGCCTCCTCATCGGCGATTATGCTTAGTGTCTTCTGGCAGTCGAGTTATCACTAGCCGTTGTTGTGATCGGCTTTGTCGAGTAGAATGTCGAAGTGATCATTTGCATTCCACTGTATGTAACGACGTTGACTATACTGCAACACGCCGAATATTCAATGGTAATCTGTGTTGTTCCAACGGTCGCTTACTGTCTGTTTCTACTATCAATGCCGTCGGCCTGTTCCATTTTTGTCGGTTATCGTTGTCATCTAGTTGCAGATCCCTAGATTCTTTTCGTCATTCTTCCAGTCTATCTATGATTGGGGGTTACTTATAGTATGTACAGTGTTTCTTCAATTAGAATCGAATGTCCAATGCTTGGGCAATTTCACCAGACGCGCGCTAAATGCACGATTTCGAGTTTCGATATGTCCTTAAAATGGATTGTGAGTTTTTGCAAAGAAATGCTCATGCTGTACTTCATTGTTTTGATTACGACATGCATTATGTCACAACAAACGTTGAAGTCATTCCAATCCTTTTCATTATTCATTGCCGTTTCTGTAGTTCCTTAACTTGACGCCCATATTTTAGATTTACAGTTTTACATTTTTTCTTGAAAAATGTCCCCCGCTCTGCTTGTATGATTTCTTACAAGTAAAGTTTGTAATTTTCTTCCCAAGAGATGAAATTGGAATGTGAATGAGCGATTTATCAGTGTGGGAAGTCCATACACTGCTTCAAATAATTTTTAATATATGAAGACGTAGAATATGATTTTCAAATCCAGGACATTCAATGTGTTATTGTTCACTAATTTATCGAGTTTTTTCAGCTTTAGAGGTTTTGTTTCATGGACCAACCTGGTGTTTAGGTCTTCCGACTTTTTCCAGCAATGTTGGCTAGTAGTAAGTCGTGACAATGCATGCAGCTAACTTTTGAGGTGGTTTTCGAACACTAGGACTTCACTTTAACTAAGCTTAAGTTCCTCGGCGTCAGTAGAAGTCTTGAGTTTGCCACGACCGTTACTTGCGAGGCTTTCATCTTTGCGTTTAAACTGGTTGGATCAACGATGAATGGGTTCGTTCATTTCGTTTGTTGGCGAAACTGTCCATTAACGTGGAGTTAAGGTTTTAAGCAGCCATCACAACATTCATTCATACAAGAAAAAATGCGCCAATATTACGTAGTTCTTGGTGAAAAAGGTGGTGATGACATTTGAATGCTAAAGAAATTGTATTAATCATTGTGTGGGGAGAATTTGCGATTTTTGAAATTTCAGATGTTCTATAGGGCATTCATACGTGATAAATTCCATGTATGGTGGGAAACACCTGAAACTTTTATGTCTCCAAATTACATGTTTTTATGCAGAACATCCTTTTTACACTGCGATCCTTACTACTTCAGTGTCACTGAGAGCAACACTGGTTTTCGTTCACGGTTTCAGTTTTCCTGCGTCAGCCTTCTTTCATCCTTTCATTGGTTCCTCTTCCTTTTCTCCTTCGTTCATCCGTGATTCACAAACAGTTCTCGGCATTATTTCGGATGTCTCTTTACTTTCACCCATACTATATACTGAGCAACGTTGACGCGGCGGCTAACCCACCATAGATCTTTCTTGCTTTCCACCGATAGTTTTGCCGTTTACTTACACTGCAGACACCTCGAGACGCACTGACACGTCCTTATTCGCTTCGAAGCACAGTGAGCAGCTGCTGTTGACCGTTTATGACTATACTTCGTCTTGTTTTTCGGACACATCAACGACATGTCATTTTTTTGAAATACGAGAGTACGAATTTGTGCAGGTCATTGTCACGACACTGTAATAGTCGATGCTAACATAGAGTGTGATGAATCATTATGTGCATGAACTGTGAACATAAGTCCCGTGAGCAAATAAGGACACCTTCGCTCGGTTTTTGACGCTGAAACTGGCTACGGAAAGGGTTCATTGTAGCTGCCATATCTTCAGCGACTTCGACTGCACAGGATGGGGGCATCCACTTCACGATTCTTTCACATATCCTTCATTTCTTATCGAGCGATTACATAATAAACACAATTATGAAGAAAAAACTTGTGTTGGTTTCTGTTGCTGCAAGGTATAGCGGAACGGAAAGTGTTACGAGAAGTGGTTGTTTAAGCGTTGTAAGTCGACATTACAGCTTACCAGCCCAAAGCCATGAGAGCTGTGTTCGCTCGTGTTGACACTATAGTTCATAACAAGTCGTAGCCACTTGAATGTGCATGGTGTTTAAGGCCGTTGTTCCACTTCAAATATACCAAGCAACGCTGTGCTGAAGAAGAGTATTTGTCAGCATCATGGCGAGTGTTTCTAAGCGGAAACGAACCACCTAAGAACACAAAGTTGCAGAGTGAGCGATTTCTGGTTATTTGGTTGGCCGCACCCATTCCTAATGGTCAGTCAGCCAACTGGTCGATGCATGTCGCGCTGACTCACCCGGGTCTTTTGTTCCCGCCTTTGCGTCGTGTTGCCCCCTTACCCTCTCTCTTCCTCGCAGCGACCAACCGAAATTCCCGAATCGTATCCAGAAAACAGTGCACACTAGTGTTCATTTGCTCATGTTTACTCGGTGACACTGTATACTGATAGTTCTTGTCGAGAACATGAGGTGAACAACGTTTGCCATTCAACTACTGGCACTCTTCGCCTGTGTCGTGTCAAGAGCAACGAACAAACTTCTTAAGAGCTATCACTTTGTTACTGTGTGAAATCTAGTAAGCATCGTGTCCATCTAATGAATATAGGACAGTCATAGTAGTAAGTGTGTAACGTTCCTTATCGTGTGGACCGACTCGTTTTCTTTTTTTTGCAATTCCCTCAGCGATCACTCGTTCAGTCGCTCAGGAATGCAATCTGTCAAGGTCACTCTCTCTTGTCGTTTTCAGCGACGTTTTCGTAATTGCTAAGGTCAGGAAAGTTATATAGGTATTTGTGAAGCTTGCTGTCGTAAAAACAATCTGTGCAATAATATGATCTGTGTGATATAATACAGGATAGGTTCAGAATAACGGGAGAAGCTGATTAGATATACGGTAAGCGCATGAAGTCAGCCCGTGTTTTCTTTACAAGCCTTGTCATGTGTCAAATCGCTTCGCATTAAATATTCGCCTACAATAAAGTGATAGGAATTTGCCGTGACTAACCACGTGATTGATGCATATTTTGACGGAATGTCGACGAACAGTCATCATGTCATGTCGGCTGATGGGATGGATGGTGGTGGATTTCAATCTTATTCATAGTCAACGATGATGGAAATAGCCGACCACATTGAGCTCGACCACGCTGCTGCGTTCTTCTAGCTGATGATCGTCCTCGATGCTCTTGCTAGCTGCTTGGCTGCTGTTGGGTGTGTGTGTGTGTGTTTCGGAGCTCATCTATACGCACTGCAAACACGATTACGATTACCTCTTCGCATTTCTGATAACAACCTCAAAAAATAAAACTGCGTTAACGAGTATACCTGAACATATCCGGTCTAAGTTTAGCTGCTGTATTGCCCTTTACGTTTTTTTTCTTCTTTCTTCATTATGCTCGTTTTCTTCTCCTTCCACGTATTCCAGCTCTTGGTAATTCGGAATGACATAGATGCTATGCTGTGGTCAGGTAATACTCCATAATGACTTACAGTATTGCAGAAGATCATGGAGGAGTCGGGCATGCGCTTTCTGCAGGTGCAGAGAGCCGCTGTTGCCGACCCAACGCGAGCCTCGGAATGGGCCGGCAGAAAACTGTGTTGGGTACCCCATGAAAAGGAGGGATTCGTCGCGGGAACCATAAAGTCGCTACATAATCTCTTTTCTAAACGAGCAAATAGTGTTATGTGGTGCTGAAATTGTCAACTCTGTTTTCAGACAGGGAAACAAACGACGAAGTCATCGTTGAAATATGCGACTCCGGCAAGACTGTGACGATTAGCAAAGATGATGTTCAGAAGGCTAACCCTCCAAAATTCGATAAAGTGGAGGATATGTCTGAGTTGACACATTTGAACGAGGCTTCTGTTTTACACAATCTCAAAGAGCGTTATTTTAGTTCTCTTATTTATGTAAGTCCCAGTTTCTTTGTTACTTGTCGTTTGCGCTTTTATACGTCCATGTGTACTTACCTTACCTCTTTAGACATATTCGGGTCTCTTCTGCGTTGTGGTCAATCCGTATAAACGACTGCCCATCTACTCGGAGAGTTTGATCGAAGAATTCAAAGGGAAGAAGAGGCATGAAATGCCGCCTCATATATTCGCCATAGCCGACTCTGCCTATCGTTCTATGTTACAGGGTGAGGAATGAGTTTTCTTTTTGTCACGAAACTTTCCTAGGAATAATTCAAATTGTTCTGGTGGGCAGAGAATATCTTCGGTTATCTACTGTTATTCGTAAGGGAGGCACATTTGTAAAAACGCTTTGTTTCAGATCGCGAAGATCAGTCAATTCTTTGCACGTGGGTTCCGTATTTTTTGCTTTCTTCAATATCTGTCACTGTAACACATACGTAGACGTGAAAATACCTTAATTCAGTGGTGAATCTGGTGCTGGTAAGACGGAGAATACGAAGAAAGTTATCCAGTATCTGGCTCATGTAGCTGGTATAACGAGATCGAAAGGAGGATCGCAGACTTCTATCTCACCAGCTAAAGTGGGGTTTGGAAGAGAGCTTCAGTCGTAATTCTATTTTCATAATGCAAAATTCTTTTTTAATTTCATCATTTGTTTGTAGAGCGACGTATATCGGAATACAACCGTAAGTTTTCTAGGAAAAATGACGTTTATGTGTAATGTTGTTGTTGTCCTGATTCCTCTTACAATCTTACTGTGTCTGTGGTGACCAAGGCGATGTCCTTTTATGAAGTCTGGTATTCTGACTGGTTTGAGACTGAGCTTGAGACCGGAATATTTCTTTTATGAGAATTTTATGATAGAGTTAATGATTTTATTGTTGATTTATAGAACGACGTGTATCGGAATTCGATCGTAAGTTTACTCTGAAGGAATGTTTGTGTATATTCTGTTGCTGTCGTTGTTGTTGTCACAGTTCACCCATGTCTGTTATCACCAAAGTGATATCCTCCCGTGATGTCTGAAATTCTAACCATGCTCTCACGCAAGGCTTGTACTAGAAGTCTTCAGATTATGAGATGATTCTGACAACTGAACAGTTTTTGTTTGTGTGTCTTATTGTTTATGTTATAAGGCTTCAGTTTATTACATTTAGGGTGAATTAGAGCATCAACTGCTCCAAGCGAATCCTATCTTAGAAGCGTTTGGTAACAGCAAAACTGTGAAGAATGACAATTCATCGCGTTTTGTGAGTCAACGCCATTGAAGCAAATGATATTCGTAAAGATAATGATTGTTAATTACGGATGTTTCAGGGTAAATTCATTCGCATCAATTTCGACATGTCCGGTTACATATCAGGTGCAAACATTGAGTTCTATTTGCTCGAGAAGTCGAGGACGTTGCGACAAGCTCCAGAGGAGCGAAGCTTCCATATTTTCTATCAGCTCCTTCGCGGTACTGGGTCTTCGGAGAAAGGTATATATCCACGTTCATTCTCATGATTACGTCTAAAGTTAATGAAGCTGAGCATTACCAAATGCTGATACGCTGGAGGTTTTGAACCATGGTGTGGGTACGCTTGAAGCTCTCTCAAAGATATTGCTTAAGTGGCGCTCTTCCAAACTTCATTCGGTAATTAACACCGATGTTTTAACCTCTCAGGGAGCGATAATGCTCAAGTGTGATCGCCATTGTAGGGCATTATTTGTCATCCGGTGTGGTGTTTGAGTGTGGCGACATCGTTTTCGCGCTTAGGAGTGCGCATACATAAACACAAGGCGACATTTCTGTGAGGTGCGAGGGAATAATCGCAATGAAGAGTCGCAGAGTCTGGCTGTCTCGGAGATAAAGACAGACACCCGAGGTAGAACGAAGGGGGTCGGGTACAGTGCGGTCTATCAAGATAAGTCCATATCAGGTGTCCGGGGAGAATTGATATGGATGGACGATCGACAGCAGCCGCCGGTACGCTCCAGATGAGCCACGATATGGCCCACTAAAACATGCATTGCGCGTTATGCATGATCGTCATCCGGGGGGTGAATTTTTATTCGTTTGACTCTACACACCGAGGCTATATGGAGAAAACGTACGCAACTGAGTTGCTTGTAGTCAGTGGTACGTAGGCGTTCTTTGCGGGAATTAATTACAAGAGGGAGTTGAGTGGAGGGAGAAAGGTTTTTTAGCTCCACCAGGGTCTGTGAATTCAGCAGTTCTGAAAATATGAGTGTTTTTTGGTAGTTAAGATTGTGTTTATGTGACACAATACTAATAAATGCTATCTTTAAGGACGTAAGTTCACATTTCTGATTGCATTCAAAAACTACGTAGGAATTTTTTTCTGGATATTATGCTGTGAACCATTAGATATCTGTAGTGAATTCAGCCGGTTCATTCTTTTCAGCCACTTATCTTCTGGAAGACATTGATAAGTATCGGTTCCTTGTAAATGGAAACATCACATTGCCAAATGTGGATGATGCCCAAGAATTCCAGAACACGCTCAAATCCATGAGAATCATGGGTTTTGCTGAGGACGAGATTACATCGGTGCTTCGTGTTGTTTCTGCAACAATTCTTATGGGAAACCTTGAATTCACTCAGGAGAAAAAGTCTGACCAAGCAATACTTCCTAATGATAAGGGTTTGTCTATCGCATGTTTATTTCATTGCAATTCCTCTATTCCTTGTTTAACCAAACAGAAGATTTTCAGTCATCCAGAAGGTTTGTCACTTACTTGGCTTACCTGTGATTGAGTTGACAAAAGCGTTCTTGAGGCCCCGAATCAAGGTATAATTTCCAGTACTATTAGGAATTAGTTGTGAGCTTACAACGAAATTTCGTGATTTTCAAGATCATTTGCTTCTTTTTTTTTACCGTTCTTGGTTCAAGCTCTATAAGGTAGTTCATGAAATTCTTTTCATTATCGTCGCTCCAATAACTGTGCTTAGGTCGGTCGTGAATTTGTGAATAAAGCCCAAAACAAGAAACAAGCCGAGTTCGCAGTTGAAGCCATCGCCAAAGCTTCTTATGAGCGAATGTTCAAGTGGTTGGTGAATCGTATCAACAAATCCCTGGATAGAACGCGTCGTCAAGGTGCATCATTCATTGGAATTCTCGATATTGCTGGGTATGTGCCACTGTATTTTCTCTTTATTATGGTGAACCGTGTCTATTGACTAGGCTTTTTTTCTGAATCTGCGATAGAGGGAACAATCAATCTTTTTATGAGTCAAATGGTACGGAAATAATGGCAGCCTTCAGCTTGAAGTCAACGTAGTTCAGCGCATAGTGGATTTTACTGATTACAATGGAAACTGTTAAAGTCTGCACATCGTTGCCTGCAAGATACAAGTTCTACTGTATTATTATGATGAAACTCTGACTTGCTGGAAGATATGACAAATATTACTTACTTGGATACTTGGATGATCCGTTTTCATTGGTTGGGCGGGCCCCAGCATAATTTCCATTGTTTCGGAGTTTTGTTGGTTTAACCATTGTGGATCCTTGAAGTCCCGAGGTCAGCTTGGCCAGAGTCTGCCCCGGGTCAGCACCACCCCAGGCAGTCGCCGCCCTTATGGGTATGGGGGAGATTTGACACCAGGAGACTAGCTTGATACCAGGACGGTGTTGAATCCTGGTATTGGCTTATTCCTAGATGATCTTTCTGGTGGAAACGCCGGACTCCATCTCAGCTTGGGAGACCTTACCGGGGGATGGATCTCCGGTGAACATCGCAGCCTGACACCCAGGAATACCTTCCAGCCACGATGAGGCGGTAAGCTGTTGGAAGGATCCATGCCACTCTTATGAGAGCTTCATAGGTAAGTTGAAGTAACATAATGCAAAGGAATATTTTGCAGTTAAAGTTGGTCATAACTGTAATATTAGGAAATGGCGGCTTTATTATTGTGGCAATAACTACATCTATTCTTTAATCTTTATCACATGGACATGGTCGAAACTTTTGAAAAACTGAACAACCTTTCGAGATCGTAGCAGTTTTCAAAACCAAAAGTGGATTCAGATTTACCTACGTTTGTTATTCAGGGATCGAATGGCAATTCATTGATTTTGGGCTTGACCTTCAGCCGACAATTGACTTAATCGAGAAACCAATGGGTCTGCTAGCTTTGCTCGATGAGCAGTGTCTATTCCCAAAGGCAACCGACAAAACGCTTGTGGAGAAGCTTCAGAAGACTCACAGCAACCATCCGAAGTTCATTGTTCCGGATATGCGTGCGAAGAGCGATTTTGCTGTTGTACATTATGCAGGCAAATATCACCATTGCGTTTTAATGTCAATATTTAACTCCGCTCATTGTCACAAATGTTTTTTTTTCGACGTTCAGGTCGCGTTGACTATTCCGCTGACCAGTGGTTGATGAAGAACATGGACCCTCTCAACGAAAATGTTGTTGCCCTCATGCAAAGTTCAACGGACCCGTTTGTATGCAGTATCTGGAAAGATGCTGAATTCGCCGGAATTTGTGCAACTGAAATGAACGATACAGCGTTCGGTGTACGCGCCAAGAAAGGGATGTTCAGGACGGTATCCCAGCTCCACAAGGAACAACTTACGCGTCTAATGACAACTTTAAGAAATACTAGCCCTCACTTTGTTAGGTGCATTATACCGAACCACGAGAAGAAGGTATTGATTGTTTTCAATTTTAGACTGAGTGTTTGTAAAATTAAAGAGGTAAATCACTATCTTTCTTGCTGGCCGAACAGGAGCTTGTTATTACAGCATATATTAATACCCTATAACTGACGTTCCGGCAGGTCAGGTCCGCCTTCTTTAGAGCCTACAAAGGTCGAATTATCGTACAGTCTCAGCCAAACACTTTTATAACCTTAGCAGACAGAACTTGATACATAAGTTTTGTATATTGTGCAAAGGAAGTAGATGCCTAATAATGTCATATTTAATTCTTCCCCGTCGGCTGCACTCGTCATTGTTAACCGGCGAAATAGTGATCGGAATTTAGGCATTCATCATCGCATCTAACAGTATCCTGAATTAGTTTGCCCGTACAGAAGGCAAGGATTCTTCTTGGGCTAACTATTTGTGCTTTGTACCTTTTTTATCGGTTAACAACCATCCTGTGTTACTGGAGCGACATAAAGGGAAAGCAAGCGACGAGCAGATTTGTTCTGGAAGGTGTTTCTCCTCGAAAATATCTGGTACGCAATCTTTGATAGGTTGGAAGGCGATCGAATACGATCATGCAGAAAGTGTCTGTGCAGGAGAAGAAGCTCTGCATTATTGTTGTCGGTAAACTGTTAAGTAGAGGGAAATTTCGGCTCATGCATCCAAATATGTGCAATAGAGTATTGATAAGGAATAAAGGTGTCGGCGTTGATCAGTCCCTGAGTTATGCATTCGACTTCATTAAGCGTCGTTTGGAGCTGATTGAGTGCATATCTGGCCCACCAATGTATCGAACCAGTGCTGCTCCTCCCAGACAAGTCTGGTACCAGTTTGCTAACCCCGGAGGGATAGAGGGCTTGTTGGGTTTGGGTGCAGGGCGCCTGCGACCAGTGCGCTACATGTGCTCCAGAATATCGATATGTTTATGTAATGCGTTTGCTTAGTGTACCGTAGCGAAAATGGATACCAAATTCTATTTTTCTTTATAGGCTGGCAAAATCAATTCAATGCTCGTACTTGAACAACTTCGTTGCAATGGTGTGTTAGAGGGCATTCGAATTTGTAGACAAGGTTACCCAAACAGAGTTCCATTCCAAGAATTCCGGCACCGGTACGAAATAATTACACCAAACGTGATTCCTCGAGGTTTTATGGATGGTAAAGAAGCAGTAAAGTAAGTGTGTTGTAATTTTAAATGGTGGCTTAATGTTACGTTTCTAGAGTCCACTTTTTGATTTAGGAAGATGCTCGAGTCTCTGGAAGTCGACACAAATTTATATCGTATCGGGCAGTCGAAGCTGTTCTTCAGAACGGGTGTTCTTGCTCATCTTGAAGAAGAAAGGGACGTGAAACTGACATATCTCATTATCAAATTCCAAGCTGAATGTCGTGCATCCCTTGCCAGGCTGCTCTACATGAAAAGGATGCAGCAGTCGAATGCTATTCGCGTTTTACAACGTAATGGTTTGGCATGGATGAAGTTGAGGAATTGGCAGTGGTGGAGATTATTTACGAAGGTAGCTTGAGTGTTACTGAATTATCAGTAGTCTGTTCTGTTGTTTACTACACTACTTTTTTAAATCCTAGGTCAAACCTCTTCTACAAGTCACGAATCAGGAGGCTGCTATATCTGCGAAAGAAGACGAGCTTCGTTCTATAAGAGAGAAATTGGAGAACGTAGAAGTAGAATATCGTGACAGTTTAAACAAGATTGATCAAGTTAGTTATGTTTTATTACTTGGATACTTGGACGACCCGTCTTCACTGGTTGTGCGGGCCCCAGCTTATTCTCCATTTTTCGGAGTTTTGCTGGTTTAGCCATTGTGATTTCCTGGAGTCCCCAAATCAGCCTAGAAATCTGCCTCTGGTCTTTACCACCAATAGGCGGTCGCCGCCTTTGTGGTTCAGAGGGGGATTTGCAACTATACGACTAGTTTGATAGCAGGACGGTGGTGGATCCTGGGTTTACTCTTAGCTAGGCTTCCTGATGGAAACGCCGGACTCCTTCTCAGCTTGAGAGACCGTGCCGAGGGGATGAATCCCCCGCTGTACATCGCAGTCCGACACCCTGGAAAACCTCCCAGCCACGATCTGGTATTAAACCGTTGGGACGTGTTATTTTTTTATCACACTTTTCATAACATTTATTTTGAAGTGCGCCCGTGATATACAATAGTTCAACTATTATACTTTGGCTTTATTAAAACTCGTTCAGTCTATGCTGTAATAGGTGACTACGGAAAGAAATATACTACAAGATCAATTGCAACAGGAAGCTGATAATAACGCTGAGCTCGAAGAAGTGAAGAATCGCCTCCAGCTCAAAGTGCGATCTTAAGTCTTTGTTTTCAGAGTTCTATAGATTTATCCATATATCTTTACTGAAAAATTAATTGCATGTATGGTTGTTTGGATTGCTGCTGTATGCATATGCTTGTAGAAGAACGAGCTCGAAGATATGGTCAATGAGATGCGTGACCGTCTTGTTGAAGAAGAACAACGGACAGAAAAAACTGTTCAAGAGAAGAAAAAACTCGTTGAGACCGTCCGTGATCTAGAGGAACAACTGGAACAGGAAGAGCAAGCTCGTCAGAAGCTTCAGCTTGATAAGGCCAATGTCGACCAACGACTCAAGAATGTTGAAACGAAATTGGTTGACATCACCGATTCGCATGACAAATTACTTAAAGAAAAACGAATGCTAGAGGATAAAATGAATCAGCTCAATACGCAGCTCACCGAGGAGGAAGAACGTGTGAAACAAGTTGGAAGACAGCGAACAAAGGTCATTCTTTCAAATGCTTAGTTCATAGCACAGATTTCCAATATGGTGAATGGATAGATGGCTATTGTTTTAAAGTTCGAAGGTCACGTGCAAGAACTTGAGCAAGAGCTTCTACGTGAGCGGCAACTTAAGAACGACGTAGAACAACAGAAAAGAAAGCTCATTAGCGAGTTGGAGGATAGCCGCGATTTACTGGAAGAGAAACGCAATAAGTTGGAAGAACTCAGCGGACAGCTTATGAAGAGAGAAGAAGAGTTATCTCAAGCGCTTACGCGGTAAATGTTTCTTGAACGGTTTTCTTGGCATTCGTCCTATTAAATAGCTCATTTCGATCATTAAATTTGTTCTTTATTATGAAACATTTAGATCTGACGAAGAATCCGCTACCATAGCCCTTCTCCAAAAACAAATTCGCGACATGCAAGAGACTATCGACGAACTTCGTGAAGACATCGAAACTGAAAGGATCGCCCGCAATAAGGCTGAAATTGCTCGCCGGGAAGCTGTCGCCCAGTTAGAGAAAGTTAAAGGCGATATGCTCGACAAAGTTGACGAGACCAGTGTCTTGCAGGATATTATGAGAAGAAAAGAGGATGAGGTTCGCGATCTCAAGGTACTGTTTTTGCAGTTCGTTCTACGCTCATAGCTCTTGCATTTTCATTGAACATGGTATCAATTTTCAAACCGACTGTCATTTAACCTCGTAGTGAAGTAATGAACATGTTTTTTAAATTGTTGGGCTTACACGAGGTTGATAAACTTGCTTATTTCGGTTAACGTTTCGACGTCTTCGTCTTCATCGGAGTCGATGATCCATGTCGGTGGTCCACAGTTGTTCGTTATCTCGATGTGGCGTCTTCGTTGTCGTACCGAGAGGTGATCTTCCTCAGTGAATACCGCATGAATGAGCCATGCACACCCGGCAGTGTCCTTTTGTACAGGTGGTTGTTGTTGATAAGTCTACCCTTTATCGTTATCCGTCCGTGGATTATCTGTTGAAAAACATACTGTTACCAACGGATAATCTTATCAACAACAACCGCCCTGTATAAAAGAACACTGTCGCATGTGCTTGGCCAATTCGTGTGGCGTTCATTGAAGAAGATTCCGTCTCGGTACGACAACGACGACGCCACATTGAGGTAACGGACAACTGTGGACTGCCGACACGGATCATCCTATCTGATGAACACGACAACGACGGATGGCAGCCGAAGTAAATACGTTTATCAACCTCGTGTAAGTTCAACAATTTAAAAACATGCTACCGTTTTGTTCTTTCCAGAAAGCTCTCGAGTCAACGAGCCATGCTCTCGAGAATAAACTCGAGGAACAGAAACAGAAGTATAGTAATCAGATCGAAGAACTTCATGAGAAGGTGGAGCAGCAGAAGAAGTTCAATTCTCAGCTGGAAAAGAATAGACATCAGTTGGAGAATGAAAGGGTGAATTTTTCGGTCCCTTTTTTTTTATCTCCGCCGCTTCTAACAAATCGATTTGAAGACATAACTTGCTGAAGTTTACTTTTCAACGTGAAATAAAGTCGTAGTAAACAATGGAATGGTGCTGTGTATTGTTGTTTTAAAAATACAATCATAACTGATTCAGGCAGAATTGTCACAAGAGTTGGCTACTTTACAAGCTCAGAAATCTGAGGCTGATAAACGCAGAAAGCAGCAAGAATCACAGCTGATGGATCTGCAGTCACAACTTTCTGAGTGTGATGAACACCGTGTGCAAGCACTGGAGCAACTCGAAAGGGTATTATATACCCTTCCTTAGTTTCCTTTTCTTGCGTCTTCATTTGTCTGGTGATTGTCTGTTTCACAAGGTTTGGATGCTTTTTGTTTCTAGGCTCGCGACGAACTTGACCAGCTAAGTCGCACACGGGAGGACGAGGAACAGTTTGTATCGAATCTCAACAGAAAAATTGCAGCACTTGAGAAGCAACTACATGAAGTCACTGATCAAGTTCATGAGGAAACTCGTGCTAAACTGGCACAAATTAATCGGGTTCGACAACTAGAAGAAGAAAAAGCTGCAATTATCGAGGAACGTGATGAAATTGATGCAGCTCGTCAACACATGGAGCGTGTAGGTTTTTCTATCTGTTAAGACTTAGAAACCGATGTGACTTGATTTCCACTCACACGGTGGGTCCGAGAACGACGGCCGCTTTTAACTTCAAAGCAAAAAAGCTCAGTTCAAAGTTAATTGTAGTGAAAAGTATCATTATGTGCAAATCTGCATAAGGGATAAAAGCGCTTTTGCTTTATCCTAATAGAATTTTAGTTTTTCATCGTCCATCAAATGTATTCTGTGCTCGTCAAGGCCCGTATTTCGAAAATATCAACAGTTAATCAAGTGGTATTTCGTCCATTAGAAGACGGTGATATCCCCAAATGCATTGTTGATGTTCATGGTTGCCGCAATTTCGTTTGGGATATTTTAAGGATCGTATAACAGTTTCAAATAACCTTTCAAATGCTGAAGTATTCTTGTTGTCAAAAAAATTATCAGTAATTTCTGAGAAACCAACTTTGGAAACTAAGTATTAAGATGCAACTACAACGATGCCGAGTTATTCGCAAAACTTGGACTCAGGATCAGATCGAACCACGATTACTTTTTTCAGAGGCTCGCGTATTACACACTGCACCACTGAGGCCTTTGCTTTACATTTCTATCTGTTAGTTTTCTACCTAATGCTGCTGCCATCAGCAATCACCCATCAGCGGGATTGGCCTGTGGACTACAAATCGGCATTGAGCCCAGTTAATTACAGTAGGCAGCAAATACAACGTTAACATAAGTGCTAAGACTTGTTGAGGGGTCACTGAGCTACACTATATAGATCTCTTACTCTTAACAACACAACTGCTGACTTTT